>JAPXFQ010002778.1:0-587500 GCA_028564705.1 Apricaphanius iberus
TGAAATTTTCTAGTTATTATTTATTATTCTTCCGCCACCGTTAATGCGGGTCGTACCGTAGCGTGCACACCCACAATATATACATCAAAACGACCGGCTCGATCGCGTGATGTTAGCTATTACTTTTATAAACGATTGGAGTTACCATGGCGACGTCATAAGCGAAAAACCACGCCAAAAAATGCCCAAAATCCCCATAGGAAATGAATGGAAAAACGGCCAAAAATCATGAAAATCCACTATTTTTGAAGATTTACTGTGTAGCCATACAATAACCTAAAAAATCCCTTAAAAATTCAGATTATAGCCACGTCCGTGCTGTGTTCAGCATTGAAGACCGCATGTCGATAGCTGTTACGGTTTTGTCGCAATCTGACTTTGTTCGACCCAAAGTTTTCCCAAATGATGATTTTTAGAGTGGAGCAGCTCGTTAAGCAGAGTGTGGAGTGATGAACTTTTGGAAGGTCCTCATCAAAATTTAACTCGACGTCACGGCCACATATTTCGCACTAGTGACATGATCTTCGGTCATGAAATAGAGCCGCCCTTTGTGATTCTCAGGATCATTTCAAAATTTCCTATTGTCGCACGGTTTTCTTCTCCAGCGAGCTTAGATTCGCTCAATGTGGACCAGTTTTAGGCTTTTCGCCTATGTTTATCTTTGTGGCTGCTACAGGATGATCTCAGCCTGAGAGATGTTCTTAGTTCATTTTTCCTATCGTTCCCTCTCGGATGTGAAATTACGGTAGAGACTTCTGCTTTGGCATGAACGAAGAGAAATGATATATCTCGCTCACACTTCAAGAATTTTTCCGATACCTTGTACGGTTTTTGAATGGGACCGATTTGTTCGGCGCACTTTTTGGACTTTTTTCTTAAAATTGAAGCTCTTAATCATCTTAAGTGTTTGCACCTGCTGCACTTTTCACTCACACTTGTTGCTGGGGAAACGGAGCACCTTTGATCAGAGTTCACTAAAGTTCATTCCACAGTCTATATACATTGAAGCCCTATTAAACCCCACTTAAACACAGGTTATGCTATGGAGTACTATAGAGAGAAGTACTACAAACAAGTCCATGTGTCTGTCCATCTGTCTTTGTCTTTCTGACCATGTCTCTGTCTTTCTCAGTCCCCCTGTCTGCCTGTACCATTTCATCTGTGAATAAGATAGAGAGTTGTGCTTTGAAAAAATTGAACACAAAGGATAAATATCGCTAACACTCCAATAATTTTCCTGATAGCTGCTATAGGTTTCGAATGGGAAAGGTTCGTTCGCAGCTGTTTAACACTCTGAACATGGAGAGGAGACAACAGATCATATGGCCTAAAACTCAATGTTATATATATGTCTGTGATGGCGTAGTGGTTAAGGAAGAGGGTTTGCATCCCAGAGGAACTGGGTTCAAATCCAGGAGCGACCAGCAAATAATTTTTCTTTGCTGAAAGCTGAACTGGGAGACGAGACAACAGATCATATGGCCTAAAACTCAATGTTGTATAACTGATTTTGTAGTGTAACTGTGAAGGAACAGGAATACAATGCAAGAGGTAGTGGGTTCGAATCCCAGGGGGAGCAAAATTTTTGTTTTTCTTGTTTGAAAGCTGGAACCAAAATCCCTATGTTATACACAGTACTACATTGCACTTGTATGCATTTTAGTTGATTTCAGCTTTTTCAGTATATTTTCATACTAATCCTATTAATACTAATGCCAACATCTTAGCTAGCATTAGCATGCTAGTTAGCATTACCATGCTTGCTGTTGCTAGCATTTTAGCTAATTTTAGCTTTTTGACTATATTTTTGTACTGAATGGGATTATAGTAATGCCACTATAATGAGAAGATTAGCTTGCTAGTTAGCATTAAGACATGTAGATGTTGTTAGCATTTTAGTAATTTTAGCTTTTTGACTATATTTTTTTACTGAATGGGTTTATAGTATTGCCAACATGTTAGCTAGCATTAGCATGCTAGTTAGCATTAGCATGCTAGCTGTTGTTAGCATTTTGACTAATTTTAGCTTTTTGACTATATTTTGTACTGAATGGGTTTATAGTACAGCCAACATGTTAGCTAACATTAGCATTAGCATGCTAGTTAGCATTAGCATGCACACCGTGGCCGTCCCTTCTCTAAATTTCCTGAAATTTTCTAGTTATTTATTTATTATTCTTCCGCCACCCTTAATGCGGCTCGTACCGTAGCGTGCACCCCCACAATATATACATCAAAACGACCGGCTCGATCGCGACCTCCGGGCTATTACTTTTATAAGCGATTGGAGTTACCATGGCGACGTAATAAGCGAAAAACCACGCCAAAAAATGCCCAAAATCCCCATAGGAAATGAATGGAAAAACGGCCAAAAATCATGAAAATCCACTATTTTTGAAGATTTACTGTGTAGACATACAATAACCTAAAAAATCCATTAAAAATTCAGATTATAGCCACGTCCGTGCTGTGTTCAGCATTGAAGACCGCATGTCGATAGCTGTTACGGTTTTGTCGCAATCTGACTTTGTTCGTACCCAAAGGTTTTCACTAATGATGGGAATTTTTAGAGTGGAAGCAGCTCGTTAAAGCAGAGTGTGGAAGTGAATGAACTTTTTTGAAGGTCCTCATCAAAATTTAACTCGACGTCACGGCCACATATTTCGCACTAGTGACATGATTTTCGGTCATGAAATAGAGCCGCCCTTTGTGATTCTCAGGATCATTTCAAAATTTCCCTATGTCGCACGGTTTTCTCTCAGCGAGCTCTACATCGCTCAAAGTGGAACCCAGTTTTAGGGCTTTTCGCCTATACTTTATCATTGTGGCTGGTCAGGATTATCTCAGCCAGAGAGATGTTCTTAGTCATTTTTCTCTCGCTCCCTCTCGGACTGTGAATAAGGTAGAGACTTCTGCTTTGGCATGAACGAAGAGAAATGATATATCTCGCTCACACTTCAAGAATTTTTCGATACCTTGTACGGTTTTTGAATGGGAACGATTTGTTCGGCGCACTTTTGAATGAAAAAGTCTAAATCTAAGCTGTTAATCATTCTAAAGTGTCTGCAGCTGCTGCAGTTTTCACTCACACTTGTTGCTGGGGAAACGAAACACCTTTGATCAGAGTTCACTAAAGTTCATTCCACAGTCTATATACATTGAATGCCTATTATAGCCCACTTACACACAGTTAATGCTATGCATTACTATAGAGAGAGGTACTACAAACAAGTCCATGTGTCAGTCCATCTGTCTTTGTCTTTCTGACCATGTCTGTCTGTCTTTTTAGTCCCCTGTCATGCCTGTACCATTTCATCTGTGAATAAGATAGAGAGTTGTGCTTTGAAATAATTGAACACAAAGGATAAATATCGCTAACACTCCAATAATTTTCCTGATAGCTGCTATAGTTTTCGAATGGGAAAGGTTCGTTCGCAGCTGTTTATCACTCTGAACATGGAGAGGAGAGGACAACAGTTCATATGGCCCTAAAACTCTATGTTATTGTATGTCTTCTGTGATGGCGTCTGTGGTGAAGACAGGGGTTTGCATCCCAGAGATACTGGGTTCAAATCCAGGAGCGAGCAGCAAATAATTTTTCTTTGCTGAAAGCTGAACTGGGAGACGAGACAACAGATCATATGGCCTAAAACTCAATGTTTTATAACTGATGTTGTAGTGTAACTGCGAAGGAACAGGAATACAATGCAAGAGGTACTGGGTTCAAATCCCAGGGGGAGCAAAATTTTTTTTTTTCTTGTTTGAAAGCTGGAACCAAAATCCCTATGTTATACACAGTACTACATTGCACTTGTATGCATTTTAGTTGATTTCAGCTTTTTCAGTATATTTTCATACTAATCCTACTAATACTAATGCCAACATCTTAGCTAGCATTAGCATGCTAGTTAGCATTACCATTCTAGCTGTTGCTAGCATTTTAGCTAATTTTAGCTTTTTGACTATATTTTTGTACTGAATGGGATTATAGTAATGCCAACATGTTAGCTAGCATTAGCATGCTAGTTAGCATTAGCATGCTAGCTGTTGTTAGCATTTTAGCTAATTTTAGCTTTTTGACTATATTTTGGTACTGAATTGGTTTATAGTATTGCCAACATGTTAGCTAGCATTAGCATGCTAGTTAGCATTAGCATGCTAGCTCTTGTTAGCATTTTAGCTAATTTGAGCTTTTTGACTATATTTTGGTACTGAATGGGTTTATAGTACAGCCAACATGTTAGCTAACATTAGCATTAGCATGCTAGTTAGCATTAGCATGCACACCGTGGCCGTCCCTTCTCTAAATTTCCTGAAATTTTCTAGTTACACTCTGCTGTTTGAAAACTCTAATGGTTTCACATATAGCTACAGTAGAAAAAGAAAAATGGTCCAGTAGCATCCAATAAGACCAGACTCCTGATTTTGGATAATACGCAAGTCACCAGAATCCACGTTGATGAGAAGGGATATTCCCAACAGCTGTCACTGTTGCATTCAAGTATGGCTAGGAGAATAGGCCGTCAAAATATCAAAACGACTCTAAAGTTATTTAAGCATGATTTTCCTCTCAATTATGGCTAAAGCATTATGGAAACATTCCTAAACATTAACACTGACTCTAGGGCCACGTCCACACTAAGGCGGCTAATGCCTTAAACGTATAATTATTTAGTCTACACCCCCCTATCGTCCACACTAACCCGGCGTCGTTTAAGGTCTGTGGCCGGATAACTATTAGCCGGGTAAGAGAGCCGTGTAAATCTTAATTCAACGGCTAAACGAGCTAGTGTGGACAGCTTCCCCGGATAATGAAAGGAAGTGGCGTCAATGAATGCTGCGTCAATAACAATACGACACTACAGACAAAGACAACAGCGAAGAAACTCTTCTTCTTCTTCTGAGCAGCTATTGTTCTCTTCGGTTAACGGGACAAGCAGATATGTACTGTGCTGTAGAGCTTCTTGTATATGTTATGTAGGCGCTGGCGTCACGTAGATTATACGCGTGTTTCGCGCGTCTTTTCGCTAATGCCCAGTATTTGCACGGGTCGGTATGGGATTGCACAATCATGGGACCTTAAACGGGGCGTAAATGCTCATGTTGAGTGGATAACATTAGGCGTCTAACTCCCTGTATAACCTTATCGGCTTAGTGTGGACGTAGCCCTAGTTTCTTAAGATAAAAGTACGTAGAAGTACTGTTTTCTACTCTGGCTATGTCTGCTTGTACTTTTTTTCCTTTTTTTATTTATTTATTTATTTTTTTTATCCAATCAAATCTCCGGTTGGTTTTGTACTCAACTTTTTTAATTTATAGAACATAATAAAATAAAATTAAGTTCAGGAGTTGAAATGAAGACATTTGGGCAAAATCCTTCTTTGCTCATCCTGATCCAAGTTAAAAAAAAGTATTTTTGTATGTTTATTTTTTGATTGAAGTCTACAAAACTATGATTTTTGTGTGTTTTTACCCTGTTGCTGGCTTCTTTTTCAAATCTTTAAAGCAAGCCACAAGGAGCTGATGGGTCATGTCTGTCTCTGTTGTGGTTTTTGTTCAGGACATCCAGATCGACGCGCTGTTGATCAGAGCCTGTGAGCCAGTCATTCAGGCCCACTGCCACGTGAGGACGAGCACACACCACACCAACGCTCATGGTTTTTCTTGTAAAAATGCTCATCCATAATCACTGGTCTTTGTGTGCAGGATGTCGCCGATAACCAGGTCGATACCGGTGATCTGATGGAGTGTTTAGTTCAGAATAAACACCAGAAGGAGATGAACGATAAGTGTGCCGTGGGCGTCACACACTTCCAGCTGGTCAGCTTGGACCTCATTTCTATTTGTTGTTCTTCTACTGTTTTGTTTATTAATACATAGTAATTTAATCTCGCTTATGTACTTTAAATTTCTTTGGCCTAATTTTAGATCCAAATGAAAGATTTCCGGTTCTCCTACAAGTTTAAGATGGCCTGCAAGGAGGACGTTCTGCGCTTGTGTCCAAATATTAAAAAAAAGTGAGAGGAAATTATACATTTTTGCATTTGTATATATACATATATACTTTTTAGTTTTAGAAATTACTATTTTTTAAATTAAATAAGAAAGTATATTTTCTCTTTTTAAAAGAACAAATATGTTACCTTATTTAAATAAAAATATATTTTTTTATATAAAAATAAATAAATATATAACATTACTTTAACTATTATTTTGTTATATATTTTTATTTATTTAATAGGTTTTAAAAATAAAAAAAATGCAAGGTCACTTTAAAAAATATAAAATTTTCAATTTGATTTAAAATAATAAATAAAAATGTAACTTAAGTTTTAAAAAGTCATGTTACAAATGTTTTTATTTATCTGTAGTGTTTAATTCTTAAAGTTGTATTTTTTAACAACAATAAAAATATGTAATATTGCATTTTTCTAATATACATTTCATTATTTGCAGTTTTTAATTTTTACATGTACATTTTTTTTTAATACAAAAAAAAAAACATCGTGTAACAATCTGATGAAATGGCTTTATCGTCTTGATGGTTATGAGTCTGTATCTGTCTCTGCTTCCCTGCAGGGTGGACGTAGTTATTTGTCTCAGCACCACCGTGCGAAACGACACGCTGCAGGAGGTCAGAGATCAGCGAGTGACCCTGAAATGTCGCAAGCAGCTGCGGGTGGAAGAACTGGAGATGGTAAATAGAAGGAGACAGAAGCGACCTGGGTCCGTGCACATTCAGGCACTTCGTTTTTTTCGTTTCAAAGAAAAAAATGAAAGAACAAAAACACACTTTTTTTTCGTTTTCTGTTGCTAGGTTACGCATTTAAAAATGGAGGATATGATGGTGATGTTCAACATACTGCTTAGTCTGCGGTCACCTGAGCATTCCCACAACTAGTCGTTGACACAAGGTGTCAGCGACTTTGGCTCCCATAGGGTAGAGTTGGGTTGCAATCGGAGCGTCGTAGGTTCAATTCCAGCTTCCTCCAGTCACATGTCGATGTGCCCATTGGCAAGGCACTTAACCCCAATGGGTGAATGTGGCTTCAATGTAAAGCGCTAGAAAAGCGCTATGTAAGTTCAGTCCATTTACCAACTTTGTAGGTTGGTTTCGAAGTCTGACAAAAAGCCGCAGACCAAGCAGTACGTTGAACATCCCCATCGTATCCTCCATTGTTAAATGCGTAGCCTAGCAACGGACACCCTACTCACTAAAGCAGACCTCCATGATCGTAAACTGGCTATCAGTAAAATAAAACCCCTATCTCTAACGCTTCTCTATTCTTGCGTTGTCCTTAATCAGGCTGTCTGTTGTGGCAGCGTGTGTGTATAAACGAAGAGCTCGTGTTTTTTTTAGCCTAGACTTCGGAGAGAACTTCCGGGTCAGTTCACTCGCCTCAAACATAATACCAAAATCAAAAATGAGCTCTCGTTATCCGTTTTTTTCATTTTCCTTTTGTGATCCAAAACGAAAAATCAGATAAGGGTTCGTGATCCTTTTTTTTTCCTGCGAAACAAAAAACGAAAAATGAGTGTGTTTTTTTCGTTTTTTGTTTGAAACAAAAAAACGAACTGCCTGAATGTACACGGACCGACCTGCCGTTGCCTCGTATGACCTCTGACAGACTGGAATTTCTATCGCTTCCGTCCGTGCTGAGCGATTCCAATATTCTGTGGATATTTACAGCTTCATTTGAAGCTTATAAATGTCTCATTGGCAAGGATATTTAATAATCCGGAGTCGAGTGTTGTTCTTCTTTTCTGCAGTCAAAGAACCGATTCAGGGTCTTTGTTTTTTATTATGTAGATGATAACTCAAGGTGATGAAAAATTTATAATTACATCCCCTCAGCATGATGCTGCCACCAACAGGTGGTGTGTGCATATGGAGCGGCTGCAGATTTCAGTCTGCTTTAAGGCACATTCAGGTTCGGTCATACGTTTAGTGAGAGTTCAGGTCAGATGGTTGAAACATGGAAATGATCCCAAACACACACAACAGCTGAATTTGGAAGGAGTGAAGCGGGCTAACCTGAACCCTGCTGCAAATGTGGTTGAGGTTTAATCCACCAGTTTGCATAAAGCCCCCAATAAGGCATTGGTTTACTGTTTTAAACGCTGGATTGACTTGAAAGTAGATTTGAAAAACCGCAGCAAAAACTGAACAAAGAACCTGTGGAATCTCAATTTTTTTCTTTGTTCCGACCCAGTCCGAAGACATTCGGCTGGAACCGGAGCTGTACGAGCCCTGCAAGTCCGACATCAGCCGCCTGTGTCCCAACGTGGCGTATGGGAACGCTCAGGTGACATTCCCCGAACGTTGTATCATTCTGTTACTGTCACAACTTCCCGCCATGTTTGTTTATGGGTTTGTTTGTTTTTTTCCTCAGATCATAGAGTGTCTGAAGGAGCAGAAGAAGCAGCTGAGTCCGCGCTGCCACCAGAGGATCTTCAAGCTGCAGGAGGTGGAGATGAGCGACCCGGAGCTCGACTATCAGCTGATGAGGGTCTGCAAGCAGATGATCAAGGTGAGCCGAGAGAGGACAGGAATGACGTCACGACGACGGTCAACATGGCGGGGTTTTTTTCAAGATGCTGACAAAGATGTGTGCGGTCGGAGAAAACTGTGTGTTTTTAGTCTTCTGTGAAGTCCTTTCAGCTGTTGTCACGACCCATCGCAAAAGTATTCACCTCCAGAACCTTCTTCATGTGTGATCACATTCGAGTCATAAACCTCTGTATTTATTGGTGTTTTATAAAAAAAATGGAATAGGAGATTCACAAATCAAACAAAAGTTTCCCAAATCAGACTTAGTTTTAACTATTCTGCTTATTAATGATGAATAATCTAGTCCCAGTTTGAAATGTCTTAGGTTATGTAGTTTTTAAACTAGAGCAGATTAGAGACGCTCAGGGTGGAAAATATTACGTGTAATAGAAACGGTTTCTACTTTTTAGCAAAAGGTGATCAGCTGTTGCCTTCCCAGGAGTTTGTTCAAACTGTGGTTGGCATCACATCTCAGTAACACGACTGATTGATTGGTTCTCTTCTCAGCTAGTCCCGCCTCTTCCATTTATTGATTGGTTCTTCTGTCTGTTCCTTGCACATTTCCCATTATCTGATTGGATTTTCGGCATTCTTAATTTACTTCTCGTCTTTCATTAGTTGGTGAAAATGTCGATCAGTTTAGTTATCGTCGTTATGCAATATTTTTTATTTATTTTCGTTTGGTTTTCATCTTAAAAAATATATTTGTGATGGAAATAATGACAAAAATATTTTGTGAGCAAAATGAACACTGGCTGAGACTGGAGTATAGGTTCACCTTAGACACAACGGCTGGTTTAGATCAAATCCAAGTAAAATAAATGTAGGTTTTTGGTTGTAATGTGAGGAAAAAGATTGAAAAGGTTTTAGGGGTATTAATACTTTTTTACTGTTAGTGTTTTAGTTGTTTTTGAAGGTATTCCGTCCCTCCTGCAGCGTTTCTGCACTGAAGCGGATGCCAGGAACGTCCTTCAGTGCCTGAAGCAGAACAAGAACAGCGAGCTGATGGATCCCAAGTGTAAGCAGATGATCACCAAGAGGCAGATCACCCAGAACACAGGTAAACCCGCGGAAACGCACGTCTCCACATCAGCCAGGCACATGCTCCGTCTCACTCCTCCTCCTCCTCCTCCTCCAGACTACAGGCTGAACCCGGTGCTGAGGAAGGCCTGCCGACCTGATATCCCCAAGTTCTGCCAGTCCATCCTGAGCAAAGCCAGCGAGGACAGCGAGCTGGAGGGTCAGATCGTCGCCTGCCTCAAACTCAAATACGCCGACCAGGTTTGCTAAGCTCACCGCTTCAACACGACCGGGTAGAAACGAACACGTTTCCGTGTTTGACTTTCTGGTTGGGTTCTGGTTCAGAGGTTGTCTCCAGATTGTGAAGACCAGATCAGAGTGATTCTCCAGGAGTCTGCGCTCGACTACAGATTGGACCCACAGCTGCAGATGCACTGCTCAGACGAGGTTAGTGCTTACCTCTGGGAACCTTTAATTAGTAGTACGCAACTTTTCGTTTCTCCTGGGTATAAAAATAATCTGACACGGAAGCTTCTCTTGTTCTAGCAGGATGCGCAGAAAGCCAACATCATGACAGAAAGTAAAAAAAGAAATCTGCACGCATAGAACACCAGTCTTTCTTTTATAAACCACAGACAAGTTCAGCAACGTAGGACTTTTAAGACTTTCAGCAAAAACACTGTAAAAAAATATTAAAATCAGCCATAAATTTCGGTTTAATGGCAGTTTGCATCCTATATTTGGTGAATACTAAATATGCCCTACTTACTTTTTTTACAAAGTACTAAAAACCTAGTATACTACACTAAACTATAAAACAATATTTTTCTATTATCTTTTGTCAGAAAATGTTTTTTCCCAGAGCTACAAATGTAGCTAAAAAGTTAATATTTTATTACTTTTGTATATTTTGATTTCCCAAAAAATTATTTATATATATATATATATATATATATATATATATATGCATACTCGCTCCTTTACAGTATTAATATCAGCCAAATTATCAGCTGCCCAATATCGGTCGTTCTCTAAACTTGCCATTCAAGTTTGGTACAAGGAGCCTGTGTTAATTTTAAATAATCTTTGTGATATTTTTTTATTTTATTTTTTCAAGATGAGACCAGATATTTTTGTTTCACCGTCAAACATCAAATGAGAGTGAAGTTTCTGTCTTGGGTCAATAAATGAAATATAGCATTTGGGAAATGTCAGAAGAGAATTTTTTTGGGGTTTTTTTTGTTATCGTTTTTATCAAAGTTCTTAGTTTTTGGTGAAACAGAGCTGAAACATTTTTTCGTTTGGCCAAACATTTCAGGTCTCCTTCCAGCAGCTTTCTACAATAATTGCTGGAATCTCGGCCCACTTCTCCGGACAGAACTGGTGGAACTGGGTCAGGTTTGTAGACCTTTTTGCTCTCACTCACCTTTTCCCTGCCGGCTCCAAACTTTCTATGGGAATGACAATCGAGCTTTGTGATGACCACTCCAATACCTTGACTGTGTTTTCTTTGAGTTGCTTTATAACTAATCTGTAGGTCAGCTTTGGGGCATTGTCCAGTTGGAAGACCAAGTTTCAACTTCCTGGCTGATGTGGAAGTTTTGGATGAGAAAAATAATTCATCGTGTAACTAAGTTAGTGACTGTATGTTGCTGTTATACTGAACAAACTGTTTAGAACTCGGTGATAATTTTTCTGCACCATCATCTGATGCACGTCAGAACAACAGTATATCTGCACTTCATCTGAGAATGGGGATCTGAAGAAGATGGGGTTTTGATTATTGAAACTGTATAGTGGAATGTCAGGGTATGGGGAGTAGGTCGTCTTCTGTCGCTCATCCTGCTCATCAAATGAATCCTTTCTCATCTTTGTTAAAAAATTTCCACAATATTTTTGGGGCCCAGTGTGGCGCATCTTCAGATGTAGCTTCATTATGTCCGCGTAATTTTCTTTTCTCATGATGTTGTCCACTGTGTGAAATACACCAGTCCCTTCTGTAGCAAAACAGCCCCACAGCATGATGCTGCCACCCCCATGCTTTGCAGTAGGGACGTTCTGAGAAGGTAAAGCTTGCCCCTTTTTCCTCCAGATATATTGTTCATCTTTATGGTTGATCAGACCACAGGACATGTTTCCACCTTTCAGCTCCTAGTGGTACAGGACTGGTTTAACTGTGGATAGACAGACTGTCCTACTAGTTTCAGCCAACCTCTTCATGAGGTAATTAGCTTTTGTCCCGGGTTTCATTTCACACATTTGTCACGAAAAAAAGGGTCCCCTCTGGAACTGAGAATCTGTCCCCTTTCTGAGTGGTTTGATGGTTTCCAGTGTTTTTTATGCTCTTGTATTATTGTGTAAATGGAGGAACGTGGGACCTTGGGGCATCTGGAAATTCCACCTAACGATGAGCCACACTGGTGGAGGCCCAAGAATCGTTTCCTGATGTCTCGGTTGTTTTTTCTTGGTTTTCCCATGATGTCCAAGAACTCGGGTCTATTTTAGACCTCCTTTATATGTACATATGGGGATGCCACCAATTACTACAAATGGACTCAATTAACCAATCACAAGCTTCTTAAGCTCAGAATGGAATCATCTGGAGTTTTCGTTTAAAGGCACAAAAGACATGGTGTATGTATACTTCTGACTTTGATGAAAAGATTGAGAAAAATTCATGATTCTCTTTTTTTCTGACATTTCACAAATGCAAAAATGTGAATATTTATTGATATAAATTATAAAACTGTTCTGATCTGAGGTTTGACAGTAAAGCAAAAAAAGTGTTTTTCTTTTTTCTGTAGCGTACATAATTAGCTCAGGGTCCCTACGGGGACTTAACAACCCTTAAAAGCATTGAATTTATGAATTTGAAAATAATACCTTAAAGATTTTAAAACGTAATGAATTTAGATATAAGAAATTATGTGCTGTATTTAACTTTTCAAATTGCATTTTTCCTGTAAAGCTTAATTTGTCAACCACGGTTATTCTGATTAAATAACAGCATAAATACAGAGCGGCGTAGCCATTAAGTGAGAATGCAATGAAGCCCCAGAAAGGTCAAAATACTCAGGGCACATGACAGTGAATGAAAATTAAGGTTTAAAAAAAAAGTAACCGATGTGAAAAAGTAACTGTCAGCAAACTGTCTTGTGGCCTGGTTTTTTTACAGCTTGGCTTCTGGACATATTTTACACGTTCCCTGAGAAACGATGAAGAAAAGTTCAAGGTTTTAGTTTGTCTCTGCTGGTGGGAGTGTTAAATAAATCTCCTCCTATGTCTCTGTTAGCCACGCCAGATTGCAGATTTTCCACCTCTCCTTTCCTGCAGATCACCAGATTGTGCGCCGAGGAGGCGACTGCTCAGGAGCAGACGGGTCAGGTGGAGGAGTGTCTGAAGGCCAACCTCCTGAAAATCAAACAGGAAGCCTGCAAAAAGGTAAACCACTGCAGCGAAATGGGAGTCGTATTCAGAAGGAACAGGATGAAACCTGCCTGTCGCTTGTCGTTCCACAGGAGGTGCTGAACATGCTGAAGGAGAGCAAAGCTGACATTTTTGTGGACCCGGTGCTCCACACGGCCTGCGCTCTGGATCTCAAACACCACTGCGCTGCCATCACGCCTGGCAGGGGGCGACGTGGGTTGATTTAGTTTTTTTTTTTTTACTCAATGTTTTCCGTCTTCATGCAGCTGAGATAGAAACGTATGTGTGTCGACTTGTGATCGCTGCAGAGATGTCGTGCCTGATGGAGGCGCTGCAGGATAAGAGGATCCGTCTGCAACCCGAGTGCAAGAAAAGGCTTCAGGACCGCATAGACATGTGGAGCTACGCTGCCAAGGTAACGGGGATCAGCAGCGCAGCTACTAGTTATGCCCTCCATAAATCTGGCCTTAATGGGAGAGTAGTGAGAGGAAAGGCACAGGAACTCATGCTGAGCAGACGTCACACCTCCCTGAGATCAGATCAGGGTTCCTATGGGGTCTCAAAAAGCCTCAAAAGAAATAAATTTATGGATTTCTTCAGGTTGTGAACGCATTCCCCCCTCAAGGAGTAATAGAGGAGAGAAAGTATGTTTGAATGAGTTGTAAAGATTTTTACTAGAAGCGCAGCTCATAGAATACCCCAAAACATGGAAACACACATAGAGGTTAGTTTTGTTGTTCTCTACATTTCCATGTGTTCAAAATTGCCAAAAGATAAACTGTCCTTTCAATATAAAGCATATAGTGCCCAAACACTGCATTAACTATGGATCAATTCAATTCAATTCACAACAAAAGTCATTTCAATACAATCATACAAACATTCCAATCAGTTAAAAAAATGTCTATGTAAGGAAGGGCTGGACGATATAGACGAAGAGAATATCGATAAAGGAATAGTTATAATGATTGATATCGATAATCATTGATAAATATCGCAATGTAAAAAATATATTTGGAGTGTCATTTGATTATTGTTCAATGAACTAATTTTACTAAGAATTAAATGAATTACATTTTCTTTCTTACTTTCTTTTTATCATAACTAAATTTGTAAGACACAGAAAGAAATCAAGAGACTTGAGTAACCTCAGTAAATACTAAGAAAAGTATTATTATTAATCATTATATATTTTTTTTTTATTCTGTTAATAATTTAAATTAAAGGCTTATTTTTATGCATTTTAATCTTTTAAACATTTGATGACACTTTATAACATTAATTGCTGAAATCCTTGTTTAGTTTGTCAATAAAGCTAATTCTAAGTCACTTCAGCTCTGGTTCAGCTGTTGGCTAAAGCTAACCAGATACCAACCAGAATGTAGACGGAGCCCAGAACACTGAGAACTGAAGCCAGCAGGTCTATCCAACCCTTTTGTGTTTTTAAAGCGTTTTTTTTTTGGCTTCTGAGGACCGGGAGCAGAACCGAGGGGACATTTTAAAAGCCACAGGTGTTGTTAGCAGCGCAACCTGGGTAAGTTACCTGTGTCTCTCTGCAACAGATCTGCAGTGCAGTGAGTCAGAGGAGGGGAGTCCTGCTTTAGGCAGTTGATCGTAGCATTACTCTTTGTTTATTATCCCTACGTTTACTGTTTTATTACGTGGAGGATCGGTTAAAAACAGGACGCAACCTTTACCTCAGCCACTGAAATATTTATCCAGAACAATGTCTTCCGCTGCTGACTTGTTGTGACATCTGAGCGCGGCGAAGTCACGGCGATGGTTCACTTAGGGACTATCAAATAAATTCTGTTTCAGCTCAAATCATTTCATCCTTTTTGTGGTTTAAAAGGAGAGAGGCTGGCTGACAGAGCTGCGTTGGCGTTGTATGAAGCTATCCGATTAAAAAATGAGGGGAAACTTATTTTTTTCCTTCTAACAAACTTTTTTATCTACCCCTTTTTTTGTCTATCGCACCACACGTCTATCAATGGATATATATATACTGCGATCGAATTATCGTCCAGCCCTAATAAGGAATCCCAGCAGACTGCATCAAGTCGTTGACATGGTGTTGGGCGCCACTAATGCAGACCTGCAACCACAGCAGTCAATTCAGCAATCCCTTAAACTGGGCAAGCATGTAGCGACAGCGGAGAGGAAAAACTCCCCCCCCTCGGTCACTTAGAGCATCATCTGGACCGATTTTCACCATCCAGCAGGGGGCACCATAGTTGAACAGGACACCAGACTGGTTACAGACTATAGAACACCGTTCTGGTGGAACAATCTCTGGCTGTTGCTGTACTGACCAATCACAGGCATACGCTCTTCGCTGACAAAGACAGATGGTAAGAAACTAGCGCTCTACCCTTGTGTTGACGGATAATGGCGTTGTGTCTTAAATGGAGAAGTATAAACTAGGCTTAAAAATTGAGAATGCGACGAAACCCGGGTTAAAAAACTCACAGCATTTGACATCTGCAGTAAAAGAAAATTGCCATAAAATATGTAAAAAATGTTAAAAAAAACAACGTAACATATTTCTTTGGGTTATGACACCTCTGCTTGGCTTGTTGTCTTTCACATTCCACAGTTACCGGAGGAATAAATGAACACAAGTTCAGTGATTATGTTTTTCTTTGCTGGTAGGGCTCTGATATAAGGCATTAAACTGGTATATATATATATTTCTAATATAAATGCTCTAAGGGTTTTCTTTTTCTGCAAACCGGCCTCTCGTTTACACGACAACAGTGTGTTGGGGCGTAAACACAGCTTTTCAAAAAAAGCGTTCCAAAGTGGCGAATTCTGACAGCGCTGGGTGAGTCGTTGTCGTGTAAACGCAAAGCCTTTCGAAAACGATGAAGTCACTTCCAGCTGAACACAGCATGTTGGACTTGTGCCCTTCGTCATTCTTCTACTCTTTTTGCGGGTAAGGAGGGAGGAAACCATGGAACACTGGCACACAATGCCATCTAAAGGCCGGTTATGTGTACTGCATCGTTGTCAACGATATCGGATCGCTCGCTCTGTCTTGTAAACGCCAGTGTATTTAGGGCTGAACGATTTTGGAAAATAATCTAATTGCGAATTTTTTTTCTTCAAGATTGCGATTGCGATTTAATGAGCAATTATTTTTTGGGGGGTTTGTCATGCATTTTTTAATTAATGCAATCAAAAATATTGTGTATTATAAACAGATTTTTATACATAATTTATTCTATTCCTTAAGATAGACTTATTTTAAGACAAAGGCAAATATTAACAACTTTATCTACTTTTAATCATCACACTCGATGGTCATCGGTGTCGTTCTGCAATCAAGGTTTTCTTCCTTTTGATCCCAGCTAATAAGCAATGTTTTCCTCCGTGTGGTTATCCAGGAAGTAGGATGCTTGAAGGAACAAGCTCTGATTTTTAATTCTCCATCGATCTAATGCACTTTCAGACTCTGGTATGGCTCAGTAGAGCGGTTTGATCTCAGGTCGGTTGTTGCACAATAATCCGCTGTTTTCGGTGCGGCTTTAACTTTCTGTCTGCATTTTTTATACAGCGCAGGTAAAATGTGGCTAAAATGTGTTTGTGAGATTGAATCCTAGCTTATTCATCATGGTTATCAAAGCATCCTTTTGGCTATAAAACCCGTTATAGCACGAATTATTTCAGTGTCCCGTTTTTTTATGTTCGTAAGGAGCGATTCTTTCAAACAGCTCGGTCAGCGATCCCTATCGCCTCGAAGTTTGTTTACTGGAAATTTAAACATGGTGGCGGCCATTTTAGCCGTGCAACTCTCATGTATGGTGGTGTGATGTTCTTAGGTGTTGATAACTGTTTGTACTGTAGCCTACCTCGTGAGGTAGCAACAATACCAAGATGGGTTCTGCATAATACCTGGCGTTGCGCAGCATCAGCGTTTTCAAAGCAGATATAATTTCTCACAACTGATGTTCTGTTCCTCTTTGGTACCAAATATTGTGTAGTGTTGGATTCTGTTTGGTCATTTTATAACTGGTTAAAGTGCAGCGTCTCCTTCTCTCCCTGCGTTGTTTGCAAGTCACGTGACTTTAGCAGAAATGTTTACATCAAGTCAAATCGCAGCCTTTGCGATTAGGAAATCGCATTTTACCAAATCGCGATTTAATTGCATATGCAATTAATCGTTCAGCCCTACGTGTATTCAAACCAAAACAGCGTGCATCATGCTGTGAAGATGCTATTATTCTTCAGCAGAGTTGGTTGGAAGACCCTGGAGGAAAACATGTTGGGACCAGGCCTCCCAGCAGAACCACGGCCCATACACCTTCAACCAGAGATGGAAAAATAAGGGTTTAGACCAAAGCAGAATGGCCTAGTCAAAGTATAAACTCAATCAATGCGTCCATTTTGTTTCCACGCCATAATTCTGCACTACTTTCTGTAGGTGGTTCTCATGAAATCTACCCCAACTATTACGCTGCAGGTCGTGGCTGCAAAGTAGCCAAACTCGTGTGTTAAAGTTTTCTTCTCTGTCCTGCAGGTGGCGCCAGCCGAGGGCTTCTCGGACCTCGCCGTACAGGTGATGACCTCGCCCTCCAAGAACTACATCCTGCTGATGATCGCGCTGAGCGTGTGCGTCCTGTTCCTGGTGGGACTGCTGTGCGGTCGCATCACGAAGCGCGTGACGCGGGAGCTGAAGGACCGGTAGAAGCCTGGGCTTCAGACGAACAGACAGACCGCTCGCCTTTCCTTCTTCCTCGTCCTCCCTCAGCTGAAATCAACGGTGCCAACACCACACCCTGAATCCCCCCTCCCTTCCTCTGTAAAAACCAAATGCTTGAGCCTCCGTCGGGACTTCTCTGAACTCCGAGCGCGGCTCGCTGTGGACGCTGCCGGCCGTTCGGTATATTTAAACCTCTAGATGAGCGCCGTCGCTGTGACCAAGGACCGCCGCTTCCAGGCTGCTTCCTCACGGTTCAGTCCTGACGATTTTTATTTTTTTTTGGTATGTTTCTTGCAGCTGCTGCGTCATGCCGTTCGACGAACCCATTTGTTCGAAGCACATCTCATCGTTCATGAAGCTCCATCGGTGACTCCGATATGAACACTAACTTCACGACACTGTTGATTTTTTTTTTTATTCTTTTTTTTTACTTTCAGGTTTAATTTATTGTTGGTGATCTGATTTGCAGATAATGCTGCACTTTGCTGTGAGCGTGTGGGAATGTTTCCTCTCCCCATCCGGAAGAACAAAAACTCTGAAAGGAGAACATTTTCCTGATGAGAGTTGAATATCAGAAGTGAACCAAAAACTAGATTCCCACCATGAAACAAAATGTTTTAGCCGTCTAATTAGATCCAAATGAATTGTGTTAAAGACATAGAAACCACCTATAAAATGAAATGATTAATATGCTTTATTCTAAGTTCTTGATGCTTATGTTTGCTGATTTCTTCTTTTTTTTTTTTACATTACTGATGAATTAAGTGAATGTGTGTAGCATGTATGCTGGTGTGAAGCCAGTGGAACATCCTCCAGGTAGAAGCTAACCGTCCGTCTGCTTGATGAAGAGTTTTGTCTTTCATTCTCAGCTTGTACAGTTAAAAAGTGCGCAGTCCCCCCACCCCCACCCACCCCCCCTCAAATATGTCATCTAATACGAACAGATTTATTATTTTGCCATTTGATTTTGCTGTACAGATTCAAGTTGTCAATTTAATAAAAAAATGTCTGCAGTTTTCAGGTATTTGCATCAACCAGATTTTCCTCTATTTAACGGTGTTTATCTAGAATGGATTTTAGGATGCTGGAGACCTCAAGGCTCCGCCCTCTTTGGGTTTAATAGGAGGGATCTGATTGGTTTAAGAGGAACTATGTACACGGGGTTCAGTTAGTCAAAAATTGACAGCAATAGTTGGTTATAAAATGAACAATGATTAAGAGGTGACATTCAGTCTCAGCAGCATATAGATATTACAGCATAACGCCACAAATAACAGCTTGTTATATCAAGCTAAAGAAGCTAACTATTTAGCTTTCAAGTGAAATAGTTTGGAACTTTGACACTTTTAAAGGAATAAATAACATGGACACACTCCCATGTATTTATCTGATGACAGGCTAAATAACCCAACTTATTGCTGTTAGTTTTTGACAGCACAACTTTAGAATTGGCAACTTATATATGCTAGGATGTGGTCTTCATTATTTTTTTAGCTTTTTATTTTATTTGAATCGAACGACAACAGTACAAAAAACCAACTAGCAGCAATAACTAGGAAGCAGGGTTGTCTATGGATTGTGGTAACCGAATATTTTCCACATTTGACTATTTTTGTTTTGAGAATAGTGATGGAAAAAATTTGAAGGCGATCCGTCATATTGACACCCCTGACCACTTGATGACATGCAGACATTTTCAGTTTTATGCACAGAGTAGAGGTAACGAACAAAAAATCTTCCCATGAGAGCCTCATCGTAGATCTGGACGCCATATTCCGTGGATTTCGCTAACTGGAAGCTGACGGCAGCACATTGAATCCAAAACCTCGGCTGAAGTGGCGTTTGATTTGGTCTACAGTGCGGCAGCGGAGCACCAATTCAGCCTCCAGAACAACATCTAAATCCCCATGATAAGTCACCTGTCTGAAGCAAAAATATAAAAACCACATGAGAACATCTGCAGCAATCCCACCATTTGATTACACAGAAGTGTGTGAGCATTTCAGATCCATGCAGCACAGAAGGAAGATGTGAGACGGAGATCAGATAAATTATGACCAGATTTTTTTTTTTAAACCCAGTCAGTAAAATCGACAACAAACATACAGTAAAGAGTATTCTTTAGACTTTTACAAGGTAAATTTGCCAATTCCTTTATTTTTTAACCAATTTATGCTGAAAGCATCCAATAAACCTTACTAATATTCTAAAAGATAGGTAAAATTTTAGATCTGATCTGCATTGAAATTCAACCCTTTATGGGAGGCCCCGTATGGTTTAGGGGCCCTCAGTGGCAGCTTAATCCGCTTGTGCTGTCGGCTGGCTCTGCCCAGAAGTCTCTACTGCCCAAAACCTGTTTAGTTGATCACACTTTTGACCCACCCTTCTTACGATCATTGTTTCAACTCTTTACTGTTTGCAGAAAAATAATTTCTTAAACCCAGGAACATCAGCCAAGTTGCAACCCGCTACGTGGACCTTTAATATTGGCTTGCAATTTTGGCTAGAAATTGTAAAAGAACCAGAAAATGATTAATATAAATATGAAAAATGCAGATTTTAGCAGGGTTTCCCCCCCCCATGTAATAACTGAATTTAATTCCTACAATAGAACACTAAAACCACCAGTAATTATTGTAGCATATTTATATATTATAAATATACTATACAAAGATATATTTAGTTTTTATATATTTCAAAGTAAAGGTGCATTTTGATAAATTAGAAAATTATTTAAGTTATGTCTGCAAGTCCGAGTGAAACGCATTATACAGATTAAGACTTTTCACACAGTAATTTTGATCATTTTCTGCTTTCAGCTGATGCAAATGTGACATTTAAGATTAGAATATTACATCAACCAATACAAATATAAATACTGGAATGTAGGCTTAATAATAAAAAAATCAGAACATGTTTAAAAGTTGTAATTTTAAAAAGTTACTTTTATCCTGACTATCTGGCCTCATCGGAACACACATTCTGAGATGTACCTGTATTTTTCTGGCGAGGCTTGAAGCTGAGTAAAAAAAATAAAAAATCAAGGTATAAACATCCCAGTGAAGAAAATCTATCCATCCTCTTTCTGCAAAAGTTGTATATTTATTTATTTTAAAACGTAAAAATTCACACATGATTTTTTTAAAGATTCTTTCCTTAAGTAGATATTGCCCAGAAATGTTAAGTGTTTTTGCAAAAGGTGATATTTTCAGCTCTAAAAGAGTTTAATTTAAATGGGTTGAGGACAAAAATGGCTCTTAGGATTGGAAAGGTTGCAGACCCCTGGTCAAGTCCGTAACCCAACCTTTATTCCATTCTCCCTTAGCCTTACTGTTGTGGATTTGCTGCTGAGTTTGTGGTCATTGGGTTTGATTTTTCTCTGGTCTCAAAGAACATCGTTCCTGAAGTCTAACTCTTTATTCAGATAGCATGCTGTCATATAAAGGATGAAGCTGTCTCCATCAACCCATCCAAAAAGCGACGCCACTCTTTTTGAGAGAGTCGCCCAGTGTCCGATCACTGACTTGAGAATTCATCATCCTAACTGGGGCCTGCAGAGTCCGAGATTGGATGCTGAGGTCTTTCAAACTCATTGTGGTAAAACTCTACAGTACGCTTCACAGCAGCAGCCGTCAAGCCTCCAGCTCCTCCGGGGATGGTGACAGTTAATTACTTTGTTCACATCCTGAAGCCCCTGGAAGTACAAGAAAGGGACATTTTGAAAGCCCTTGCTATTTCCTTCCACCAGGGGGCACTTGTAGGCTTTAATTGAGCAAAAAATGCCGTCTCACCACACAAGCCTGTTGGACATGAAAAACTTTATTACTCCAGCAAGTCTGGTCAGTGAATGAAAAAAGCAGAAAAAATTAAAAAAAAACAAATCATATTTGTCAGTGTAAAACTATTCAGCGACTCGTTGCTAGTTTCATCCCCTAGCTCAACATTCTAGATTAATCCATTAACGTAGAGTTTTACGCATCAAAAATAATTTAATCTCACAATAAATAGAATTGCATATAGTTTGCAAACTTTTCTTTGAAACATCTTGCAACTACAGTTCTTATAGTCCCTTGGGAAAAGCTGACCAACCACTGACCTCACAAAGCCCAGATGATCCCGCCCGGTTTAAATCCCGGTGCTACTTCCAGTTAGCAGAATATGATGCAACGCAGCAACATAATTAACAGCTTCTACATCTACCATCAGCATCTAATATTAGTCCTTAACAGAATTAAATAATTATTTAATGCATTGGATGTTATGCAGTGGTTATGTTTACACTTTATAGAGTTTGTCCATCAGCATATGACTGCCGCTGATCAGCTGCAACATATAGAAACCAGCACACTGTCTCAACAGTGAGTGAAGCCCAATAAGGCCCCCCCAAAAAGCAATTTCTGGCTACGAGTCCCTTCCTTAGGATGAGAAACATCCAGGGAAACGGTGGCAGTTCTTGTTTTTGTGGCTTTTATGAGCTGGAAGCCCAAATTATGTGTAACAACTAAATACTTGAAATTGTTTAAGTTGTCGGCACTGTATCTATAAAGGTTTAAGGTTTAGAATGAAATTATGGACAAACTTCTCCATGATCCGTCTCTTCCCTGATGAAGCGTGCTCAGAAACGTTTGACAAGAAACAGACCAACTGCTGAGATTAAACTAAGCACAGATTCTCTCCCATTTACGACTTCTGAAGCCATTTGGTTACACCGGATTGCGTCGGTGTAAAAAGGGGCTCAATACAAATGACCAACACTTTGCAGATACTTATATTGTTAAACTTTACAATAATGCACCACTTCATGTTACTCTGTCATCTAAAATATTAAAGTTTGTGCTTACAACCTTACAAACTTTGGTAAAATTAAAGGGCTGGATATACTTTTGCGAGATAATGCATATTCATTTCAACGTGGTAGTTTTATGGCAGTTCAAATACAAAACTTTGTTGGGAAGACTAATGGTACAAAATAATCATTAAAAGTATTTTTTAGAAACATGCACGATTTTTGACAACATTTAATCCCTCACTGTACTAATGAAGACAAAAGTTTTCAAATGTAGCAAGCAGTTTATTTCTCCCAGTTTACAAACTGTACATGCTACACTTTAGGAAAGACTTCAGGAGCGTGCAGTAAGCCTTAGTTTTAAATCTCTTTCATCAGATGTGTGCGCAGGGGGTCAGCAGGACAGAGGAGGAGCTCCTCAGAAATAAACTTAAACTTGAAACGAACCAGATCCAGAGAAAATTATAGCAACAAAAGTTTACATGAACAGAAAAAAATAATCGACTTGTTTTATGTGACTGAGGTCAAACCGTTGTGTTCACAGCCAAACAGACTTTAAAAAGAAACCGCTCACAATTACCTCCAGGAGGAAGTGTCGAAAAGAGACAGATGCTGTTAAAAAAAGAAAATCTAAGAAATAAATGGCAACGATTTAAACTGTCCATACTCAGAATATAATTAAACTATCATTATTACTCTTAAAAAAACTGAAAATATCACATCCACAACCAAAATAAGATAAAATTAAAACAAAATCAAGTTCAACAAATGGGAGGAAGCAGAAACCAGTTGGGTTCTGCCTGCAACATCCAGTCCATGTTCAGGCATCCAGATGTTCCAGCTGCTTCCTGGAGGTTTTTCCTCTCTCCGTTCGGCAGCAGAGCAGTGGAATCACTCGGTGAGTGAAGACCGTCATTCACAGGACGCGATTCTTTGGGCAGACAGCAGGGCGGCAACAGTTCAATTTAAAGGCTGTAATTTTCAAGCAAATATTGACGGCGCTGCATATTTACAGAATGCAATTCCATCGCCCAACTGAAGGGCGGTAATGGTCCTTTATAGGATGTTGCTCCGCAGTCAAACAGAAGTTTAGCAAAGATTAAATGGCCTTAGAGTCTATTTCGGTGGACTATTTTTATCTAAAAGAGCAACATTGTAAATTTACAGGATGCGATTCCCATGTCAAGCAGGAGGGCGGCGATGCACATCTCTGGCCTATTCATCTAAGGCACTGAGTCTGTAATTTGGCTTTTTATTTTGAAGGAATATCTTTTCTTATAGATAGTTCTCGACCATCGATGTCTTCTGCAGACATCAGAACTTTTCCAGTTTGGAGGCTGAAGGGAAGCTAAAGGGTGAAGCTAACAGCGAGTCCAAGCAGGACCTTTCAGGTATTTGAACATTTCCCTCAAATGTTTTGTCATATTTGACTCGTGTTTTTTTTAATTACATACAGCTTTCTCTAGATTCTCTAAACCCAAACTATTCTGGCTACAACCAAATAAAAGAAGAAAAAGAAAAAAAAACTCTGACAACCTTTTCAGTGCCCTGTTTAAAAAAAAAATCCATATTGTGCCCTTAAAACAGTTTTTCCATCCACTAAAACAGATAGGAAGATATAGAACATGCAGTACCAATGATGACCACAAGGGGGTGGATCCAAGAAAACTTAAGACTGCCTATTAGGGGGGAAAATAATTCGGAGGCTTGTTTAGCATGTGTAGAAATGGGAACAAATTGTTCATTAAAGCTGCTCAAATACCTTAAATATGATATCGCAATGAGCAGACGGGCTTAGCATGGCTACACTGGGTTTATGCTAAGCTATGCAAAGCAGCTGCAACTCCCAGCTTCATACGAACTGGACTTAGTTTCTTCTAAAAAAGGAGACATTATCCAAAATGTTGAAATGACTAAAGTCAACAGAAAGATCCAGTTTTCGATGCATCCCTTCTTGACGATAGATTCTTTTTCTCCTTGTTGGTGAACATAGTGAAAATATGCGTCCGTGCTTTTCCTGCTAGTATTGAATGACTCTGCTGGCAGATGGTGTAGTTCTGTTCTGTTCTCTTTCAGGTGAGTAAAACAGACTTTTTGTCAATAGTAGGAGTTCTTTTTCTGACTCAAGAAAACGACAGCAATATCCTCTGGTCAGGACTGAAAGCGTTCACTTGTTCCTGGCAGGCTATGTGCAGCTTCGTGATTGGCTCAGTTGTCCAGCGATGGCGGGGCCATCAGGAAGCGATGGCCTGGACGTAGTTGGCAGGATAAAGGCCAACCTGGCCGCTCCTCAGCCGTCCTTTGCACCAGCCCTGCTCATCCTCTTCTCCAAGCTTCAGCAGCTCGTCACCTGAAAGAAAAATACATTTAAAAGTTTAGGTGTTTGTTGGGCTGTTCTGACCTCAGATATATATACATATATATACATACACATACATACATACATACATACATACATATATATACACACATACTGCTCACAAAAATGAAAGGAGCACTGTAAAGAAACACATTAGATACATCAGATCTCAATATGAAGTCGGCATCCTTTTGTTCATAAGACATTGTCCTGTCGTTATTTGTATTGATATCCAAGTCTTTTTATGGAAATTAAAGTTTTTTAGCCTACAGAGGGCTCAATTGTGTAGACACCCTAAAATCAGAGTGAAATGAAGATATGGCAGGTAGTCCATTTTTTCAAAAACTTATTTTCTGCAACTCAAAATGCTTTTCAGTATCTTGTGTGGCCCCCATGAGCTTGTACTGACAGCGTTGGGGCATGCTCCCAATTAGACGACGTGTCTTGTGGCATTTCCTCCCAGATCTGTGTGAGGGCATCCCTGAGCTGTTGTACAGTCTGAGGAGCAACCTGGTGGCGCCTAATGGACCGAAACATTATGTCCCACAGATGTTCTATTGGCCAGTGAAGGCCATTCAGTTGTTTCAATTCCTTCATTCTCCAGGTACCACCTGCATACTCCAGCCACATGAGGTCGGGCATTGTCGTGCATTAGGAGGAAACCAGGACCTACTGCACCAGCTTAGGGTCTGACAATGGGTTCAAGGATTTCATCTCGATGCCTTATGGCAGTCAGAGCACCATTTCCTAGGCAGTAGAGGTCTGTGCGTCCCTCCATTGATATGCCTCCCCAGACCATCACTGACCCACCTCCAAGCCTTGTCATGTTGAACCACGTTGCAGGCAGCATATTATTATATATATATATATATATATGTATTTTACAAAAAATAGTGAAATATGCTGGTCTCCAAAGTCACCGGTCCTGAACCCAATCGAGCTGATTTGGGGCCAGCTGAACCACAGAGTGAAGGCAAAAGGTCCAACAAGTACTAAGCATCTCTGGGAACTCCTTCAAGACTGTTGGAAAACCATTTCTGGTGACTAGAAGCTGAAGAGAATGCAAAGCAGTAATCAGAGCAAAGGGTGGCTACTTTGAGGAATCTAAAATATAACATGTATTCAGCTATTTCACCCTTTTTGTTTAAGTACATGCAGTAATTCCATACATTATGTTCATTCATAGTTTTGATGTCCTTAATTGAGAATCTACAATGTAGAGATGAATATCTATTCGCAATCATGGTTATCGGGTTTCTGCTGATTGGAATGGGCAGTTACTGGAACTACCGAAAAATGGAGCAACAAAGATCTGAAACACGGTCGAGATTGGTCACTGTTCTGGAAGCGATTGGACGGCTGAAGGAACAGCTGGATGCGTTGATTCATACTGATGGGACTCAGAACCAAATGCTGGGGGAGCTGGGACGCAGAACAGACGCTGTAAGAGGCGATCTGGCCGGCGCTCTGGGACTCATCCGCAATTTGTCATCGGACTTGGAGAAACTGTCGGTGCGGATTGGGGCAACTGGAAATTAATTGGATTTGGAACTATTAATCTGGGAATTAATTTGGATTTGAACTTTAATTTGAACTACAATTTGGCTGAATTAGACTACAAAAGAAACCACTGACAGACTGAAAGGGCAGAGAGGAATATTTGATCTCTCCCTGCAATCCAAACAATTTATATTTTGGCTCCCATGAAGACCTTCAACCTGGTCCTAATCAAATGTCCCTGAGAAGAATGTCAACAGAGTCTCCTCTCCCCCGTACACGTGCATCTACTGACGCACACACTGACATGGTTACACACACTCACATTCACACACACCGTCTCGCTGTATCCTCAATTCTCTCTCCTGCAACAGGAAGCTGGATAACAGCGCGCCTCGATGGCAGCGCGTTAACCTGTGGACTGGAGCTCATACCTGCCCATCCTTCCTGATGTGTCATTGTTAATGTCTGAATATGTGCTTAAATGTTTGTTGGTGTGGTTTTTTCTATTACCTGCGTTGTGAGTGCTGTACGGACCCACAACACAGTTGAGCGTTTTTTCCCCTCACCGTGGAACCCTCCCCTACCCAGATGTGTATCTCTCTATGTTTCATAAACGGGAGCGCCGCTCGGTGGCTGCATGCCCAACAGTGACCTGGATCTGTTTGTTGTTGTTGTTTGTAATGATCTTGGACAGGTTGTACTGTATCTGTAAATTCCTTGTATGCGTCATACTTGGCCATTAAAGCTGATTCTGATGAAAAGAAAGGAAACTCATTGAATGAGAAGGCGTGTAGTTTTCGTATATATACGCACACAAACATATAAATGGGCTATCAAAACTAACACATTAACGTGGGTCCATTAATTCATTGACTTAAAGCGTTGCTTGCTGTCTGTGAGCCGCTGTAGAAGTCCTGCTGTCAATCACAGGGCAGCCAACGCCCAGTCGTCCCCCCTGCTGACCGCCAGGCAACGCCTCCTCTTGAGGCATTTTTTAAACAGGAAATGACTGTGGATTTAGACTCTGGTAGGGGATGAGTTGTTCTTTAACACATGCACAGAATACCGCGCTGTTTATCCAAATGAAATTTAGCCCCTAACGTGTGCAGTTTCTGCAGCACCACACATACACACATAACAACACACACACATGCATAAAAATACAGACACATGTACTAATATATATATATATATATATATATATATAGATGGAGTAGGGATGTCCTGATCCCAAGATTGGATCAGCCCAATATTCTTGCATTTTTCAGTGATAGGAGCTAACGAGTCACGCTGATCTTTAGAAAAGTACGTCCTAGTTGTTTGATGGTGATTGCGCAATAATTCAAACCTCCGTATCCGTAATATTGGTAAACTTCAACAAATGTGCTTAACAGTAATATATATATATATATATATATATATAATACTGTAGGGCTGTGTATCGAATCAAATTTCAAGAATCGATTCGATTCCGATTCACAAAAGTTAGAATAGATTATCACGATCTGATCCAATTCGATATTGATATGGGTCAGTGCTAATAAATGTTTTTTTTAAGCTGTTATTTTAATTATATGCCTAATATTCAATGACTTAACATTGGGTAAGCAACAGTTCACCATGGAAAACTGTATTAACCCTTTCAGACTCAAAACTTAAAATGGCCGTCTGGACTTTTCCTTCCTATTTCAGTTTTTAAAAAGGGCAAACTATTTTAAAAAATAGAATCGATTTTTTTACTTGTGAATCGATTCGTTTCGATTTCTACAAGAATCGATTCAGAATCGATTTTTCGATTATTTCAACACAGCTCTAGGACCAAGTGTCTTTCTTTTTACTTTTGTCTGAAATAATAAACTGAAGTTGACATTTAATTTTCTAAGGTTTTGATTTCATGGAATTTGCTGCAATAATGGTTATTAATGAAACTAGACCTATTAAACAGTTAAACACTTGCTAAAAAGATTTTTCCATTTTATACATTCCAATACTAAAGGCAAAATATTGGATAGGGACTCGAAATCAGATCATATTTGAAGTTAAAAGATCGCATCAGGATCAGAAGCCCAAAATGCTGATTGGGACATCCCTAATATACATATCTGTAGATCTCTACGTACATAGATAGCTATATGTGTGGATCAGAACTCATGTTTCAAATGACCATGAGTTATGTAAAATCGCTATGAAAAAGCATCACAGGCATTGAATTATAAACAGTGCGGGGGAAAAAAAGTGAATTAACTTTCCTTTTTTTTTGTATAAAAGTATAAAAAACTGGGAGAAACCCTTTTAGTGATTGATCCGAGTTTCTGCCCTGTGATGCCTCCTGCAGAATAAAAGTCATTAGTTTGGGTTAATACCTGCTTTAAAGCTGAGCTCATCCGCCTCCTGGCCGGTGTAATCATACAGCGCTCTCACTGGAACCCCCTCTACCTGCTCCCGGTCCTCCTTGTCGTCTGCCTCCCCCACGCCGTTCACCGCCAGCACCTTCTTAGGACTCTCCTCGTCCGACCAGTCCGATGAGGAATCCTTCACCCTGAATGTGAAACGTAGAGACACAAATAATGACCGTCAGAAGATCAAACCAAGAAAATGTTCTGATCCTGAGCTTTCCTGCACACAAACCTTCTGGTAAAAACCAAGGAGTTTTAAAGCCTCGGACGGCGGAAACTGAAATGTAGCTTTTTAAAGCTTTGCTAAAATAAGGATGTATTCAGACCAGAAAAGTCCTTTGGTCCGGTTGTTTGGTCCGGACCAAAGGCAAACAATTTTTTTCCTTTGGTGCGGTTTGTATTCACACTGTTAATTTTTGTAAGTGGGCTATATTTTGTAAACACATCAACGTGTGTGAAGATCGGTGCTGCTATTGGACAGCGATGACGTGGGCGGAAGTAGCAAAGACCCGGAAAAGGAGGTAAACAGCTGTGAAATCATATGGATATCAGAGCTGCAGGAATGGATGCGAGGGCGAAGAGATGTTTCGGCGCTCCAGAGAGCCGGAGCAAGATCACAAGGCGTTGCAAAGGCTGGGATGTGAGCACCGGGCCGAGCTATGGAGCTGAGCCATGGATGAGACCTGAGAAGAATTGTAGCAGAGCTGCTGGAGGAGTTAGCCCGGGGGCTAACAGCCGGCAGGAGCTGCGGCAGAATGAAGTCAGAGAGACGGAGCAGGCGGACTGGATCGTTTCTCCGATCCGCAGCAGGATTCGTTTGTGTGTATTCACACCTGCATAAAAAGGACCAGAGTGGACCAAACATCGCAGATGTCAGCGCTGATGTCTGAATACACCCTAGAAATGTCCACAGCAACAAAGTAGCACAACTTTTACTCTTTCACACTTCAAACACTGTGTGGCATTTATACCAAAGAAGTCTATTTTGGGCTCATCTGACCACCTGACGTTTTACCAATCCTCTTATGGATCGTTTAGATGGTCTCTGGCAAACTTTAGACAGGGCTGGACATGTGCTAGCTTAAGCAGGGTGGCCTTTTGAGCACTGCAGGATTTTAACTCAGAACCGTGTAGTCTGTTACTAATAGTAACCTTCGTTACTGTGGCCCCAGCTCTGTTCAGGTCATTGACCAGTTCCCTGCATGAAGTTCTGGGCTGTTTCCTCAATGTTCTCAAGATCATGTTTACCCAGACAGTGAGATTTCACAGGGAGCTCTAGGTTGAGGGAACGTGTCAATAATCTATTTTTCTAATAGTTCAAACAGTTGATTTCTTCTCACTAAGCTGCTTGCCTATTCTAGATTGACTCCCAGTCTTGTGCAGGTATACAATCTTGTCTCTGGTGTTCTTAGACAGCTCTCTGGTTTTGGACATGGTGGAGGTTGGAGTCTGACCTTGTTATCTGTATGGAAGACATCTGAGAAACGCCTTCACACAGACAGTCAGGTGCCATTAATACAGGCAATGAGGTAATGGGTGGAACACAGAGGAGCTTCATAAAGAATTAGTAACAGGTCTGTAAGGGCAAAAATACTTGCTCGCTTGTAGGTGCTAAATAAATATTTTCCGCACCATTGAACAAATAATGTCTTTAAAAAAATCATACAATTTGATTTCCAGTTAGTAGAACATAAAATGTTCTGTTTGCCCTGATGTGGGTAGAAGTTTTTCTGATTAAACATCGAGTACGGAGCGTCTCAGAGGTGTTTTGTTGTGTGTAGGAGTTTTTACAGGCTTTTAATGCAACCCATTCCGACTTACACTAACCGGTGAGTTCAGTGACTTTGCAGTCGCCTGCTATTACAGCTGTAGTCTGCGTAGGTTGCGAAAAGGAAGCTTGTGTAAGCTGAACATAGTATAATTTGGTGATTGTGTTTGTGCAATTTGGAAACATGCAAATGTGAAATTAAGGCGTTTTGTAGCAGGAAATGCCTTATTTAGAGGCTGCGTTCAAGTGCCCAATAGCTCCCATTTTATGGATATAAACTGATGATATGAAATTGGGATAAACCAAAGTCCCAAAGGACTCAAAGTGGCACCAAACTTGTCTGGGTGAGTAAACGAACGTAATGCATGCTAAAAATAAGGATCCAGTGGCAAAAAAATTAATAAAAAATGTGTACTTTAAATTTGATGCTATCTAATATCTCAAATACTGATGTTGGGAGAGGCTATGTTGCTGTTTTAAGGAGAAGCGTGTGTAACACGCAGATACAGACTCAGCTTCTCATTAGAGGCTGTTTATGCTCGGGGTAGAACCTCCGCAGGGAGGCGACGAGGTAGAACAGGAGTCAACTCCAACACACCCAAGCAGGATGTTTAGAGATAATTGTAGTCTACTGCTCAGTCTGGACTTAACAGCCCACAGAAACCTGATGTTTTAAAGCGTAACACAACAACAACCCCCACAGCGGAGTCTTAAATCAAACTTGGAGCGTGTAAATCTGTTTTCATATGGAGGAAAGAAGAGCTCCTCTAAAATGAAGTGGAAAACTCTATAAAAAGTTTGGCTTAGCTTCATCAGGCTGTTATCAGAACATTTATTTGCCAAAAGCGAATAAAATCCTACCACAGACTGTTTCACACCTTCCTCCAGATCAGCAGTTCTAACAATGATGTGCCTGTGCGGTAGACGCAACAAACTGCTGCCAAGATCAGTCTGTTGATTGCCCCTTTAAAATGAGGGAAACCGGCTCGTGCAGCAGCTAACAACTAAACATTTTCTTAGTTCACATCAACGATCCTGTAAAATCTACACAGAGCAGCTGCTTCAATCTCTGTACAGCCTTTTAGTTCAAGTTTGAACCTTCATTTCAAAATTCCAGACTCAGATTTGGAGAGTTTTTAAAACTATATTTGCACATTTTAGTAACAAATATCCACCATAGACTAATTGAATGGTGACTAACTGTTTTTGGAGAACCTGTAAAGGGTCATTTCACTGCTTGTTTCTGGCATCTAGAGTAACGTAAACCAGTTACACTTCTAACTATTGATCACCTAACCATTGTAGTGACTAAAGATAAATGCAGATTCTGAAAATCAGTTTATTTCAATAGCTAAAAAAAACCCAACTAAAATAACAGTTTTAGTGTTTTACATTAACCAGATCAGATTTAAGGACAATGGTTTCAGTTTATCCAGAATTTCAAGACATCTGAAGTCCAGAAAGTTGAGAAATTACCCCTTCTTTGGATTTTGGATGTGCTTGCATTCAGACTGGTTTTTTGGTTTAAAATGAAAAAATACAAATCTAAAAAACCCTAAATCTTTAAGTATGAAGCACTGTTCTATTAAAGTCCTTTAGATAACTGAAGATGAATTTTGAGTGATTTTCCATACTTGTCCAGACCTGGAAATAGTTTCCCAGACTGTTCAAGACTGTGTAGCTATGGAGATAACCGTTTACAAATGATGTAACTTCTGCTCTGGGAAATGAACCCCGAAAAAAAGTTAAAAGTTCTGATTTTTTTAAAAATCTGCAGATCCATCTGCAGTCCTAATAGTTATAATACTCAGAATGAGGGTGGATCTTCTGAACGATGGGACAAGGCAATGCAAATTAACAATAAGTTCTGCCGTTTTTGATGCTGTGCTGTGAAACAAACGAAGCTGAGCAATTTCAGAAACAGACACTGAAAAAACAATGATGAGCCAGTGCAGACATCATAATCACCTCGTGGTGGCAGCATCATGCTGAGGGGTTACCCAATCAAATAGATTGAATAGTAAAAGAGGACAACCTCCAAATTCTACTACAATGATACATTCGTTCAGCTGTTTGCTCTTCCTAAATTAGTCGTTTGTTGTTAAATCCTTCCATTTTCGACCGGATTTCACGATGCCTTCCTACCTGCTCGTATCCACGGTGATGGGACTGGGCGGGACGTCTCCTCCTCCCGACGAGACGATGTTGGTGAGGGTGACCACGTTCTCCGACGAGCTTCCTCCTCGCTCCTTCCTGCTGATGGAGCGGCTTGCGTCTGGAGACCACTCCTGCACACACAGAGATACACTTTCTGTCGAGTTCGACAAAAATATTTAATCTAGCGGCTTCAACAGTTTAGCTTAATGTTATGTTTGAATTTTAAAATATCTCCTTTATTCTATCATTATATATTATTAGCAGAGAACTTAAGGATATGGGTTTAAGTATACTTGAGCTGAAGAGAGGTTAAAAGGTTAATGAGGGACAAGCAGAAACAGCACTGTGATCCGTATTTAGAATTTCAACTTCAGAACATTTCCCTATTTTTCATTTTAAACAGATGCGAACAACAAACTTACACTCCCGCTATAATTAACTGGGTGCAACCTGCAGAACGAGAGGAGCTCCGGATGACATTACCGGTGCTTTATTGTCTTGGAGTAACTAAAGGAGGTATATGCATCGTATTGAATGTCCCCAGGTTTAGAAATAATACACTGAACAAAGTGTGAAAAACAGTTTCTGGACGCATCAGAGCCAATTTAGGCTTAAAAATCAGTTCTCACAGCAGATGATGAGGTGATTGTGGAGTGATGGATGCAGAAAGTTGACAGTGATCTAAATGCAAGATTCTGTGTGTGGGATTGAGTGTGTGTGTGTTGGCAACAATGCGCCTCTGTTTGCGTGTCAGCAGCACTGTGGGAACACTGGGAGATTCCTCTGAGGACAGAGGCGCGTCTCTCCCTGCCAACATCTCCCTCTGACTGTCAACAAAAACAGAAAAAATAAAAAAACAAGGGTGGCTGAATAAAGTTACGAGTCTCCTGCAAAGGAAGAAATATTTACACATCTACGCAATCAGAGTGAAAAATATAAGAAGCCTAATCAATTGAATCAAGAAGAGGCTCCAAGCATGAAACAATTCAACCCCACCAGCAATAATCCCCACGCAGCCAAGGATACCACAAATGACTGTTAATGCATATTTAACACACACCAAGAACCAAAGTAGTAGCTTTAGAACCTTTTTTTTCTACAGATGCTGGTCAGAAAAGTAGTAAATAATGAAAAAGTTTATTTATTTCAGCTATTCGATTTTTTAAAAGTTAAACTTTTATATTAGATTCATTCATTACAGATAGACTGATATATTTCAGATGTTTACTTCTTTTCATTTTGATGATTATAACTCAATCAAACTTTATTTATGAAGAGCTTTTCAAACAGAGTTTCTCAAAGTGCTTTATAGATTTTAAATGACCCCAAACCCCCCATACAGAAACCAACAAAATCATCATCGCAACTAAACCCCAACCCAACCCATCAGCCACACACACGCACTTAAAAGCTACAAAAACAGCAGGCTGAGCCAGGAACGCCATCATGGGAGCAATCTGCATCAGCAGCAGATCAACAGCAGCAGCCGAGGCACTGACCCAGGGCGACCAGAGGAGGGAGGGCTGGTATCCCAACCTCCACCCAAGCGCTACCTGGGGGGCACCCAGGCAGCCACAGCCGACCACCGCCCCCGATGCAGGGGGCTCCCAGAGAGGAAACACTGGGAGGAAGTTTAAAATAAGTTAAAATATAAAGTGTATAAAATACAAAGTGTAAAAAAGTAAGTGTAAAACAATGATAAGATAGAATCTAGATAAAAAAATGCAAAGCAGATTAATAAATAAACAGTTAAAAGCTAAACTAAAAATTAAATCAGGTAAATGCTGGACGGTTAAACATGTATTAATAAATAATAATTAGTTAAAAAGTTAACTGACAACTAATGAAAGGCCAAAATTCAATAAGTCAGAAAATTTGATTATTCTGAAAATGTTCAATATTGATGACACTTGGAAAAGAAAAAAAAAACTGAAAAAGCCTTTAAATTGTCTCTAAGTCTAGTTCTGAAGGCAACACAATCATATGGAAGACTGCTGACATGACAGTTATCCAAAAGACGACCACCTTGCACAAGGAGGACAAGAAACAAAATGTCATTGCTAAGGACGCTGGCTGTTCAAATTAAAACTCAATACAAAATTACTTTATTGACCCCAGAGGGAAATTAAGTGTTGTTGTAGCTCATAACTAATTCATTCTTCAAGGAGTTGTTGTAGACCATGATTGCTGTGGGGAGAAAGGATTTCCTGTAGCAGTCTATGTTGCGGCGAACCTCAAGAAGTATCTGACTGAAGATACTCTTACTGGATAGAGTGGAAAAGGATGATCAAGTTGTCAATAATATTTTTAATTTATAAGGAATCCTGCTTTGCATCAATATCTCCAGTTGTTCCACAGTCGTTCCCAGAACAGAACCAGCCTTCTTCATCAGGTTGTTGAGCCATTTTATGTCCCTGGTTCTGATGCTGCTGACCCAACAGATGATGGACGAAGAGATGACACTCTCCACCACAGACTTGTAGAAGATTTGCAGCATCTTGCTGCAAACCTTGAAGGACTTCAGCTTCATCAGAAAGTTCAGTCTGCTCTGTCCCTTTTTGTAGACGCTTCACCGTTGATTCTCCAGTCCAGTCTGTTGTCCAGGTGAACTCCGAAGTATCTGTACTCCTCAACCACCTCCACTTCTTCTCACATGATGGAGACCGTCTTTAACTTATCCCTGTTTCTTCTGAAATCTACCATCATCTCCTTTTGTTTTGTTCACATTCAAGGTAAGATGATTGTTTCCACACCATGCCACAAAGCGCTCCACCAGCTCTCTGTTTTCAGCTTCTTCTCCATCTCTGATACACCCAACAATTGCAGAGTCATCTGAGTATTTCTGCAGATGACAGGTTTCTGTCTTATACTGGAAGTCTGAGGTGTGCAGTTTGAAAAGGAATGGTAAGAGTACAGTACCTTGTGGTGCTCCTGTGTTGCTGACCAGCTGGTTTCACACACAATTCACAGAGTAATTTCTTCATCTCTGTGTTCAAGAACATTAATAGAGAGAGCAAAGGGAAGGAAAAGATGTGGTAGAAAAGAGTATCAGTTTCAGAAAACCGTATCCTGAAATAAACCGTCAGCCAGTACAATCCAAATGGGTGTAAAGTGGCTTCTCTTGTCAGTTCGAGTAAGAAATCTAGCATTAGGCTGGAAAACCCACAGATCACTGAACTGTAGCTGGGTTGACGGGAGAAGTTGGGCCAAGATGTTTAGGTCCCAATCATTGTTCATAAAGAGCTGTTGAGGGGAGTTTTTCCTTCCCACTGTCGCTGCATGCTTGCTCAGTATGAGGGATTGCTGAGAATTCCACGACGCAATCTTCTGTGGTTCTGTAATTTCTACACTAAACATTGTATTGTAATAACTCTTTTTGTAAAGTGCCTTGAGATGACATCTGTTGTGAAATGGCGCTATATAAATAAACTGAATTGAATTGAGCAGAACTGGGAGGAAGAAGCAAGTCAACTCATGAGTTAGAAAGAATTTGATCTGTTGGACTCATGGTTCCTCTTTTTCCACCACCGATCTCCCAAACAAGCAGAGAAAATAAAGACAGTCTTGTCTTGAACTGTCCATCCCTGAACCTTCCTGCTGGGTTTCAGTCCATTGTTGATGCTTTTCTCTGACAGAATCGGCTTCTTTGATACCATTTATATGCTTCTAGACTAACTCACACCCACATGCTGCCATCGCAACCTGGGAGAACAATTCTGGAGTTCGGTGGACTCGTTTGCACCTCCTGGAGCTTCTTCTCTGCAGCTGCAACTCTCGGTTTGACCGTTTTTACGAGGTTTCTCTGCATGCTACGTCATTCTGATACAAAGCAAACATGGCTGTTTTCCGTCCTCAGATGCAGAAATCAGAACCCCGTGTGCGGTACTCGGGGGTACAGTGCAACGTATCCGCAGTGCACCTTTAAAAAGCGAAGCAAAAACCAACCAGAAAGGAGTCCCGGCTATCACAAAACAGCCGGGAATATATCAGTGAATATATCTATCAACGGCATTTATAGATAACTGATCACCAGTCACTGTTCAAACATCTGCCATAAATTCAATGTGATCTTATGTATTTATGGTGTAAAATTGACAAAAATTTCAAAATCTGATATCCACATTGCTACCAGTAGCAATCAGCCTTAACTCCTGATTCTGGATAAAATGGAAATCGGACGAATCCATGTTGATGAGAAGGCAATAGCTGCTCATGCTGCATTCAAGTACAGCTTGGAGACTAAATATGAAAACAACTCCAAAGTGATTTAAACATTTTCTACTCTCAAATATGGGCAAAGTATTATTTACTGTAATTTTCAGACTATGGAGTGCACCTACATGTCAGCCGTACACTTTTCATGTTGTAACATGAAATATTTACACAGAAAATGGTAAACAGGGGATTATTTGCGGCTTTAATTTAAGACGTGCTTCTTCTTCTTTCTTCGTCTGAAAATTTTGAGCATGACACAAACACAGCACCAAAACAGTAACATGTCTGGTTAGAAAATGAAACATTCTTTAGCATATCAAAAAAGTAATTGGTCTCTAGCTTCATCTTCCTAGTGTCTTCATGTCGTCTGAAAGTTTGGGTAATTTTACTCTTAGTTCTTCCTACTGCCTCCTCCAACGTTTCCCCACTGATTCAATGATGTCAGGCTTACATGCAGTAACTATTTGCCTATTTGGTGTTTAACTCAATTATCTTCAACTTAAAAGCCGCGTTACGTGCATTTCTTTGTGCGTTTTCCATGATAAGGACGTGTGCAAGAAAACCCACCGGTAGTGTCCTCTTCTTTGGTGCATCATCTTTCTCCACACGTCTGTCTCACTTTTACGCTTCCTACTATAGTGCCCCCCAGAGGAAGTTAGCCAGTTAAAAATCTATAAATTAGTTGCATCATCGCGAAGGACTCCAAAGTGTGAAAAAAGTAGCGTTCTATAGTCAGAAAATTATGGTAAACATTTCTAAACATTACCACCGACTGTTTTTAAGTGGTTACAATGTTCTCTACTCTGGCTAGGTCGGCTTGTACTATCTTATTCATTTCCACCCATCTATCCATTATCTATTCTACTTGTCCTCGAAGGGTCGCGAGGAAGCTGGTGCCTATCTCCAGCAATCATCAGGCGAGAGGTGGGGTACACCCTCGACAGGTCGCCAGTTTGTCACATTTTATAAATTTAAAAATATCTAATCAAATCTTCGGTCAGTTCAAAGGTTTATTCAAGTAATAGAACATAAAAAACTAATTAGTTTCAGGAAAGGGAAAAAAAGATGATTAAATTTTGATTTAATTTTATTTATTTTTTTTAAGTAAAATGCTCAGTGTTTATTATTCCTGGTTATGGTGCATCGAAAAAGTACCAAACCATGATTTTTGTGTATGGTTACACCCCATATACCTAATCTAGCTTTGTGTAATTTAAGTATTCTCCAATCTTCCATTTAACGGATTCGAATGCAGGGAACCAGATCTGAAAACAAGCGACCGTTTTTCCCCGGAGTCCAACATTTCAGCCCTCTTGCTTGCTTTGAAATGAGACCCTGCAGTTCTCCACACACCCACAGTAGGAGGTGTGGAGGCTGAAAGGCAGGAATCCAGGTCACTGTATCTCTGTCAAACTTTCACAACCACACCTGCAAACCGCCTCAAACACAAAGGGGATAGGAATCCCGTTTCACTGCCTACAAGTTGGGAACAAATACTGGAGCAGGGGTCTCATTTACAATTCTTGCTTACACACAGAACGGGGTCTCAAAACTAAATAAGCAACCAAATTTGGGATTTATAGAAAAAAAATGTGTCCAAAAAATGAGCACAACTTTAAACACACTTTTTTGGGGCGAAATTGTGAGTTTAAGCCATATTTTTAGACTTTTAGACCCTCGCACACTGACAAACACAAAACCAACAGTCAGCCCCCAGCTCCCGTTTATGAACTGAGGATAAAAATGAGAATCTGAATGAAAACATGCAGCACATAAGAATTATATCACAGTTTTCATATGTATGAATGTCATCAGATTCAATGTATGTTCAATGTATGCGCAGGTGCTGATCCAAGAACACGCCTCTGGATGCATCTAGATGGATCTACCGACCTGCTGTAACCGTGCTAAGAAGATTTTGACATAAAAATATACATAAATATCCAACATACAGGATTTGTTAGCCGTCTTTAAGGAGCCTCCGACTGCTTTTCTGCAAGCAGGAAGAAAAGCCGAGTTAAATCTCTGAGTAGCCCCGAAAATCAGATGGAAACAAAGCAGGCAGTGTAGGAGGAGACCTTGATGCTGTAATCTCAGTGATCATCAATGAGCCAATCTGCCGAGCTGAGGTGAAATCTGCAGATTTTCCAACATCCATTTATAAATCTGAGTGTATTTTTTTCACCATTTTAGGTAGGGGTGCAAAGATACCACTTTTTTCAAAACCACACAATACCAATACTTGGATCTGAGTACAAATACTGATACGTCTTTCACACAAAATAAAATGCATTGACTTCAAAGACTGGTTTTATTTTCCTTTCTGGTGAATTTAGACTTAGAATGTAGAAATTATGCAATAAAAATTAATCTCATAACTATTTAAGTATCGGTTCATTGTATCCGTCAACTAACCAATAGGAGTACATTAGAACGGTATCGGCCCCCTGACACCAGTATCCGTGTTTTAGGTTTTTCCCATGTAAAGTTAGGAATGTTTAATACAAAGTGAGGACATTCTGCCTGGTTCTCACTAGCTGATGATGTTACTGAGCTCTACTGGTGGGTTTTGCAGGTATGGTGGGAATTAAGGGGTTAGGAATAGGAATCGTGTCTGGGTTAGGCATAATGCATTCACTGAAATGAATGGAAGTCAATGAAAGTCCTCACTACTCCTACCAAGACAAGTGCGTGTGTGTGTGTGTGGACCTGGTATTACTATCTTTGTGGGGACCAAAAATTGGAAGTTTACTATCCAAGTGGGGACCGACCTCCCTTGTGGGGACCAAAATCCCGGTCCCCACAAGTTTGAAGCAATTTTTGAGGCTTAAAATTTGGTTTTAGTGTCAGGGTTACACTTAGGTTATGGTTAGGTTGGGGTAAGGGTCAGGGTTAGGCATTAATTTTTGATGGTTAAGGTTAGGGTAAGGCGCTACGGAAAACATTATGTCAATGAGAAGTCCCCACAAGACATAGAAACCCAACATGTGTGTGTGTGTGTGTGTGTGTGTGTGTGAGAGAGACATTCCTGACCCCACTCACTGCTCTCCGCTATAAAACAAGGCATTCACTGCAAACCTGTTTAATATTCATCCTGTCGCACAAACACAGTACACTCTGGATCGAGTCGACTCAGAACTTTTCATTCCTTACATTCAGTTTCCATATCATTCAGTTTTGATAACGTATCCATCTATCTATGCTGATAGTTCGAGTTTTTTTTAGACCATTACAATAAATTCATCTAATATAGAAGCCAACATCACGCTGGCCAGCAGCTGTATGCCTGCTGAAGCAGTTCTGAATGTGTGTGTGTGTGTGTGTTTCCACACCTCAAACTGGGGCCAGTTCATGCTCATGCCGGGTCCGTGGGTGTTCTTCCACCATCGCAGGTCTTCGACATCATTGGCTGCTCGGATCGTCTGACCCAGATCCTGGAACAGGTTCTTAAAGCTGTTGATCGAAAACAACACCTCCTCGTCAGAATCCTCCTTAAGTTTAATCTGAACAGAGTTCCTGCGTTTTTGCAATTTTCTAAAAACATCCCATGAAAAGAGGTGAAAGTAGGGCTGGGCAGTTGATCACAATTTAATAGAAATCGCGATACTTAAAAGGCTCGATCACGATAATCGTGGGCTGTGTTTCGATCCTTATGCCAACTGACCAATCCAGTCGAAGCGCCAATCAAGTCACAGAAAAAACATGCAGTACTGAGAAGCAGGAGTTCACCGCTGGTACATACAACCACAGTACCCTGTCTTCAGCGTCCAGCTGGTGAAGGATTGTGAAAGAAAATAAGAAAGACGATAAATGACCAAATTGTTGACACTGACCACAGATAGCAGTGATCTGATGTTGTTAGCAATACTACAGGAACGGGACGCACAATCTGTACGCAATTCATTTTTTCTTGTTTTGATTAGAAAACAATAAAATCAAATCGGAAAAAAATCGAGACCGTTCAATATAATCAAAATAATTGCGATTATTTCATTTTCATAATTGCCCAGCCCTAGGTGAAGGGCTTATTTTTCCAGCTGAGTTGGGGTTTTTTTACTCAATATTTCCATGAATCTTAAGTTGGTTTATTTATCCCAAATGAAGAAGTTTGAGTTTTATTTAGAAAAATTAGTTTCTAAAACCTGCTTCTAGAAAAAGTGTAAAAAATTATATTTTTTAAAACTGAGTGGCAATTATTCGGCATCTATTTAGCACATTAGAACTAAAGAAACTTTACTTTTAAATTTACATCAGTATAACCTTTAAAACTATGTCCCCCTACACATTATAAGCTAAAGAATTTATGAAACAAATGCCAAAAGCATCTAAAAATATTTTGAAATATTGAACGAACATTAGAAAGTCATTATTTGCACTTGATTTTTTTCTCTTTTTTCCCCCAGATTTGAATAAACTAAAGACATTTACTGTAAATCTGTTTAACAGAGTTGTGATCCCCAACTGTTTAAATCGTCTCCAAATTCGTCCCTTGGTCTCATACTGAAGTAAGTGCTTTTTCCGAAATACTTTGCAGACAGAGGAGAAAAATTAACGCTCAAAGAGGCAGAAGGGGGCGGCAGAGAGGTCTTGAAGCGGATTTAGTTTTTGGTTTTCAAACTAAATGCAGCTTCTTCGGGAATGTAAAACTTTTTTTTTTTGATTAAATCCAAGTTGAAGGTGGGAAAGCTCATCAGAAAAACTTGAAAGTTCCTGAGAAATAAAAAAGTTGCGCCATTAATAAAGCCCATTTCACTGTAACTTTAGTCTCAAACTAATCTATATCGATCAGCAGATTATTATGAGACCAAAATACCTCAAAACAGATCCACACGAGTCTTTGTTTCTGTTTAGTTTTTTTAATAAATCTTAGCTTTTAGTCTAGTAACTTTGAACTTCTGCTGCAGAAATCAACATAAAGCACATACTGGCTCTCAGTATAAACTGCTTTCCAAGTGAGATCATTTTATTCAGACTCTTGAAGTCCATGTTTATAAGTTTGAGAGCGGATCTGGAGGATCGGTGGTCGGACGTTAGCTGGGCTGGAGTGGAACAGTTCATCGTTCCACACTTGGAAAGTAGCCTGGAGCCACCACATTTAAAAACTGGAACTATGCAACCGGAAGACTGTTCATGTATTTCAATTACTTTAGTTAAATTTATTAAAAGTTAGAAGGCAGCCATTAGGAGGAAAACCGCTCCAACAAGGTGATTCTCAAGATGGTGCCCAAAAACCTGGAATAAAGCAGGTGTAGATGCACTTCTAATTAGTTCCTTTTCTTTGTTATTCACTTTCTTCCATTTGTTTGAATATACAAAACTTTCAGATCATATTCAGCAGTTTCCGGCCTAAAAATGCTCGAAAGAATCGCATTAAAAGTTTGAACTCCAGGATCCCTTCGACAGATTACAAATAAAGCCCTGATCCATTCAAAATACAATACATATCAATGCAAAAAAAAATTTGGTTTTTATCTGAAGGTGTTCAGATTGTTGTAGTTTTCACCCAGCCAATTATGAACATATGTATGACCCAAAATGTTAAAGAAAAAAAAGTGAATAATGGTGTTGATTTGATGGAGAAGCAGTTGCACCAAATAATCACACGCAGTTTGAAACCCAGCGGTTTTTCCTTTAGAAAGCTCAGACCATCTGATGCATTCACGAAATGCAGGAAAAGCGAAAACGTGCCCCTCGTTCTGATGCGCAACAAGCATGTGACTTAATACTTTTAGTTTGTCTGGCGCCGAAGGGTCAGACCTTCGAGGACATCTGCAAAGGGCTTTGGGCCGGTAGAAACCCGATCAGTGCAGCCAGTGCAAAGAAAAAGAAAAAAGAAGATGGATGCTTTGAATGCCAATGAGACAATATCAAACACATGGAGTTCTTCCTGGAGCTACTTTAAAGTAATTTTGTTCAACATGTTTACATGGGTTACGTTGGAAACTTCAGGCTGTTTAAATAAAACCAGAGGTCAAGAGTTAATGGACAACAGCTCCGGTTCTCCATTAACCCCTGTGTACAGACACACATGTTCCCACATGCATCGGCGCCATGGCGGCTCTGCATGCCTTCGCTCTGAGTCAGGGGCCGTGCATCGGCCCATCATCCCATTATCCCACACTCCGTGCGCCGGTCCTACCTCTCTTTGGCGGACAGGTCGAGGTGCGTGTGGACGTCGAGCAGAACGTCTTTGAAGAAGCGCAGCCTCTTCCGCTCTGCCTCCTGCGTGAGGTCAAACACCTGCTCCATGTCCTCCATGTAGCGAGGGTTGCAGCGGTTCAGCTCCTCCAGGGCCTTGGTGTAGCGCTCCTTCTCCTAACGAGCCCAAAAACGGAAAAAAAGGAAGATTCCCGTTGTCGTTTGGAGCTATGAAAGACCTCCTCAGACGACGCTAAAGGCTTTATTCCTGCTCATCTCGAAATGAAAACTCAAAACTGACTTTAATTACAATTCAAATATAATGAATACTGACTGCTAATTTTCTGAAAAATATCAAAGTAAAAGCCTGACTTCTTTCTTTTATGAATGATGCCATTTTTAACAGGGTGGTGCTCCTACTTCTAACAGGAATAAAGAAGATGCTCAAACCTAATAATGCAGCAGTAAAGTTCCAAATAAAATCAGAAACTTTTTGCAACCGAAACATGTTGAATTTTTGGAAGAGATCGAATAACTAACAAGTTAAAGAACTGATTTTTTTCCCCCATTGCAACTTGTGGAACAATTCGTTTTTGTTACAATTTTTGTAGTAGCCATGCATAAAAAATTATGTTAATGTTTTAAAAGCATTTTTTATAGATCAACACAAAAAGCTAATCTGTAACATGAAAGGAAAAAGGAAATTTATTACATAAAAGATCTGAAGAAAGGGGCATGCATTTGTATTGAAGACAAAATAAGATCCTGGGGAATTGGTAAAATTAGTTCTAAAAGTGCAGCCAGCGAGTGGAGGAGACAGAAGCCCAGCCATGTTTTAAAGGCAGAGACACACGCTGTTTTACTGGACACGGCCTGACTGGAGCGAGGGGAGATCCTCCCAGGTGTCTCTCTCTCTGGGGGTTTCGGCTTTGTACCTTCTCGGCCTCCTGGTTGCAGCGCTCCGCCCGGACCGTGTATTTACGGACTTCCTCCTGCGATTTGGACGGGTCGGCCTTGGCGTGCGTTTCCCTGGTAACAGCCGTCCACTCCTCTTTCTTGGCCTGATGGTAGCTTTTCTTACTGGACTCCACCTTGATGTACACAGATGTAATAAAAAGAATTATAATAATAAAAAAGTGGTCTGCAAAAATCGTCTTTCATGCTAATTCAGTCGGCTGCAGAAGTTACATGTTTTCAAGCAAAACATGTCCCAGTTTTACATTTTACTCCAAGTTCTCAATTAATTTATGGCAGATATTAGAACAATGATCAGTAGATAAATATATAACCTGCAAAAATAAGAGGCAGTTAGGAAAGAAAGGAAACGTCCATGCATGGAAAAATGGATGGACGAATAGACAGGGGGACACGCTAGTGGACAATGTTATGGATACGGGTGAATACAACAAACAAAAAATCACTGTTTTAAACATTTTTTGGTATACTTTATTTAAGAATAAATACAAAACTGCATCAGTTTTACTTGTCTTTTAGTTTGACCAGCATTAAAAAAAAAAGCTTTATTCCAATTTCCTCCTTTCCATTCCTTAAATGAATTAGATTTTAGTATGTTCTATAATTTAGGGAAAAAGCTGAAAGTACGAAATTGACTGGAGATTTTATATTTTATAAATAAAATAGTACAAGCAGACATTGCCAGAGTAGAAACAATATAACCACTTAAAAATAAATATAATATATATTGATACATAAATATAATAATATAATAATAGATATTATATAATAAATATAAAAATACTGTTAGTGGCTGTATGGGTTGGGGTGGAACCGTTTTGCCTTTTGAGCATGTTCTTGAGTTGTGTTTTTTACTTAATCTTGGTACCAAACCAGCCTTACAATACAAGCAGTTAGCATCTGTAATGAACGTAAAAAAGATTCACTAAAGGGGTATAAAAACTACAGAGACACAATTACTTTCGTTTTATCCAGAATCAGGAGTTTTGTCTGATTGGATGCTATTTGTAGTCATGGAGACGTCAGCCGGTTTTTCTCTAGTATCAATGATGTTTCCATTCAGCTTGACACTGTTTCAGCTGAGTCACCCAGTTCAGTGCAGAGAGTGTTATGGACCTTATTGCTGTTGAAAGATGCGTTTTTTGACAAAGTTCTGATTCGGTCCATCTTTCTTTTACTGCTGTAGCTGCAGGAGAAACCACTGATGTTCCCAAACAGCAGAGTTTACTAATAGCTGGGAGTCGTTTCTGTGTCACTTTCTAAAGAACGTTGCACTGCGCTCCGAGTTCTGCATGTGTTTAGGTGGAAAACAGCTGGATTTGTTCAGTACGTTTGTGTGCGGAACTGAAAGGGCCGTACCACAAAATACTAATATGAATACGTGCACAGTTACACCTCTAATTATGTATAAAAGGAAAGACGAATGGATGAAAAAGAAGAAATAATAAAAACAGATTGAAGTCGGCACAGATGTTTAAGAAGGTGTGTGGATCTCCTCACCTCTTTCAGTTTGCGGACCCAGGGTTTCTGAGCTTTCCTGAACCCGTCGTCTGCATCCTTCGTCTCCCTGAAGCCCCCGATCATCTGCTTGTGGAAGGCGTCCTTCTGCCAGTTGCGGACCTTCTCGCTGTCCTCGCTCGCCAGCTGCTCCCGGAGCTCCATGTGCAACTCGCTGAGGCAGTCCGCCGCCTGCATGAAGGCGTGCCACGCCTTCTCCAGGGTCCCATACTGTGGGCCTGTTTGGATGAAGCACCGTTAACGCTGACAGTTTGGCCTTTTGTGAAACTTTGCACCTAAAACCCCAAAGCTTCCACTCATTCCAGTTATTTGGATCCAGAACATATCGTACTGAAATAACGTACCTTTTTCAACGATGCTCCTCCACCGCTTGGCCCAGTCGCTCAGCTGAAGAGCGTAGCTCTTCTCGATCTTGGCCCTCTCTTGGAAGCAGCTGACGAGTTCGTTGCACAGCCGGTGACCGTCGTCGATCCGCTTCACCGTCCTTTTATAGTTACCCGGCTGCAGAAACCCCGAAGGAAAATTATGCAAGTTCAGGAGGAGAAGCACTGGATTGACTCGGGTTGTGTAGTTAAAAACATCCTGCAATAAACCATCCCCAATTTATCCAAAATCTACATGCAGAAACTTTATGAAGTAAGTCTGCCTGGTGCAGATTGAGGATGGATTGTGGTAATAAACGTGTTGTTTATTTTTTTCGTACCTCCCAGAAGCTGTCGGAGCTGCCGAGGTCGCTGACGTCTCCGTTGGAAGACATGTTGGGGTCGGCCCTGCAGCACGGAATGATGGCGGCTGCACGCGAGACTGCAAAACACCGGGGACAAAACGAGTAACATCGATTTAAACGTGCGCAACCATCATGCCATTAATATGGCCGAGGAAAAGCAGTAAAAACCTAAAAACGCCAATACAGACGGTCAACCTGAAGGGAGTTTACATCATTGTTGAAGAAACTCTCAAACTGTACGAGATCATAAAATATGAAGCATGGTCCAATAAACAAGCTGCACAACACAAGGGCTTTACCTCAAGAAACATAAAGGTGAACCTCGGTTAGAAATCAAACATCATCATTTTGTCACATTTGAACCACAAACGCCAATATGTTTAAAAAGTGTTACAGAACTGTAAAGTGAAATAAAAATCTGAAAAGCATCATGGTTTCATATTCAATCCCCTAAATTTGTAGTTTTGTTCTTTAGTTTTTTACAGTAAATGGGTTCTAAAACAGCTGGAAGTCTTATGGGGTGTCTCCCTAAGACCTTTGCAAATCTAGACAAAGGAAATGTAATGCGCTCTTCTTTGCTATTTTCAATTGGACTTCATTCTGAGCTTTAACTGGACCAACAATTGGTGGCTAACTCTGGTCTTTCAGCAGGCATGTTGTAGTAGAGAGGATTATTGCACACTCATTTATACACTTTATCTGCAAAAAATTTTGATTTTGGGGTGAGCTGCAGATTGAGGTTAAGCCAAACTAGTCTTTGATTAGTTTAGGCCGCTAAAAAATTGTTTAGAGAAAGGAATTTAGTCTTTTAGCAATTAGGGGTGAAAAAAAACAAAAAAACGAGTCACATAAGAATCTCGATTCTTTGCTTAACGATTTTCTGAATTAAAAAAAAAAAAAAAAATACATGCAGCCCTGGCTGGGAAAAAAAAAAGTTTAAGTTCACTTTTTTATGAAGTATATTTAAGTATGTAGCAGTTTACTTCAGATAGTCTTAACTTTTCATTAATTCTGTTGTAAAGGTTTAAGATGGGGGAAGTAGAACATTCAGAAAGTTATGCATCTTTTCTATTATATAGTGAATAAAAAATCTGCAAAAGAGAAGAATCTCAAAGGAAATTTAATCAGGACTTACAAAAAAAAATAATCATAAAAGAATTAAATTGGGAGTAAAGCATATAGTCTTAGCCCTACAAATCGGCACCTTTTTTTAAAAACTGATAGTATTGATTGTGAATCGATTCTGATTTGAGAATCGGTTCTGAATCACTTCTACAGCCACAATTACAGTCACTCCACGAATCGAATCGTGAGTTGTTGCAAGATTCATATCCCTATTAGCAATTTAGAAAAACTATCAAGATTGATGAATATTTGGTGTTTCAAGTATAAAATGGTTATGATCATTTTTAGATGGATTTGAAAGTTTCTGCGGATTTAAGCTATTTGCCGACTGCTGTGACCCCCCCCCCCCCTTCTAAATTAGCAGGGGTTCACTGACCTTTGTGTTGGTGTGTTACATAAAATCAACAAAATCCAATGAGGTTTGTAGCTGTGAAATAAAAAATGCAAAAATAATCAGTGCGTCCAGGAACCACTTCTGTTTGGTCCACAATCAAACCAGAACACGCTTTGTTCATATGATGGTACGTCTGATACGGTGCCACTAATCCTATTCTAATCCCTGCTCTGAAAACAATTATTTTGGATGAAGTAGATGTTTTTCATTAGGTTGTTTTTTTCATTTTCTTGTAGTTTTAAGCCTCAGTAAATCGCTTTGTGTCAGTAGAAAAGAGGTTCCGCAAAAAAAGTCTGATTTATAAAGTCTTCTTCCTTTCTGTCTCAAATCCAATTTTCATCTGGTACAGAACTGAATCTGCAGCAATTTACTTCACTCCAAACCCTCTGAAGCTGCCCAGAACTACTTCGTAGGTGATCTTTCTTCCTAAAGCTTCACATCTGAGATGAATAGTTTTCACATGAGATTGTGTTGTGCAAGGCTCAACTTGACGGGCCTCGGAGAAATTTCTAGTGGTTTCACAATGATCCCTCTCCCTGTAAATAACCGCCTCTCTCATCAGCACGCCGGTGCTGGAAAGAGGCCGCCGCCCCTAAATTAGACTCAGTGTAGAAGCGTAACCTTGGTGAGGAGCAGCAGGGAACAATCGGCCGGCGGGGGTAAATAAACGCGGATGCTCTAAGCGAGTCCTGCAACGACAAAGCAGAAAGAATGCGGCAGCACAAGCGAGCTCTCGTGACTCATGGGTAATCATAGGTGTGTCCGTATCTGCGGAGACATGCGAGGTCTAAGATTATCCTAAAAGCTACGACAGCACACATCAGGCACATTCAGATGGGGAGAGGGCAAGTCCAACGGACCGACGGCCGAGTGGGCGGTTTTCCACAGACTGCTGGGAAATACGCCAGCAGCTGCAGAGACCTCTCCCTTTGACGTGCTGGAACATGAGGATGGGAACCACCATGGATCACCCATTACTGCTACAGCAGAGGTTAAACCTCATTCACAGCCATTACAGATCATCACATAACACTTTTCTTAAACTGAAAGTGAATCAAAGTGAGCTAGAAAAACGGGATCATCAACAAATCTGAGCTATTTTTAACTCGTCAAGCTCTCTGAAGAACTTCTAAAGTTCTTTAGACTTTGGTGGCTTCCTCACTTATTTTGAGTCCAATACCTGAACTTGTTTTTAGAAGTTAATATCTGACTTGCAGGAGCTTTTGTTTTATATTAGGTGTGTAACGGTTCACAAGGATGTGTTGAACCGGTCGGTTCTGTCCACTTGCATACAGTTTCGGTGTATTTTCTTTCATTGAATAATGTAAATGTATTATTATTATGATTTTAAGCGCAGCAGAACAAAGTTCCTAGGCGAGTTTCCGCACGGACGCTGTAGTAATTAATGCAAAAGAATCGGATAAAAACAGTCTTTGAGCACCTCTTTACACAAGGGATGGGTATTTATTGTTAGCCTTTGTCATGCTGAGGTCGTCCCAGGCCACAGCCAGTTCCTCCCATGTCTGCCCAACAGAACCTGTGTGAGATCAGAAAGCAACACCAACTCCGTGTGGATCTACCAGACCTCAGAGGCCAGGGACAGAATGCTACTACCTGGAACGTTTCCAAAGAATCTCTGGAAGATGAATGATAAATATAGGCTGATCCTAAAGGTTGGTCAACAAACAGAGCTTTTGATTGCTTTACAGAATGTTGGAAAAAGGTAAGCAAAGAAGAAAAAGTTTGACAATAAAGAGACCATGTTTTACTGAGCATCTCCAGCCCCGAGCAGTCGGATAAAGAACCAGAAGCTGAACACAAATCCCATGAAATCAAACTCCATGTTAGATAACATCCAGTAGTCAAATCCTGACCCAAATGTCCGCCTGTTGCTGCAACACCTGAGACAGATGAACTTTAAAAACGCGACCTCCACTCGAAGAAATTTGAGCAACGAGGCAATTCAAGGTGCTTTCCATCATTAGGGGATCAAATCAAATAAAAGCAGCTATACAACAATAAAACAATGAAAAGATCATCAAATGCATAAAGAACATTAAAACATGCTACTGTTATGATATCCTAGTTATGAATCAAAGGCAGCTCTAAACAGATGAAGGAACTATGTGTTTCAGCTGCTTTGCAGTCGTCTGGAAGTTTGTTCCAGATTTGTGGTGCATAGAAACTGAAAGCTGCTTCTCCATGTTTGGTTCTAATTCTAGGGATGATCAGTAAACTAGAGTTGGAGGACCTGAGTGCTCTGACGTGTTGGTATGGTGACAGCAGGTCTTCAACATACCTTGATGCTTAACCAATCAGGGATTTATAAACTAGCAGGAGTATTTTAACACCTGTTCTCTGAGCTAAAGGGAAGCTCGACTTTCCTGGCTCTAGTGAGGACACTAGACGCAGCGTTCTGGATTCTCTCAGCTCTATGATTGACTTTTTACGTAGGCCTGTGAGGACACTGTTCCAGTAATCAATCCGACTAAAGATGAATACATGGTAGTGTTTTTCAAGGTCCTGTTGCGAGAGTCCTTTAATCCTAGAAATGTTCTTTAGGTGATGGAAGGCTGATCTTATTGGCTTATGTGACCCAGGAGGTTCAGGTCTGAGTCCATTATAACAACCAGATTTCGTGCCCGATTGGTAGTTTCTAGCTATATCAACTGAAGCTGTGTGCCGACCCTTGATTGTTCCACTTAAGTTTTGTTTCTGTTCAGCTGGAGAAAGTTATTGCACATCCATCCACTGAGTTGCTCATAGCATTTATATAGGGTTTGGATGGTTTTAAAGTCACCAGATGACATTGTTACGTAAAGGTGAGTGTCATCCGCATAGTTATTGTAGCTAATCCTTTTACTAGGACATTCTAGATGTTAAATTGGGGGGGCGACTGTGGTTCAGTGGTAGAGTAGTTGGCTTGCAATCGGAGGGTCATTGGTTCGATTCCAGCTTCCTCCAGTCACATGTCGATGTGCCCCTGGGCAAGGCACTTAACCCCCAAATTCTACATTGTCCTACTGAGCCATGTTGGGTGTCCATTTACCAAATATGAGAGGCCCCAGGATGGAGCCCTGGGGGACCCCACTTGTTTTATCTCTGTTCTGATACAAAGTTGCCCATTAACACAAAAGTTACTGTTCTTTAGGTAAGACTCAAACCAGGGGAATCTTAACGGGTTTGTTTTTTTAAACACAGATTATTCTTTAATAACTAGTACTAGAGATTTAACAAATATTTTTTTAATTTAAAAAAAAAAAACACACCAAAGGTTTTTCTACATTAGATTTTTTTTTTAAAGACACGTCAAATACAGTTATTGGGTAAAGCTGCCGTCTGCATGACATTCCTGACTCGTTCAGTGATAAGACACTCACTTTTATCTGATGCTTTATCGACCAGAAATGTATTGATTAGCTGAGACAAAGCAGACTGATAGCTGAGTAAACTGTTCTTTAAATCAACAAATATTTGCTGTTGCCGTCCATTTGCCATTTTACTTTGAACACATGATCACAATGAAAACTGAAGCTCCTATTTCAAACACCTCTACAATCTTTATGTTGCTTTATTTTCCTGTTTGGTGAGTGCCAGATGGGTCAAGTGTTTGGTTCATTCAGAATAAATGTTTACCCAGCTGAGGGTCACTGCTCCTGACTTTGGGATCATCCACCTTGTTTCCATCCATCACATCAAACCCAAAACAGATAACGGACTTTAGACATTGAGACCAACGTCCTGATTAGTTTAGATCCTCCACTTCTCCCTCACACCTGACTCATGTGATAGATTTTTTTCCCCAGACTGTCTCGGATTTCAGAAAAGGCTGACTAGAAAAACATTCAGAGCAATTACAATATTCGGTCTGCAGCAGCTGGCCTAAAAGAGCTAGCCCAACAAACCTAAAACGTTGATTTAAAACTGATTCTTAAAAACGTTTTCTGTTCCGCTGGCTCATTCCAATGAGCTCAGAACACGGGACAGCAGCACTTAGAGTCCAAAGAAGCATTTCTGAGTCTTCAGAAACAAAATCTGTGCGGCACCACATCGTTCAGTGGTAGAGCCTCAGCAGTCACCAGGTAATTTGCTGCATATCTTGTGGCATTGTCACGTAGACCCAAAAGTAGAAAATTGTGTTGCATTTGTTCTTGCTTTATTGTAAAACTGAAGAATTAAATTAGATTTAACTTGGATTTTTAGTTTCTAAAATAGTCATTTTTAGACTAACACAAAATAATCAAACCAAAGTTGGCAGCTTAAAAAGGCGGAAAAGCATCACAATCTCCCATGTAAAAGTAAGGCCATGTCATTAAAATTGAATTATTTTATTGTATTCAAAAAGTAAAACTTAAAAAAAATAAAATACAAAAATCCTTAAATATTACAAAAAGTCAATTATGAATCACTGTGAAACACCTACAGAGACAAATGCAGCTCTACAGCTGTAGGTTGCAAACTCTAGCTTTAGTGGCCAGTTTTAGTTAAATCTATGGTTCAAAGCTAAACTGTGTAATCAAATATGTTTTTTAAATCCTAAAAGAATAAAAACAGGGATCGCATTAACCAATTTTTTTCTGCATTTGCTAGGTGGTTTTGAAACAGTCTCAGAAAAATCTGAAGGCCCTCTGCCATTTTGAGGTATTATTCCCATCTCTGACCACATGGTGCAGATGCACAGACATTTTTAACCATATTAACTCAAAATTGGGGCAAAGATTTTGGGTTTACGAAAAAATCTAAAATGCTCCAATCTTTAAAATGCTCTTTTTTTAGTCATTCAGGTTTTTAAACTAAGATCTACTGACTTACTGATTCCATGTGTCTTTCTTTTAGCCGGTTTTTCTGCGGAAGGCTAAAAGCTGCAGGTCAGTCTCCAATCTAAAACCAGGCTTTCAAGGAACAGGCTTGACTGAAAACAGAAGTGACCCTGATGGAAAAGACTTAAAGATGATGGGAATAAAGGAGGAGAAGGCTGAGAAAAGGGTTTAAATCCAAACAAAACTTTTTTTCTTTTTTTTTAAGCGGTTTTGGCAACAAAAGATGTTTGGAGGTGAATTTAGTTGGGTCCTGTGCAGAAAGATAATCAATCTTGGCTACTAAAACAAAAATGCTTAATGCTCAAAAGAGTAAAGATGATCAAAAAAAATAATCTGAGCTCACAATCTGCACAGGGTTGTGTCTAACTGACTAAAGAGGTGGGTGATGGGAGTGAAAGAGAAACAGGCGGAGGAGGAGATTCTCATTGCTTTATAGGAAAGTGGGTCAGTCCAGAGAAGAGGAGGAGGGAGCGACGGACAGAGAGGCCAGACCTCATAAGCTCTGGTGGCAAAACTCCCGACCATTAATCTGATTAATGTAAACGAACGGTTTCCCTGCTGCTGGGCGGGGCTCTCCGCTGCGCCGTACGGGCCGTGTGAAGGCCCAACATGAGTCTCCAAGCCGTACGCTGCTCTGCATTCCAGCTAGTTTTACAGATACGACAGCCTGGAGGGCTTCAAAACATCTAGAAATTCTAACAGCAGATGGAAAATTGTCTGCTGCTGCCAACACAACCAGCTGTGGAGTTTGTGAAATTAGAGGCCCACGCGTTTGAAGAAAGATGATTGCTGGTGACAAAAATAAACCAAATCGTGGCTAAAGTTCAGGCTTTGATTCAGTAAGTCGTGTTTAATGGGAACTGAAGGAGTGCAATCCATGAGCAGCGGACATGCAGCAGATTAGAATATCTCTCCACCCTCTGTTTAACACAAATTACAAGTGCAGATTGTCTGGCCACGAACGCTAGGAGCTGCCCCTCCCCCACCTGCTGCTACTCAAAGCAATGGCTAAAAAAAAATACAATCAAATAAAAAAAAAGCCTCTAAAACTGGTCCAATCCCAAACGAAAACACCAAATCCCCCCTTAAGGACCACAGTAGCTCCACCCATCATGCTTGTGGAGGTTGACAGAGTTTTAGGAGAGTCTTTGGTGGTGTTTCCGTTTGGCAGCAGGCTGGATTCTGGTTACTTGAACAGACAGTACAACTAATCAGGTAATATCCACTTGTGTTACTCTGTGGGGTGCAATGTTGAAAAAAATGGATCATATTCTGCACAACAAGCATTTGAAAAGTGCTAATTTGTTTATATAGCACTAGTCACACATAATTCCAAGTTCTTCATAGTAAAGCAAGGATGATCACAAAAAGATATCAAAGGAATAGAAACCTATAAGCTTTGCTCAAATGGACTATACATAAGTTTAATCACAAATAAAAATGTATAGAGGAAATTTTGCTCCAGCAGAATGAGCCCAGATCTTTCACCGCCGTTGCCTCTATATGCCTGTAAATTCCCTCGGGTCAAAAAAGCAGATTTCCCTACTTTCCAGGGCAGCCTGCGTAATGGCGTCATGTGCGTTCACACTCAGGTGTAGCGTATGCCATCTCCATCATTTAGCACCAGCCAAACTCAAGCCCAGACCCCGACTAAACTTATATACAACCCATTTCTTACCTCAGTTAAAGTTATGGCAGCAAATCATTAAAATGTCCAGGACGGGACTGACTCAGCAGTAGTTTCTGTCTGTTCTGGAGTGAGCGCTCACACAGCATGTTCGCCTCATGCACGAACTTTACCATTCAGGCTGCAGTTACGCCTTTGGCCTGAGGGGGCACTCGCCAGCAAAATACTTTGAAACTCCACACAGTTGCTTTAAAGTGCAACTCACCCCAAAATCAACTTTTTTTGTTGATAAATTGTAAAAACAGGTCTATAATAGCACTATCTACATGTCATGGCAATATTTTATGTATTTAAGTACATTTTAGTGAAAGTATTCATTTTGTACCTAAAACCGTTAGTTTAGTGTCCCAAGTGGTTAAACCATTACACTGCACTGGAATTCACTGGAATTCAAATCCTGCCTTGCTAACGGCTCAGCTCGGGTTTCTGACGTAGGCTTTGATTAGTGACAGCAGTCCGGTCCGTTATGCAGGTGGTTACCCCTACTTGCTGACATTTGCTCATTACCTATGATAAAAGGAATAACTGATATATCAGTAAATGGAAAATAAAATCTGGACTAAGAGTTCATTTTTAATGCAATAATTTATTATTGCATTAAATATTAAATGATGTTTGTCAGGTGCACCATTCTCTCCTTTAGAAAAACAACCCCACAACATGATGCCGCCACCACCATACTTTGCAGTTGGGATAATGCTCTCGAGCTTGTAACCTTCCCCTTTTTCCCCAGATTTAATGATGGTCATTAAGTCCTGAAATTAAGGTCTTTTTGAGCATTTTCAAGCTGTTTTCTGGCTTTTTATGTTCCTCTTGAAGTGATGGCTACTTCCTGACAGTGCAGCCTTTTAGCCAATATAAGTATTGGCAGATTTATAATAATATCTGCTCAGCAAATATTGTCAGCATATTCCAAAGTCGTTTGCTTCTTTTGGGGGTTTATTTACACCCAATTACAGTATGTTAATGTCTAGCACAGAGAATCCGACTCCTTCCTGAACAACACTACAACTAGACAGTTTTCCACTATAGGAACTGGTTTTGTTGCTTCCCTGTTTTAAGACCATGTTCTCTACTTTTTTTTTATTGTGTTATGATTAAAAGAAAAGTCTGAATGAAGGCAGTTTTGTCCACTATAAACATGAACGTCACATTTTAGTACATATAATTTGTAAAGGAAAAAAAAAAGATTTAATTAGGAAGCTCAATTTGGACCCAGAGGGGAAAAAAACATTACTATCCTGAGTTAATAAGAGCAACACTTTGACAATACACAAATTGCTTACATCCCAGTTTGCTGAATGCCATCTTGGCAAGGTGACCCGTGGATCAAACTGCAGGTAAACCAGCATTCAAACCGAAAGTACACGTTGAATATCATCAGAACGGGTTATTATAACGCCGCAGAGGTTGGAAAAAGACAGGTTTGCCGTTTGGAACTGTCGCTGCAGCTGGCAACGTGATTTAAGAGGTAAATAGTTTAAGAGCTGCCAACACAAACAGTCAGAGCTGCAAACACAAGAAACCAGTTCCTCGTAAAGACGGTCCTTAAAATGACCCTGCATGCAAACGCTGTAAGCGAACCCTTGCTTTACTTCAAAGCATGTTTCGGACTCAAAACTTCATGGGTTCTGGGTTCCTATTTTTGGTGCATTTTGCAGTATGTGTGGAAAAACTGTGTACTTATGTCCTAAACCCACGTTATTAGGAGTGATCAAGTGGATCCTTCTTTTAGTATTAAACCAGTTGCACATGATTACTCTTTGCTTATTGGTTGACCAGGAAACGTATTTTGTGTTGTAAACAGAGAGTGGGTTGGAGAAGTCATGAGTTATGTACATTTGGAAAAGATGAGATAAAGCACAAAAGGGATAGTTGAGACGTTTTATGATACATCTCCATCTATGTCTTATTTTGAAAGAATTTCTGCTGACAGTGAGTTTTAAATAAATGCTTATATTCTGCACAAACCTGTGTTAAGATTTGTAAAATAATTGATGCCTGACAACTGTTTATACTGTACCTCAGTAACTGATCTGGTACGCGGGGTGGGTTATTTTATATGTGGTGTGTGTATATGCAATTATGAAAATAATTTGTTCAAAAAGAATTAATGGGATGATGGACAGAGACAAATGGAGAGCAAAACTAGAAGTAGAAGTAACCCTGTCTGATGCTGTAAAAGACTTCATAATTACACAGTGTTTATTTGGGGTGAAATGATTTACAAAAATCCCGGTTTTGTACTTTTTTTTTTTTACACTTTAATCAAGATGTATAAATATAGACGTGCATATGACTTTTTTTCCTTTAACTTTGATCAACATTAAACAACCCAAAAAATTTTGCCTGAATTCTCGTTCCAATTCCAGAAATAAATCTGTTTATGTTGTATAACTTAAAGGTGAAACCAAAAAACTGACTGTAGATTTGATAGGATTAAAAAAATAATAGTAAAAGCAGATATAGCCAGAGTAGAAAAGAATGTAACCACTTGAAAACAGTCAGAGTTGAGAAATGTTTAAACAACATTTTTCCCAAATTTGAGAATTACACATGATTAAACCACCTTTGAGTTGGTTTGATAATTCGACAGCCTAGTCTCCAAGTTGTACTTGAATGCAGCAGTTTTGGAAAATCCCTTTTCATCAACCAGAATTCCTTTGACTTGTGTTTTATCTAGAATCAGGAATCTGTTATGATTGGAGGCGTCTGGTAGTCATGTGGACATCAGCTGGTTTTTCTCCAGTATCAGTGATGTTTCCATTAAGCTTGACATTGTTTCAGGTGAGTCATTCGGTTCAGTGCAGAACATGTTATGGACCTTATTGCTGCTGGAAGATGTGTTCACTGATGAAGTTCTGTTTCGGTTCATCTTCCTTTTTCTACTGTAGCTGCAGGAGAAACCATTAATGTTCCCAAACAGCAGAGCTTAGTGATAGCTGGGAGCCCTTTCTGTTTTGATTTGGTGTCACTTTTTAAAGTTAGAGAACAATGCAATTTTCTGCAGAGTGAATTCTGCATGTCTTAAGGTAGAAAACGGCTGGGTTCTTTCAGAACACTCAGCCTTTAACGACAAAGTCGGAAGTATGGGCATATTTTGAGTATCTGAAGAATACCGAGGGGCAGTTGACAGAAGACAGCTATCGTGTTTGCAGAACGTGCGGGAAAATAAGTGTCTGCGAAAGGCAGCAACACTTCGAACCTCATCACACATGTGCGTGAATATCAGCCACAACTCTACAGGCAATGCAAGGTGCGTTAACGTTTTCGCTGAAAAAGCAAGATGTGAGGACTTTGGGTTGAGGGAGAATGCAACGAGTCTCCATATAGTGCAGCCGCAGCGCTCACTGCCAGCATATAAACCGTGTGAACACCTCCATACTGAAATGACGCTATGCATTACACAGCTCTCGTAGGCAGATAAGAGTTGTTCGCCAATGCAATAGAATAGATTGACTCTCGCCGCATTATTAGTAATTTGACAATGATTACTACCTGATGACATTTTCCCAAACCTGCAAAGCAAAGAAGGACACAAACAGAGGACGACATTTTCATGATATAGAGGGTTTATCTAGTTTTCCAAAAATATTATAAACACATTTCTGGCGCTATAATTAGTACATGTAATACCCTCCAAATAATTAACACCTCATAGTTATCGTTAAAAATTGGAAATAATAGCAAATATACTTTAAACTTCGTATAATATGCCCTGTAAGATAATTAATTTCTAGCCAATCGTTTTCTTTTGATTTAGCAACAAAAACAAAAGATATAGGCAAACTCCTATGTATATTGATATGAACAGAAGAATAATGAAAATGATTTGTAGGCTCAACCCTTGTTCCTTTACTTTGGTGTGAAAAGTTGAACTTTTAATAAGGCTTTGTCTGTATTATTTTTTTAAAAAGCGGTTACTTTTTCAAACCATTTCAGTTTGTGTAGGACTATAAATGCTATTCAACACCCTTTAAAAAAAAATACAGAGATAACAGTGAAAACCGTGATAATTTTGGTCACAATAACCGTGAGGTAAAATTCTCACACTGTGACAACCCTAATGCAGTGCCGACGGAAGGAAAATCAATGCAGTGACTTTCGGGCAGGACTTACCTTACCAGAGACGAAAGCACCGGTGGACAGATGTCCAGACAGAAGACGGCACGTTTCTCCTGCGGCCTGAGAGGCAAAACGGCCCAGACAGAGAGAGGAAGAGTCTTCGGAAGCAGCACCAGAGGGAAAACACAGAGAGGGTTGTTAGACAGCGAAGCAGCAGCAACAGCAAGCGGTTAGATTAGGCCAGAACGAGCCGCTGCTTTATGGCTCGGTGCCGGCCGGAGGGTGGCACATTCTGGGAGGCACAGTGAAATACCACACATGAAGCAACCAGAGAGAGCAGCAGAGCTTAGCAGCAGAGGTCAGAACGGTGAGCTCACACCTCTATTGCATTGGAACAAGGAGAGAAAACGCTTCAAGGTTTAAAAGAGAGAGGCTCAGCCGGTGTTTTATTAAAGCAGCAGCTGCCTGAACAGTTTTATAATTAAGACGGAATTTGACTTGAAATGAGGAAATATATTAATGCATTTTTATGGTAGAGACATATGTAAGTAAAACTGTTTGCAGACATGAACGTCAGATCTGGAAAGAATGTGGAAATAAATAAAATTTAATAAATAAAATAAGGGACAATAGATGAGAAATAAACATGTAAATATATGTAAAAAAAACATGGAAGTAAATAGATAAATGTGAAAGCACATCATTACTTTTTACTTATTTCCACACACACATTATATATATATATACACACACATATATATATATATATATATATATATATATACACACATACAAACTATGTTTAATTTTAGCAGTATCTGTGTTCCATAGAGGCCTGTTGCTGACTGTGTGAGTCAAATGACTGTGGAAGAAAAGACAGCCGACTCAGCACGGGCTTTCAGCTTTCTTTGCCACCCACGCAGCTGTTCCTAAAGCTCATCTCCGACCAGAACCACAGTGGGCCGGCACCGCCTCCAGGTCGGATCAACTAGATCTGCCCCTGCCAGACAATCAGAGCGGATCCAGCTTCGCCTTCTGACGCCGCCAAAAAGAAGAACACTGTTTTCAGAACACATGTACCCTTTGTGACTGCAGGATTTCATGCAGCCTTTCTCACACAAAAATCAGACTGTAACCCTTAAGTGAAGAGAGTATAAAGAATGACATGTTTATATATTATTCCACCTATAAACAGGTCTAACCATGAAAAACAGAACCTTATACAGCTTTTATCTGTATGCACATTTACAGTAAACTCTTTGCATAATACTTTCTATTTGACAAGTTTCAAGTAAGATTTCACCATCTATGAAACTGGACAACGTGTAATTTTCCAAAGGATTACCTAGAGAGCGCCGTTTGTTACATGGTTTTAAATGTTTCTTCTACAACAAAGAGATGTACGATGATTATTTTTGTAGTAAAATTAAAAGTATGATTGGTAGTTGGTGGTTGTTTTCACCTTCTTTGTTCCAGTGAATCAACCAGATCTAGTCATAGAACTGCATGTGTTATTTTTGACCAAGATATGTCATTTAGATCTCACATTAAAGAAGTCTCTAGGATTTCCTTTTTTCACCTTAGGAATATTGCAAAAATTAGAACCATCCTGTCCAGGACTGATGCTGAAAAACTAGTCCATGCCTTTGTTACTTCAAGGCTGGATTACTGTAACTGTCTATTATCAGGTAGTCCACAGAATACAATTAAAAGTCTTCAGTTAGTTCAAAATGCTGCTGCTAGGATTCTGATGAATATTAAAAGAAGAGATCACATTTCCCCTGTTTTAGCTTCTCTTCACTGGCTCCCAGTAAAATCTAGAATAGAATTCAAGATCCTCCTTCTGACATATAAAGCCCTTAATAATCTAGCTCCATCATACATAAGAGACCTGATTGTTCCATATGTTCCTAACAGAGACCTTCGCTCTCAGACTGCAGGTTTACTGGTAGTTCCTAGGATTTCTAAAAGTAGAATGGGTGGCAGATCTTTCAGCTATCAGGCTCCCCTCCTATGGAACCGGCTCCCAGGGTTGGTTCGTGAAGCAGACAATTTGTCTATCTTTAAAACTAGGCTAAAAACTTTCCTCTTTGACAAAGCTTACAGTTAGAGATATGTTTATAGGTAGTTAGAGTCAGGTCAGACAGGTAGATAGGAAGAGACAGGTTAATGTTAGTAGTCAGGCAGAGTGTCAAAAGTTAGGAAGAGATAGGAAGAGGTAGAGTAGCTAGGTAGAGATAGATTAATGTAAGCCAGGTAGAGAGTGTTGGTAGCCAGGTCTCCTAGTAGCTAGGAGACAGGTTAATGTTAGTAGCTATGCTGCTTTAGGCTAGGCTGTTGGAGGACATTATTAGGGTCTGTTCCTACTTTCTCTCCTACTTCTCCCCAACTGCATGATGTGCTGTCAATTCAAGCACTAACCTGTTTTCTATTATAGTAGGTGCTCCGGATTAGCCCTGCTTGACGACCCTGACTAAGATGGCATTGCAGTGACGGAAAATTCTCCACGTCCTGCAACAAACTTCTGCATCAGTTCTATTGCTCTTTCTGTGTCTCTTTCTGTGTATTCTCCAAGCCACAGACGGTCGCGGCAGATAACCGCTTGTGCTGAGCCTGGTTCTGCTGGAGGTTTCTTCCTGTTAAAAGGGAGTTTTTCCTTTCCACTGTCGCTTCATGCTTGCTCAGTATGACGGATTGCTGAGAATTACACGACGCAATCTTCTGTGGTTCTGTAATTTCTACACTAAACATTGTATTGTAATAACTCTTCTTGTAAAGTGCCTTGAGATGACATCTGTTGTGAAATGGCGCTATATAAATAAACTGAATTGAAATTGAATGTGTTAAGTAAGAAACAGGTTGGAGTGTTTAGAATGCTGGTAGTTTTTCTACAGTTAAATTCTGTTTTAAAATTGCCACTATATAGTCTTACTCAAAGTATTGCAATATATCATATCGTACCCATGTATTGTGGTACATATATCACCAGATTATTGCTATATACACATCCCTACAAGAAAAGCTTTCTCCAAGTTTCAGCAATGAAATTAAAATTTTTATAGAATAAAATAGAACAGAATAGTCCTTTAATTGTCCCACAAGGGGAATTTTGGTTGTAATAGCAGCAAAAAAAAACCCCACAGATGTACAAACAGAACATGACACAGAACACATCATTTTTACAGAAGAAAAATATTATATATATATTATGATATAGTATATACAATGTCAGGATTTTGATTTAAGTCCTAAATGCATTTAAAGGATCAAGCACAGGGGTCACGTTAACAGAATATTTAGTATTCATAGCAAAAGTGCAAATATTTTCCACTTTTTACAATAAAATCAATTGAACAGATTCCAGAACACTGTATTCAATGCACTGCATTACTGACTACACATATAAAAGTTACTAAGTTTAAGCAGCCGCACCGGCCACAGTCGCGCTCCAAAGAAACCTGACGTGTGCCACACACTGCCAAACGCTTTCCTTCCCACTGAGGCGTAGTTTACGGGTCAGGAAACTTTGAAGTAGCGCTTTATTCTAGTCTCCAGCTTGGTAGCGGAGCACGGACTCAGCTTCCAGAACAACATCTAAACCCCCATGAGATGTCATCCGTCCGAGGCAAAAATCCTAAACCTCATGGCAACCTCTGCAGCAATGACACTATTTGATTACACACAAATGGGCGCACATTTCGGCTCCACATGAAGCAGGAAGCGCAGCAGGTATTTGTTATTTAGCGGTGGGTGGTATGGCAAAAATGTTGATATCACGGTATTTAAAAAAAACATCTTGGTATTACAGTATTTAACGGTATTTTTTTTCCATACAGGACCGTTCATATCCACATTATCTTATAAGAATGAAGAATACGTTCACGTTTAGTTAAAAACGTTATTTTCTACACTGTGTTGAATAGCGTGTAGCAGTGAAATCGGTCCTGGCTGAAACACTTCCTCTCACTAAACGTCCCGGAAGTTGTCCGAGTTGTTAACCGGTATAGGGGTATATCAAAAATTCATATAACGAAAATAAACATTCCCAAATTCAGTAGCCTATCTCAGAAAATAAGAATATTGTGAAAATGTTACATATTGAAGACACCTGATGCCACATGTTACACAAATGTTTTCTGAAAGCTACTGTACATTTACACAGTAGTTTTTTAGAAATATGTATATAATAAAATATTTTTACACTGTATTTTTCAGAAACGTGTAACATAATATTACATACATATTTCTGAAAAATACAGTATAACATGTTTTTGCTACTGTATTTCAAAGTTACTGCATCTATTTTGTTGAATAATATTAAGAAACAACTGCATATATATCCTGTTTTATTACATTTTTCTTTCAAATTGCCAAAATATGCCAAGGAGCTATTGCTGATTTATGTTTTTTGTTCAGGAAATTACAACTAAAAGCTCAGATTTGCCTCAAAGAGTGAATAAATGCCACAATGCAACTTAAAAGGCATTTTTGAACTGAATATACCACAAAACAAGATGGAAAAATAACTGTTCCGAGCCATCCGTCAACCATCAGCTGAATAAATCCCTCTGGGAGATTTAAAAAGATCTGCGGCCGCACAAAACGTCCCAGCCTTTTTTAGCCCATTGTTTTTATTTTCAGAAAGTTTGCTGAACCCATTTGCTCCCATCAACAATGCAGAAATAGATCTGGAGAAATCCCAGTTGTTGTTACCCCTCTTTTGTTCTGGAACATGCTGCATCTGTTAGGCCTCGTTCCTAACTGAACAACAAGGAACGGATAGCTATAACCAAGAGAGATTTTATCAATCTTTAGATTTTACTCTTTACTCATCCCCCTGCTGCATTCATATCAACATGCAACACTGCACCCGCGAAGTTGCTGCGATGCTCATACAACCTTTGCACCGATGAGGTTAACAGCCAAACCACCAGGCAGTTTGGGTTAAAGTCTCTGTTTGGTTACTAGCTGTTGCACAACTCGCCGTTATCCTGCATGTTATCCTACATGCAGGAAAGCATTGCATCAGTTACCCCTTGCAGCACTGCTGGGACTACTGAAGGCTGCATCTGAAGCTACAACCAACGTGCTCCGCCATATTGATTTTCTCCTGTCACATACAGTAAAAGCTGACTGGGTAACTTCTGCGCTCGCCCTGAGGCGACCATTGATCCTTGAACTTAAAAAAGGTCATCGACTAAAGATTTGTTTTGCTAAATGTGTTCTTATTTCTACATGCAACAGCTACAGCTTGAATAAGAATATTAAATAATAATTATCTGTTTTGATGCAAAAAATTACATTTTTCAATCAATGCTAAACCTGAGAAACGTGATATTTGATTTTAAAAGGGCTTTTAGATGAGTTTTCATTCCTGTGTGACACAAAGCAATCTACTGGGCAATTTAAAGATAGGAAACCCAAAAAGAGCTCTTCTTTTGAATTTATATAGATTATTAGGCATATATGGGACACCAAATCATTTCCAGGATGATTCTTTGCAAAAACAGAGGTAGCATCTTTCTAACCGGTGTGCATCATTTCTTCTTTAGAATCAGAACAGAGCTAAATTATGTGAGTGTTAAATGTTCTGACTATTTTATTGTTAAAACTGAAAGCCAATTGATGGGAAGGCCGCAGCAGACGCCTAAATAGAAGTCCCACTTTTGGGAATATCTAGGATACAATATTATACCTGGAAGGACTTGTTTCCGATGTATCTTTTTCATGGTCAAAAAAAAAAAAAAAAAAAACAGCACTAAAAGGAACCCTGTTAGATGCAGTTTATCGGTGGGACAATATTTCATCTTGTATGATTTAAGTAGGCTATTTAAGAGAAGAAAAAAGGAAACTCCGACATTTTTTTAAACAAAAGAAAAACTTTGTAGAGGTATGCTTGGTTGAAATCAGTTGATTTAAAAAAAAACTAATGTTCTTTTTAAAAAAATAAGTAAATTCCACTTAAAATGTATTTATTGGTCGTTTTGTTGGAGCTACATGTCGAGGTTTCGTCAAACTTATTTTAAATTTGGTTCATGCAGCATTTTGCATTTTTCTGCCACCTAGTGGTCACGAAACTATATGCAGTAGTGATTCTGTCCCACAGCTGAAATGGAAAAAATAAAAGAAAAGAAATAAAGAAAAAAAGAAAAGAAAAAAAGTCTACCAATATGATTTGTAGTCATTTCAGTCCATGGCATCTAAAGAGGCATAAAAATGGACCTGGTCAGCCTGCATTAGCAAATCTTAATGGATTTCGAACATAGTTCTGTTTGGGACCCGTTTCTGGGGGTTTCATTATCGCAAAATCGCCCTAAAATCCGACCTTGTCCTTGCTGTTGATGCACAGAATACAAGTAATCACAATTAAAAGATACAAATGGGATTCAAACATGTAAATATAAAGGAGAAAAGAAAAATGCTGACTTTAAAAGGAGGTCCGATCATCTGCCTTATGTGATGTCACCAGATGGATGTTCGTAGAGACATTTTTGTTTTTAGAAATGCACAAAAGCTGATTCATGTTTCACCAAAATAAAAAAGGACGCAAACAGGAAAGCTGACGTGTTCACCTGGAGAAAGGCTGAGCGTGTTTTATACAAGAGGGAGGATGGCAGCTTGAACAAAAAATTCTGAGGTGTTTCGTTTTCAATAATCTAAATATATTTTGTCACAGACTTCAAACTAAAACACAATTAGGAAAGAAAAAAACAATCATGCAACAGTTAAAGCGACTTGTTTCCAGCACGAATCAGCTCTACAGGGAGCAGCAGACGGCCAGGTGAGCAAGCTTACCTGTTTAACTCCGCGCTGGCGGAACAAACCAAACTCTGAATCCTCCTGCAGCTTTAAAATCCTCCAATCCGACAACAACAAAAACAAAAACCACAGAAATTCGTTTTAAAGCGCAGCGCCTGGTTTCTCTATTCACTCCTCCACAAACTGCGACATCCTGCAGGTTTTACTCCGTCGTCAGTCGGCCTCCTTCAGCCATTTATACCAAAGCTGCCAATCCAGCGACTAAGCTGTGGAGTTTTTCTTTTCGCTCCCGTTTAAAAAAAAGGGCTAATGTTTATTTCCTCCGTGAGAAGCGTAAATAAAAGCGTAAAACAAGTTGATGAAATTAAATGTTGGTTCTCCCGCTGCAGTTAAGCGTCTTCCCCTCAGAAGCCTGCTGGCGTTTCTGTAATCAGATGCTGCTCAGCCCAATATCCATTCATCCTATTACAGAGCTTAACCCTTCAATGACTGCTGCGGGGCTTAATGATGCCTTAGAGGACAGTGGGAAAATTCGCTTCTCCTGGGTCTTTCTCATAGGTGGCGTCTCTGGCATGATAGCTTAGGTGGAGGACTAATGCGAGCAACTCATTCTTCTGTGATGCATACAGTGTGACTTGGATCAATAATACTGATTGTCATTATGATGTGATTAATTTATTATTGATTCAATTCAAAAACATAAAATGGCACACAGCTACATACTGTACTGTGCTCCAACAGATAGGAGACCTCATAGTCGTGTAAACAGCATGTCTTTTTAATAGCAAAACTCCCTTCACCCCCGGTACATACATCGGGTCCCTCCTTCAATGTATTCCCCCTCATACACCCACATAAGTTCCCAGTCACATGCCCCCAGCACATCTCCCCCTTTTAGCCGTGTAGTCCCATCTACTTATTACTTCCTTGAACTGCTTATCATTACGAACCTTTTGAGTAATTCAATCTGAAACCCATCACCTGAAAAATCCAAGTGAGATCTTAATACTTTAGCAAAGGATAGCTGAACAAACATTTATAACCAACTAAACCTTCTTTTTATCACCCCTTTTTCTTTTCATTTGCATTTAACTACTCAGAACATACAACTTGAACAATCCCTAGGGATCAGGGTAGACTGCCTGAACCCCCAAACTGTGCAGGGATTATTCTGCCCTGTTGGACCACAGTTTTCTATACTACAAGTCCATTCTTGTTGGTGGTCTAACCACTCGTCCTGACCTTGTCCTAATGGGGTCAGGGATTACTCTGATGTGAGACCTGTTTCTTCTCAGGCGTCACGATGGCAAGTCGATGTTGTATGACCTTGGTGTGTTAGCCTGTCCACTGACAGTCCCTGTATCGCTGGTGTTTTTCACCCAGACCCTCTGTCTTGGTACAAGCTCCAATTTAGTCTTTGTTCTGTGTCTTTTGTTGTACCAGCCAGCCTGTTTCTGCTTTAAATCCTGATCCTTCCTTCTGAAAGCCTGGAGATCAGGCCAGCTGGGTTTAAGTTTATTCCGACTGGTTGGTAGGGGGGTCCTGATGTTGCATCCCATCAGTAGCTGTGCAGGGGATGATCCATGGCCAGGGGTGTTGCTCTGTAGGCCATAAGAGCCTTGTGTGGATCCTCCCCCTTCCATAGGAGACAGGCGTTTTAATGTTCTGCAGGTGTTATCCTCGTCCTGGGCCTGTCTGATTTGTGCAAGCTTTGCATTTGACGCTGGCAACTGTTCCCTGATCTGATTGATCGACATGCTGACATCCTCTTCCAGCTGTTTCTCCTATGTAGTGGGCTACTCCTGCAGTGGGGCCTGAGAAAGGGTGTCTGCCGTGATTAGGTTCTTTCCGGGAACTTGTTCTGTTTTGAACCTGAAACGAAGACGTCGCAATTTGAACCTCAGAATGCGTGGTGGTAGGTCATCCAGGGCTCTGCTGCCTAGCAACGAGACAAGAGCTCTGCGATCAGTCTGTATGAGGAAGTCCATTCCAACTAAGTATGACTGAAAACATTCGCATGGCCAAGTTAATGCCAGGGCTTCTTTTTCGATCTGTGCATATCTGTGCTCTGTAGTGGTCATAATCCCCTGACTGCTGCCTTTGAGACAGGACTCCTCCCAGTCCAAAGGATGAAGCATCTGCTGCGACTTTTGTCTCTTTGTCCAAACCGTACTGGGCTAACACTATGGGTGAACTCAACTCCCAACGAAGCTCCTCAACGGTACGCTGTTGTGCTGTTCCCCACTCCCAAGTGGTGTCCGCTTTGAGCAGCTCTCTCAGTTGCTGTGTGAGTTCTGCAATACGAGGGGAAAACTTGCCCACAAAATTAACCATACACACAAACCTTCTCACATCAGCAACATCTGGGGGTGGTGGCATGTCCTTTATCGCTCTGATTTTCCCTGGATCAGCTTCAATACAATTGGCAGTCACAACATGGCCCAGGAACGTGACCTTCTCCATAGCGAACTGGCACTTATCGTTGTTGAGCGTGAGCCCCTCCTGCTGTACCCTCTCCAACACTCGATGTAGCCGTTGGTCATGCTGTTCTCGAGTGGACCCGAAGACCAAGATGTTGTCAGCATGGCAGACTGTTCCCTTTAGGCCTGTCATCATCTGGGTCAGCCGCTTCTGGAAATGTTCAGGTGCTGACGATATCCCAAATGGTAGTCTTTTGTAACAGAATCTCCCAAACGGAGTTATAAATGTGGTCAATTGGTACTGACTGAGGATGCAGTGGTACCTGCCAAAACCCTGCTGTAGCGTCAAGCTTCGTGAAGATCGTCGCAGCTTGGCCAGGGTTTCCTCCACCACCGGCAGTATGTGTCTCTCCCTGCAGACATACTCATTCAAATGAGTTAAATCCGAACAGATTCTCACTTTGTCGTTAGGCTTCGGGGCCACCACCATCCCTGCACACCACTCCGTAGGCTCTTCAATCGGTTTTATTACTCCCATTTTCACCATCCGCCCCAGTTCCTGTTTAACTTTCTCATATAAAGGTAGGGGTACCCGCCGTGGGCGACGACAGGGCGTACGGCTTTGCATCATCCTTGAGCTTAATTTTGTATTCACCCTTTAGGAGTCCCAAACCTGTGAATACACTGGGGTATTGTCTTTTAATTTCGATTTCCAAAGCCTTGACACTATCGACCGGGTGCAACAGTCCTAGCTCTTCTATAGCTGGGAAGCCCAACAATGGTGTAGCTAGTCTCTGTATGACAAACACTGGTTGCGTTTCCACCTTATTCTTGTACCGTAGGGTAGCATTGAACTGGCCTTTTGATATGAGTGGTTCACCGCTGGGGCCACACAGGGGTTTTGTTGTCTTGGCGAGGGGGCCATGCAGTTCTTTTGAGTACCTCATGGCTGGAATAACTGTTACATCTGCTCCTGTATCCAGTTTAAAAGTGATATTTTTGCCATTTACTTGCAATGTCTTTATCCAGTTTTTAAGTTTTCCCCCTGCAGATACTGTTCCAAGGAAAAGAGTATTGTCCTCATCCTCCAGAACAGCGCCTACTCCACCTGACCGGCAGACAGCTGCAAAAGGCCCCTTTTTTCGACATTTCCTGCACTCTGCATCCCGTGGTGCACAGTTATTTTTGGGGTGGAGGGGTGCTTTACCGCAGCGGCTGCATTTATGTCCTTTTTGGTACTCTTTTGGATTCTTTTCAAACCGCTGTGATGGCTGGTTTCCCTTGTGGGGCTTTTTCTTGAACTTTAAAAAGTCTTTATTGGCCTCTTTCTTTTCTTTAAAGTTAGTCTCCCTGACAACGGGTTGCTGTTTCTTGATTTCTTCATGTTGTCTTATTTGCACAACTGCTTTTTCTAATGTTAGTGCGCAGTCAATTTGAAGGTTCTCAGACAGTCAATGATGTAATATCCCCACAACTAATCTATCTCTAATCATTTCTTCCTGTAATGCTCCATATTGACAGTTCTTTGCCAGCTTGTAAACTTCAGAAATGAAAGATTCCGCCGATTCCCCCGGTTCCTGACATCTTTTGTTAAAGCGGGCTCTTTCATAGATCACGTTGTGTTTTCCAACAAAATACTTATCATACGCTTCTTTTACGGTCTGGTATTTCTTCATGTCAGCCGTGCTTAATCCTAGCGTGCTCAGAATATCATCGGCTTTATCACCCATCGGGTACACTAAAGAGTAAACTTGGTATTCCTCTGGCTTACCATCTAGGCCCGCCGCCACCCGAAACCTTTCAAAATGGCGACTCCGATTGCGCCATGACGAATATTCGATGAAATCAAAGTTTTCCGGAGGGCCAATTGAAAACAGGGACTCCATCGTGTTGTTTGTGTGTGGTTACTACCGGCTCCTAGCGCTGTTTACTTGACGTCTTCCCAAGATGTAGGGCTTGTGTGTGTCAGTTGTTAGCATTAGCTTAGCCTACTGGTTCCGGTTGCACTCCGTTGCTGTCCTTAGCGCTTCTTTCTGCCGTTCCCAGGGCCACTTCGTCAGAACAGGGACAGATTGATGTTCTGCAGAAAGTTTGGTGAATGGACTGCTGAGGACTGGGGCAAAGTCAGATTCTCCCATGATGCATCTCTCTGATTGTTTGGGGCATCTGGAAAAAAGGCTTGTCTGGAGAAGAAGAGGTGACCGCTACCATCAGTCCTGTGTCATACCAACAGTAAAGCATCCTGAGACCATTCATGTGTGGGGTTGCTTCTAATCCCAGGGAGTGGGCTCACTTACAATTTAACCCAAAAACACAGCCATGAATAAAGAATGGTACCAAAACACCCTCCAACAATCCAACAACATTTTGTTGAAGAACAAAGCATTTTCCAGCACGATGGAGCACCGTGCCATAAGGCAAAGTGATAACTAAGTGGATCAGGGACCAAAACGTTGATATTTTGGGTCCATGGCCTGGAAACTCCCCAGATTTTAATCCCATTGAGAACTTTTGGTCAATCCTCAACAAAAACCCACTAATTCTGACAAACTCCAAGAAGTGATTATGAAAGAATGGGTTGCTATCAGTCAGGATTTGGCCCAGAAGTTGATTGAGAGCATGCCCAGTAGAACTGCAGAGGTCCTGAAAAAGAAGGGCCAACACTGCAAATACTGACTCTTTGTATAAATGTCATGTAATTGTTGATAAAAAGCCTTTGAAACGTATGAAGTGCTTGTAATTATATTTCAGTTCATCACAGAAACAACTGGAACAAAGATCTAAAAGCAGTTTAGCAGCAAACTTTGTGAAAACTAACATTTGTGTCATTCTCTAAACTTTTGGCCACGACTGTACTGCAACAAACAAGTAAAACTACAGAACAAAACAAACAAAAAATGTGTGACAAAATAGTGATAATTTACAGATGAAACTCAAAAAGTAGAATATTATTCAAAATATCATTTATTTCTGTAATTCAGTTTAAAAAGTGAAACTAATGGACCTATATGATATAGACTCATTACATGCGAGGAAATATTTCAAGCCTTTGTTTGTTATAATTGTTGATGACTAAGGTTTACGGTTTTTGAAAACCCCAAATTCTAAATATCAGGAGATTTGATTATTACATGAAATCAATAAAACAAGGATTTTACATAGAGAAATGTCTGACCTCTGATAAGTATGATGCATACGTACTCAGTAGTTTGTTTGGGCTCCTTCTACATCAATGCAACATGGCATGATGTTATCAGCCTGTGGCTCTGCTGAGGTGTTATGGAAGACCAGGAAGCTTCAGCAGCGACCTTCACCTCTCCTGTATTGTTCCGTCTCATGTCTCTCATTTTTCTGCAAAGCGCCATAGATTCTCTACAGGGTTTCGGTCAGGCCAGTTTGCTGGCCAATTAAGCCCAGTAATCCCATTGGTTTGGTTTGAACCAGGTTTTGGTACTATTGGCAGTGTGGGGAGGTACCAAGTCATGCTGGAAAATGAAGTCGGCATCTCCATAAAGCTCATCTGCTGAAGGAAGCATGAAGTGCTCCAAAATGTTCTGGTAGATGGCTGCGTTGATTCTGGTCTTCATGAAGCCCAGTGGACCAACACCAGCATTTGACATGGCTCCCCAAATCAACATAAACTGTGGAACCTTCACACTGGACTTCCAGCATCTTGGATTGTGTGGCTCTCCATTCTTCCTCCACATTCTGGGACCTTGGTTTCCAAATGAGATGTAACATTTGTTCTTATCAGAAAACAGGACTTTGGACCACTGAGCAACAGACCAGCAGTGGCTTGACAAGAGGAACAGGATATTTGAAGCCCATGTTCAGGATCCTTCTGTGTGTGGTCCAGCCTCAGTCCACTCCTTGTGAAGGTCCTCAACATTTTTGAACGGGCTTTTCCTGAATCCTGACTATCCTCTCCTGGCTGTGATCATTCCTGCTGCTTGTGCACCTTTTCTTCCACACTTTTTTCTTCCATAGTTATCTGATTTTTCATGTGTTCCTAACAGAGCACTTCGCTCTCAGACTGCAGGTTTACTGGTAGTTCCTAGGATTTGTAAAAGTAGAATGAGAGGCATTTCTATTAGTTATCAGCTATAGGCTTAGACTGTTGAAGGACAGACTGACCACTTTTCTTCACTCTTCTACTTTTATCTTCTACTACTCTCCAAATATATTTTTTCTGCTGTTATTGTGATTGTTAACCCAGTTTTCTCTCAGTATTTTTCTCCACATGGTCTGGCCCCCTGCTCGATGGGTAGCATCGGTCCAGATGATGCTCAAAGTCACCGAGCATCCTCCATGCTGTCTCTTCTCAAACCCCCAGACGGTAGTGGCAGATGACCGCTTGTACTGAGCCTGGTTCTGCCAGAGGTTTCTACCTGTTAAAAGGAATTTTTTCCTCTCCACTGTCGCTACATGCTTGTTCAGTATGAGGGATTGCTGAGGGATTGCTGTAGTTGGAGTCTACATGATCCGGGCACAACCTCACGTAGATGACTCAAAACAATCTGCTGGAATTCCTTACATAGAAAACTTACAGTAACTGAATGTTCGTATAATTGTATTGAAATGACTTTTCTTGTAAAGTGCCTTGAGTTGACATTTGTTGTGAATTGGTACTATATGAATAAAAGTGAATTGAAAACGGAAAAAAAAGACTGATGGTTTTCTACAACTGTCAGGTCAGCGGGCTTCCCCATGATTGTGACTTTTACTGATCCAGACAGAGAAAATTTAAGGGCTCAGGAACCCTTTGTAGGTGTTATGGATTAATTAGCTGATTAGAGTGTGACCTGACACTGAATCTAAAATATTTAACCTTTTCAAATTATACTCATGAAAACATGTGACTCAGTCAGAAATGAAGAAAAATCATAAAGCATTTTGAAGAATTGTAAAGAAAACTGCAGAAAATAAATTATTGAAAAAAATGTGTTGGTCTTTGGAGCTTCATAGTTTAGCCACTGGCTTTTTTGCCCCTTTTATGGGTTTATAAAATCATATACGTTTTTTTGTTTTTTAATAGGTTTCAATGCAGAATTCTCAGCTCAACCAGCAAACGTGTCACGCAATACAGGTTTTAGTCATGATGGGTTTTTTTTAAACTGGAGTAAAACCTCTTTGTCTTTATATAGTCACTGGAAAGATGGGAGTCCTGGTTCTTGCAGAGCTTTGTTCAGACTAAGTTCACCCGGTACTGTCTTCCACTGATGTAGATTTTAAAAAGTTTGCACAAACTCAATGGAGTCACCTCTGAAGTTTTTGGTAAAGGGTGTCTCAACCCCCGTCTTACTTTAGACAACACTGTAAACGGAGCCGTACGAAGGCAAAAATGAACTAAACCCTAAGTGTATCTACATATGTGGCCACCAGAAGGTTTCTGTTCAATATAACCTTTTACTTTCTTCAACATAGAAAGTACTCTTACATCTTATTGTTCTCGTCTTCGCAAACTAACAGACAGTAGTGGCAGATGGCCGCTCCTATAGAGCCATATTCTGGTGGAGGTTTCTTCTTGTTAAAGGGAAGTTTTTCCACTCCGTGCTTGCTCAGTATGAGGGATTGCTGTGAAATCAACGACATCGAATTGGTGTTATATAAATAAAATTAATCAGGCTTCACTTCTACCCTGCTTCCCAGAAAAGCAGGGAGTTACCATAGCAGATGGTAAGCATTTTCAGACTCTCTGTATTTGTTACCATCGTTGTAATGCAGCTAATGGAAATTGATGCATGCTTTCTGGGAGCACCTTTTGACAGCTTCCGAAATTTTTTCCAGAATGACGAAGATTCAGTTCTGTATTTGTGAATGCAACAGGATTTTTTTTGTGTAAAAGTATATTTCTATCAAATTTCTTTGTCAGAAACCATGTCATGATAAGGACCTCTGCGAACTGAAAATACATCTCCTTATCAACAACAACAAAAATAAATTTAAGCCAAATTAATTTCCATTGGTTGTTTGTAGATATATTTTTTAACAAAAAAGTATAACTTTGTATTAAAAGCTGTGAATTTCCAAAATGGATCTCCAGCAAATCGGCTGAAAATCTAAAATGACATCTTAAAAAAAAAGCCACATCATTTCGAAGAAAATGTATTCTACATAGATTTTTTAAAATCAATTATCTCAAAAGATGTTCCTAAAATTGGACTGAGCAGCAAAGTTGATTTAGTTTCTTGACCAATAGCGCCACCCACAGGACAAAGGCATTACTAGACGGTTGTCTTCTCGTTCACGGACAACATTGACCAAATAGGCTTTCATTTGAAAGGGGAAATTATTTTTGCATGAAGCTATTTTAATACCATTTCACAGGAACTCTTTACATCCTTCAGTCTCACTACAGACTTGCTACTATAAAACATTTAAATGTCATATAAATCTCTAATTTTATTTTAACATAAAGACATCTTTACAAAAAAAAGGAAAACATTTCCAAAGGATCCCAGCTGATTCTTCCTCATATCAGACTTGGATAACAGTCTTATTACAGCAGGATTAAAGCGGTCGTTTTAGATCAGAGCCTGAGTCGTCGTCTTCGTCATCGCTCCTCTGCAAGCAGCGATCTGAACGTCTTCAGCTCTTTGATGCTGGTGGAAATCCTGAGAACATTTTCAGAAGGAAATGTAACACAAAACAAATGTAGTTTTATGCATCAAGGACATTCCAGAATGCATGTTTAAGTCAATTCGAGATATTGTTATTACAAAGGCTACAGATCCCCACCTTCCGAAGGCGTTGAGGAGGGAGACGACCTCCTGCCGGCTGAGCTGGAAACTGGGTCGGCGCTCTCTGGACTGAGGCAGCGCTTCAATCTGTCGCTCTGAAAACAGGATCTTCAGAGCCGTACCTAATCCCTGAGTCTGGCCGTGGAGGAGAGAAAGAGCAAAACAACAAGGCGCATGGTGAGCAGTTTCTTAATATGCTGAGAAAAAGGATTTTGTTTTTAACAAAAGAAGTATCTGTAACCCCCCCCCCCCCCCCCCCCCCGCATTTAATAATGCGTTTAATCTCTACACATTAAGATGTTTCCATTAATTAAAGTATCACTAATGGTGATAAAAGGAAACATTTTACACATGTAAGGTGGAGGGGCTTTAAAGCAAAGCCATGTGTGGTTTAATTAGATTACTTTTACCTAAAAAATATAAAAAACTCTTTTTTTTTTTAATTCTATTTTTAAAAAATAACGAAAGCTCAGTTTTGTGGAATAAACAAGATATTTTTTGTACAAAAAATAATAAAAAAAGCTGTTTTTCTGAATTAAAAAAAAAGTACTAAAACTGTCAATTAACAAGATACTTTGTACAAAATAATAAAAAGCTTAGTTTTTTTCTAAATCAATGCCTTTCTGACATACATCTCTTTTATTACAGGGATTACTGTCATTACTTTTGTCTGACCCATGTTGAAGGCAGCAGTACAGTAATTACACCGGAGTCATACAGCCAACGTGTTAAACTGGGTTAACCAGACATAGCAGGAAACAAACTTTTTGGCTTTCCTGATCAGGACTTGAATGATTTCTATCTAAAAGTCTCCCCGCAGAAAGCACGAAACATTAAAGCTGCTTTCACAAACTTCATGGAAAAAACAAACTGCAAAATTTAGATGTTTGTTTTATTTTCTGTGGAAAATGCAGCACAGCATCATTGAAGTAATAATACCTTCATTAAACTTTGCTTCATGAGAATAATAATTACTCATTTCTAAAACGTCATTGATTCATTATTGGACGAACTTTGAGAGAGCGTACCTGTAATTTCCCCCAGAGACGACATTTAAAGCAGCCGACGCAGTCCATGATCTTTGAGATGTTGAGAAAGGCCAGTCTGATGTCCTCCTGATAGGAAAATGTGACAGGTAATATCGACTCAGTCAATAAATGAAGTTGTAGCAACATTTAGAAAGGAAAAAATATATAGATTAAAAGAGGTGACGTCTGCGTGCATCAATTTAAAATTAACTACGTGTTAGAATTACTGCGACCTCTCATCCATTACTTCACAATGAGTTGTATAAATATAGGATAGTAGAATCATAATCAGATGCGATGTTTTATGGATAAATAAAGACACATTTTCAAAGTATAATATTTATTTATAAGGTCAATTTACTTGAAATAATTTTATTTATAGTGTGAAGAGGATGAAATTGAACCGAAATGCTTATTTTACCTTCAGCTTGGCTGCTTCTTTTTCATCACCAGCAAATAGGGAGGTCTCATCAAAGTGCAGCGGAAAAGATCTGGAGGAGCAAACAGGAACAAGAACAGTTGAGCCTAGTTTATACTTCTCCGTCAGCAAGCACCCAGACGTATTAAAGGAAATGTTTTTTGTTTGAAGTTCTCCGTTTCTGGCAGCGTTGCAAAGCAATTCCCCACAAAAACAGCAGGGGGTGCTAATATTTCACGGCAGGTCTGCCTACCATTGCAGTGTCATTTCTGGTTAACTAGAGTTTATTTTCTTCAATTTGTGAACGCATTTGCTCCTCAAGGAGCAATGGTCGACAGAAAGTACGTTTTGTTTAAGTCCAGCTCATAAAATAATCTAAAAACGCATGTAAATAAACACAGCCACCAATCAGGCATATGCTCTGCGTTGACGGAGACGGATAGTTAGAAAAATGTGGGCCTACTCCGTCCTTGCATAGGTGACAGAGAGATCTTGCTTCGACAGATAATGGCGTTAATTTGTTTCGACGTCGATGGAGAAGTATCGTCTAGGCTTTAATGTACGCAGCATACTAGGTACTGCAGCAGAACTGGAAATATGGGCTATCACACCTGATCAGAGAAGTCTAGAAACCTGAGGCTGCAGGATTCTTTCTTTCTTTCATTTCACAATCTTCGAATTTGATGCTCAAATTGGTAAAACTCAGACAAAACACGGAGATTTCCAAAGATTTCATGATTTTTTTTATTCGACTACACAGGTTTGGCCTACTGAAGCTATTCAATCTAGAGATTATGAAAGATGTAAAGACTTGGCTGTTGTACCCAACCCTCAACGTGTAAAAAAAAAAAAGGGGGGTGTTGGGGGGTTTGGTGGTTGTTTGGTGGGTGGGTTTGGGTTTGGGGTGGGTGGTGGGTGGGTGTGTGGTTGTGTTTTGTTGTTGGGGGGGTGGGTGGTTGGGGGGTTTTGTGGTTGGTGTGTTTGGGGTGTGGTGGTGGTTGTGTGGTGTGGGGGTGGGGGTGGTTTTTTGTGGGGGTGGGTGGGTGGTTGGTGGGTTTTGGTGTGGGTTGGTGTGGTGGTTGTTGGGGGTTGTGGTGGGGTTGGGCTTACCTTCACTTCCTGCGCTGCTCTGGAAGGAGCTAGGAATAAGCGGTCGCTTGACGGTAAACGGTCTGTGTCCAAGGACATAAAAGAATAATCTACAGTTACAATCTTGTCCTCGTCTTGCTTTTCAACATGAAACCAGAATTAACACAATTAAAACCATGAAATGAGATTATTGGAGTGTGAAATCTTTGATCAATCTGCATTATCCAGTTTGAACCACACTTAAACTATGAATCTGAAGGCTGTTATTTTAACATTATTACAGTTCACCCCCCAGACCACCTAATGCAGACATTTTCAACTTGATGCACAGCGTACAGGTCATGAAATCATTTTTTTCCCTTTAATTTCAAGGAGAGCATTAAAACTACACCGCAGCCCTGGACACCAAACTCAGTGCCTCTTGTTTAATAGGACAGCACCAGTGCAGAAGGAGGAACTTACGAAACTGTACGTTCAGGCCACAGCAGGTAAACCGTTCAATAGTTCAATATCATTTTTCATATGTAAAATATTTTATTTAAAAAAAGGTTTTGTGGCTTTTATTTGAAAGAGGACAGCAGAGAAGGGGGAGAAAAGCGAGCAAAGGTCGCTGAGAACGGGACTCGAACTCACGGCAGCCATGGCGCACCCACACTACGCCAAAGCGACGGCCCTGTTTTGCTGATTGTTTTATAGTACCATTTTAAATGCTTTCTTTACGGCATACTAACGCACATCGTGTTCTGCCTCCTGATTAACTGGAGGCAATTGTCGATCTCTGCGTCGCTTATACAAATTTAGCAGGTCTTATTATTATAATCTTCTCGTCCAAATGAAAAAAATAACCCCACAAACAACAATACTCATAGTTGCTCACTCGGAAAAAGACCACTGCACCGTGACCTTCAGTGGAAACCAACGAACACGAGCGGCGTGCAAACGAATATACCGGTGGCATATTAATAGTTTTGTGTTTTTAAATCTATGAAGGTTTGAACTTTGAGAGTATTTAAACTAGTGAGAAAATGTTCATTTATCTGTGATAAAAGTGTATGAAGTGTGTGGCGAGGGGTTTCACAGCCTTAAACATAATTGTAAAAAATAAAGATGAATACTTTGCGGATTTTGTCTGTTACGGGCTATTTTTAGAACGTAACCCCAGCAATAAACGAGGGACCACTGTAGTCCACTTTTGATATTAGCACATTTCAGAATGTGCTTTTGTGCCACATGAAAACTAAACTGGCTCTTGGATGACATAACAATGCTAGCAGTGTTCCCCCATCTTACCTGAGTTTGAGACCCTTGTCTAGCGGATCAAAAAAAAAAAAAAACACGAAAAACAACAATATCGTTCTGGAATATTGTTTTCACAACGGTTCATCACGCGAACATATATGACGGTGCGTCATTCTGGGCATTAACTGTTTACTTCCTTTAACATAGAACGTACTCTTCCATCAGCTCTTTTTGCGTCTTTGCTCCGTCTTCTCGGACGTTTAGTTGATTGCGGCAGATGGCTGCTCGTACTGAGCCAGGCTCTGGTACGTTCTTCAGGTTTCTTCTTGTTGAAGGAGAGTTTTTACTCTCCACTGTTGCTACATGCTTGCTCAGTATGAGGGATTGCTGTGAAGTCTGTAGCTGCGTTTCCATAACACATGATATGGCGCAAATTCAAGTTGCGAAAATAAATTTGTCTAATGGAAACACGGCAATTTTGAAAAAATAAAATGTTTTTTTGCGCTTGGATGAGGTGGTTTTTCACCCGGATGTTAATACAAGCGAAAAAGACGACGTTGATGACGTTGTGTGTGACGTATGTGTAGGAGGAGAAAGATGGCGCGGCCTGTTTGGGTTCAAGAAGAGACTGAGGTTTTTTTGCATTAGGTTCGTGATAAAAGCGTAACTACTATATTAGATGCAGAACAGAAAAGAAAGACGAGCATTTACTAAGACCTTGAGGCTGCGATGAAGGAGGCAGGATTCCACAAGCCATGGAAAATCTTTAAAATGACGTATCGTGTGAAAATGTATGATTTAAACTGAGTTTGCTATTTAATGAAAACAAAGTGAGAAATTGTGTTTTTTTTTACATTTAGACAATATCGACAAAGTTTTGCGCATGTTTGTAATGGAAACGCAGCTAATGAGAAGACACAGGCCACTTGTCTACTGTCGCTCTGCTTGCTCAAGAGGAGTGAAAGCTGCAACTAATGACTCGACATAAATCTGCTGGGATTCCTGTTTGTATAATTGAATTGAAATGACATCTGTTTTGAATTGGCGGCATATAAATACGCTGAATTGAATTTGCTCACTTGAAGCAGTTCTCCTCATAGATGCTGTTCCAGATCTGCCACGCCTCCGGACCTTTGTAGCCAGTGTAGCGCTCCGGGTTCGGCAGCAGGTCGACGTACTGGGAGTCCGGCGACTCCTCGTCTGGGAAACAGTAACATTTTTGTCACGACAAGTCAACTGTCTGATACATCAGACCACTTCAACAGGTTTGCTAAATTTCCTAAAATAATCATTTGTGTCGTATTTTCTGCATTATATAGCTATTTGTATTAGATATTGAGCATTATCATCATTATTGTTAAAAGGGTATTGATTTCGCAAATGATGAGCTGAGATGTACCGTCAACCACGCAGAACCGCTCGGCCTCGTCGTCATGTTTGCTCCAATCCAATAAAGCCTCCCGCGTCTCGTCACTGAGAACAAAAGCAGTGGCTCATTTTCAGACGGTCTGACCCAGAATTAAGATTATCATGAATAAAGAGCCTTCTAAAAAAAAAAAAAGACTTTTTTTTATTAAAGCCTGTAATGAGCCGATTTGGTCCTGACTCACCTCAGAGAGACATCTACGGCTCCAAGATGCTTCTCCTTCTCACATTCACCCAGCTGATCTTTGTTCGCTTCTGCAGAATACTAAAAGCAGATGGAAAGTGTGTAATTATTGCAGAAAAAAAAGTTAGTGTTTTCTGTCATGATGAGAAAAATCCTCATTATTTACTTTCAATGAAACAGCCACAGAAAAGTTATCTTCAGTACTTTTACAGTTAACTTTAAAAAAAGAAAAGGTTTTCAACCATCTGGTAATGCAGTTTTCTCATAAAAAAGTGGTTTTTGGCTTAATTCAAGCATGCCTGAATAATCCTCCTGAAATCTGCTCTCTAAGCAGTTGCCCCTTCCTCTACTAGAAAACGACTGATTGTTCAACCAGTGACATCACTAAGTAAAAACAAGGGATTGCTAGAGGTGTCTGCACCGCCCCCTGCAGGCAGAGCGGCTGCTAGAGTTCCAAACACACCCTCCTCCTTCTCAAAGCTCATAGCTGCTTCGGTTTTAGGCAGATTAAAACACTTTTTTTTTGTTGGATTTTTTACTTTCTCGGTGAAAACGCCTGTTTGGCTGCATGGATTATAGGACTTTATTCTACATTCCTAAAGAACAGCAGCTGAATCAAAGAACAAATGGACAGAGAAGTAAGTGGCTACATGCTAATGCAGGTTAGCCATTTATCAAGCTGCTTATGTGATCTTATAACAGCATTGTGTGGTTAATTAATTGATCTGTAGCATCTCAGAATGTTCCGTAAACGGGTGAAAACAACACCCACAGCTTTTTTATATACTGGTCTGGAAAGATTTGCTTAATTGACTCAGTTAGTTTTTTTCGGCTCTGTCTAAAGCATGGAGATTTAGCAACTGATATAAGTTTTACTGACTCAGTTTTTTACAAAAAAAATAAAATAAACTGAGCCCTTAATTTAACAGAGGTTCATTATGGTACTTCGTGCTTTTCAAATTCTCTGTCAGAATACTGTTTGAAATGAAGCTCAGCACTGTTTTTCTCAGTCTGAGCTGCTGCACCTCTGCACGGGAGACGGGCGGAGTGAGGATGCAGGAGGCAGGATTATAGAAAAACGGTCCAACATTATCTACAGGATACAAGTTAAATGTTAGGACAAATTAATACTGTATAACACCAATTGTTACATTTTATCATATCTATATTTCTATCCCAAAAGTTGAAAGATGTAAAATAGCACGATATAGTCCCTTTAAACTCTGAACGGAAGGAACAGGATCTTTGGCTGGATGTCAGGGACCCCAGCAGCGTTCTCAGCAACTCACCTTGTTGTGTGGAGAGGATCGGATTCCCTCAGGAACCTCATTCTGGGAGCAGAAAAAGTTTAGTTTAGGTTCAAATGGATTTGCTTTCACACTTGCAACTGTTTTAACAAGTGATCTAGAAGATTAATCTCTTCTGGGACAATCTCTTCCCCCCCCATAAAGGTGCATTGTTGCATGTTGCTTCTTAGCAGCAAAACCTTCTTGTTGTCCAGACTTTTTGAATAAAACTGGAGCATTATGGCTTTTGCTATAGTACTCAACTTGATATATATGTGTAAGAAGTCTTTATTACAAATTGTAAAAAAAAAATTCCCCAATATTATGGTAGGAAAAAATATAGGAGGGAGAGGGTGAATTGAAGGTAGAGAAGAAAGGGAATTAAGAAATTAAAAGAAAACATCCTAGTCTGCTCCTACACCTGTAGGAAAAGATCATCGAAATTTCTATAAACTTGATTGGGTTCTATGTAGATCATATTTTTCCTATGGATCTATTGGATAGTTTGTTGCTTTCGTGGGAAATAATAATAAAACAAATGTTTCAATGGCAAAAAATATTAAATATGACAGATAGTATCATACAGCTCCTCAACTGTGGGGTTAATCAATGTTGCGTCAAAAAGTACTGTAGTTCAGAGCCTGTTTTAGATTTAACCTTCAGGCACCATCTTTCAAGCAGTGTCACAAAAAAGACAGTTGTCCTAATTTCTTCAATTGAATCTGAAGAAAAGACAATAAGATACATTACATTAATGGAAAAGTTCAGGTAGAAACTTACAGGTGAGCAAGGCTTCACAGCACAGTCACTCAGACCACAGTGGCTGTTTGCCGTCCAGAAAGGACACGGTTTGTTCAGGTTCACCTGAGAGACAAGACACCAGAAACCCTTAGCAACAGAACGTTTGATCAGAGAATCAGTGAGCGGCGAGTCGGTCTGCCTCACCTTGTAGAACCTGAAGTAGTCCGACTCCAGGAGAGTTTGAAGTTTGGGGAAAAGCTGCTTGTTGTTGAAACCATCAATGGTCTCGACATCGCAGGTGCAGTCGTCCAGTTCACCTGTGACCTGGGAAAGAAACTGTTATCTTATTTCAGTAATAAAGCTCCCAGCTTAGTCTAAAAAGCAGGGCGTCTGCCTTAGAGACAGAAACTGGGAGGCTGATGAGCAAATAATCTAAAGACCTGCAGCAAAGTGCTCTGTTGGGAACAACAATACTTTAATATGAGATATAAACGGTAAATGGCCTGTGCTTGTAAAGCACTTTATCAAATCTGAGGACTCCAGACTCTGCATCTATAGCACGGGTCCTCCACCAGAGGCTTGAGGGCTCTTCTTAGTGTCCTAGCTGGTCCTAGCACTGCGCTCCTCTGGACTAAGATGTCAAAAGTTTCTTCTGGTATTTGTTGGGAATGACTTCATCAATGAGATGGTCAATGCGCCAAGTGCTCTGATGACCCCAGGCACTGGTGTTGCCTTCTCCTGCCAGGTTCCTTTTAGGTCTTCTCTGAGCTCTTTGCGTTTCTCCACTTCCTCGTTTTCCCCATCGTTTGGGAAGGCCACATCAATCAAAACTACTGTCCTCTGCTGCTTATCAATGATCACAATGTGCGGTTGGTTTGGACGTTACCATTTTCTCTGATTCTGAGAGTCCCACGGGACCTTAGCCCGGTCATTCTCCACCACACTGGGAGGTGATTCCCACTTTGACCTAGAGTTCTGCAGTTCATAATCTGCACAGATGTTTCGGTACACTACACCGGCCACTTAGCTATACCGTTCCATATCTTACACACCGTTTCTGTGCAGCCATGATCAGAGCGTCTATACGGTCCTTCAACCCAGCACTCTCTAATTGATTTGGTCCTTTCAGCCACTTCAGCTACCTGTTGGTGGTACATCCTGGCAATGGTTTGTCCTCCCATGATAGGTTCTGAAGCTCCTTCTCTTCCAGCTTGTATTGTCCAAGACATTCACTAAGCACTTCATCCATCTTGGGCCAAGGACCAAGCCCTGTGGTACTCCATAACAAACTGTGTTGCAAGGCACATATTCAGACAGGTTTTAAGTCAGCATGGTGCTGTTCCCTCTGTAGCAGAAAACGGCTCCTGATTGCATCAATGCAACATTCCAGTACCAACTCATTCCTATGGTAACCAAGGCCATGAGAATATTATCAGCAATTCTCCCATCCTGTCTGTTTGTAATAGTGAGCTCTAAAACCGAACCGAATCTCTTCAGGCAAAATATTTATTATTATAAGGCAGCAAAGGATGGATATTAACGTTCACGTGTTAGTATTACTTTCAGTTTATTTTTTTCTTGTGTAAAATCAACGTTGATTTCTTGTCCCTTACTTTGACGTTTGAGTTGGTCAGGAATAACACAGTATTTTGTGTTTATAGTTTAATAAACAAGAAGAAGCTGAATTCCAACGTTTTCAACCATTGTTGACGAAATTAGTTTTCCACAACGACTACGATCATTTAAAGATCGTCCAATAACATCTACACATAAAGACAATATGGGTTCAAAGTAGCAGAATGTCGCTCACCTGACAGAAACACCTGCCGTGCGCAGATCCGGACACCTGGAGAAGGAGGAGGAGCAGGAAGACCACCGGCTCCATCGCGGCCATCTGGACTTTATTATTCACAGTAGTTTAACAGAACCTCCTTTCGGCTGGCGCGTTTTGATAGAAATGAGGAAAAACTCTCCAGCAGTTGCAGGAGCTGTGGTGGGGGCGATGATCTCATGGAAGGTGTCATTTCCTGATATTTCCTCATTGCCGATCCGCTACGTGCCGTACGTGACGACGGGCTGCTGCGATGGGTCTTCATCACCGACTGTTGAGGAAAAAGCTACTTTAGTGCCATTCACACAGACCTCGGTTCTCGTAGAAGACACATCGACGTGTCTCTAAAACCGTATTCGCAATTTCGTCAAAGTCTGTCTCGTCTTATTAATGTAATGCGCCAAATCAGCCACGGAGGGGCGACAGAGGACACATTTTACTGCTTTATTCATGGGGCATTTTAATGTTCTAAGAATAAACACATTAAAGCAAGTCCTGTAAACGGCTAAACATGAAAAAATATGTTTAATCATATCCTTTACTTCTACATTTACCCCACAACTTTAGTCTTTTATTTAGAAAAAGCAAGTAATTTAAGTTTAGAACAAACCAGTAATTTTTGGGGGGAAGATTTTACTTATAGGAGAACTCTTTCCATTCCGTACTTTTACTTGAGTATTACAATTATAATGAAGTAGCTATCACTACTCTTATTTTATTCAAAATTCTGGATACACTATCCACCGTGACACATTTAAGCTACAGAATGAAGAGCAAACATATTTTAATCAAAAATACACCAGACACACACCTACATTTTATTAAAGGAGCCCCCGTTTTTCTACACAAACTTTGGTTTCCAAATGTAACCTTCTGTCTGTGAAGCTTGTTACATTTTGAGGTCACGTGGACATATCGTAAACACCATAAACTGTCAACCTGCTTCTTGTTCTAAGATATAACTAACTACTAACTAACTACTTGGTGTTATAGCCTATTGAAAATTACTTAAAGTCTTTATTATGTCAAAACGTGATTATGTAGGCCTAGTTTATTCGTAGCATTTTTATTTTCATTTTAGTCTTTAAAAGAGCAGAATTTGCCCATAACTTTATATTTTCTGCTGTCTGACGACGTTTTAAACATATTAGATCAGCACTACGCAAGTAGCCTATTTATCAAATAGTTTTCTAATCTTACTCTAGAAATAATTTGGGCAGCTACTTTTGAAATTTACTTGAGTATAAATATGTTGAAGTAGTTCTACTCTTACCTGAGTACAATTTTTGGTACTTTACCCACCTCTGGTAATAAGCCAATAAATAATGAAGCTATCAGTAGCAGGGCTTCTCTAATAGTGACAAATTGCAGGGTCTTTTGCAATGTTGAGATAAGAATGTTGTAAATGTAACCAAAACACTGTGACGAATGAGAAAAGGATACTTCTTTTTTGAGATCATTGGGTTAAATCGTTGTAATCCCCATTTTATTAAGAATTCTACTTTAAATGTGCCTCAGTTTGCCACATTGAAAGCCTCTGCTGACCTTTGTAATAATTTCCCTTCTATCTATCTTTATTTGTAGAAACGGTCCATCTAATCAAGCCCAACAATCTTATTTCAAGCCAAAAGTATTTTATGAACTTGTTTTTAGATTTATGTACTAAGCAAGAGCAGAAGGTCTTGTATTATTAATCCTATTTAGAGAATATATGTCTTATATATGTCTTACTGTTTGTGGCAGGGTAAAATAATAGATTATAGTCTAAAACATTTTAAACTAAGTGAAATAATCAGCCAGTGCAGCTCTTGGTACAAATTCTCAAAATAAGACATATATTATCTAAATAAGATTAATAATCTTACACCTTCTGCTCTTGCTTAGTATATAATTCTCAAAACATGGTCAAAAATACTTTTTGGCAGGAAAGCAGATTGTTAGACTTGGTTAGGTGGACAGTTTTTGCAGTGTTAAAGTTCTCCTGCAGATGTCATCCCTTCATGGCTTTTAAAAGGTGTTCTTCCCTCGCACTTCGGTCCTTACCAAATATAAATAGCAATATTACCTCCTGTAAGTTTTCTAATGCTTTCAAACAAGCAATTGTAAATCAGTTTTTGAAAAAAAGCCTGGCTCGTCAGGTTTTTCAAATTCTAGACCTATTGCGAAGCTCCCATTCCTTTCTAAGACATTGGAGGAAATTATTTTTACCCAATTAAACGAGTTTCTGGACAATAATATTGTTAAGGTTTTTCTGTCTGGTTTCATACATTAAAATTGCACTGAAACAACACACTTAAGGGTCTTTAGTGACATATTTTTGGCAACTAAATCTGGAAGATCTGTGATTTTAGATCTATTACATTCTAGAAATTTCAGACAAGCTTCTTTGCTTTTTGCTTATAAGTCACTTTTAAAGATTTTTTTTCAATACTGGACAATTGTGAGTTCATGTTTTGTTTTAGTTGTAGCTGCTGTATTTCATGTGACAGTTTTTATATATTTATTTTATGGCATTTTACTTATTTTATTTGTCTTGGATTTTTTTTTACAGCATGTTGTCCAAACTTTGTCTTTAAAAGTTCTTTATAATTAAAGGGGATTTGGTTTCCTTTAGTCCGACTGATTACTGCAACAGTGTCTTCACAGGTCTGCCTAAAAAGTACATCAGACAGCTGCAGCTGAACCAGAACATTGAGTAATTTAGAATTCGTTCTTCGTTCATACTTCATAGCATATGATTTCTATCAATTGGGGGTCAGGTTTTATTTTCTTCTGTCCTTGTTACAAGAAATGATGGTGACTTAGATAAAAAATAAAATATTAATAAAAACAGAACTTAAATTTAAAATGTAAAAACTAACATTTTGTGTGAAACTATTGCTGCATTTCCACATCTTAAGTATCGGTTCATGGTATCGGTTGACATTTTTTGATACCTATACCAGTACATTAGACAGTATCGAGGCCGATACCCAATACCAGTATCGGTATCGGTACATCCCTATTAAAAAGTATGGTCTTGGTAAAGGTACCCCAAAAGTACTTTTTTTTTAAAAAGTCACTCGAGTAGATGTACCAGTATAAATGTAATTACTTACTACTCGCCTCTGCCCCCAAGACCACTTAGGGTCTTCTAACTCTAACCTACTGATCATCCCTAGAATAAGAACAAATCTTTTCTGAAAGAAACCTCCAGACCACTGCAAAGCTGCTGAAACAATGAGCTGTTTTAAATCAAAACCAAAAAAAACAAACATCCATTGGAATGTCATAACTAATGTTTTTTTAAACTTTTTTTACGTTTCTGATGTTGTGTTTTCATCTATCGTTGTTTTATCGCTGCTTTTAATCACCCAAAGCACCTTGAATTGTCTTGTTGCTATGCAAATTCCCTGCTCTTATAGGAGACTATATTTCCTGCAGTGAACATCCCTGAAAACTCTGACGTGTCGGGTGGAGTTTTTCCAGATTCAACAGGAAATTCCTGCCCTAGTTTGCATCATACTTGCCCTAACATTGATAGCTAACTTGAGTTAATTTCTTTTATATTAGACTATTATTCCTAACTATTGTGTGCATGCTGTCTAGCCCACTTTAAGCCATAACTTTGTCCACCTACAGTATATGCTCTGTGTGTAGAGGTGTGATAGTATATGTGAGTTGATTTGATTTCAGGTGAAGACTCTGCTTTTCCTTCAGTTTCTCTAGATTAAAAAAAAGTGGAACAGTCAACCTGTGACATGTAGGAGTTTGTTTGGTGTGTGGGTAAAAGTCACACTCCATTAGGCTACTTCACCATTGTTAAAGGGCAGAGGATCTAAAAAGGGGGGAGAAATCAGCCGCACTTCCTTTTTCTTGTAGTTTTCTTCCAGTTTGCCCCTCCTCACCCAACATGCCCCCAGCTCCCGACCCTCCTCTATTTTGGTGCTTCCTTGCGCTGCCAAGCCCCTGACGTAATGCTCCGCTGTTAATGATTAGCAGAGCGAGCCCCCCACCCCTCCACTCCCCAAACAGACCGGAAACTGGCAGGGAAAAGCTTTCAAAATAAGACTTTACTCTTATCAAGTGGGGGTAAAAAAGGGTTTTTTTTTGTCGTGAAAAAAATTAGGATATGCTACGTCTAAATGGTTTGGAGATGTTCCTGCAGCTTTTTGAGATGAAGCTCCGGGCTTTGACTAGGCCCTTTCCATTTCATCATTCTCAGCCCTTTGTTGATGGGGTTCATTAGCACGTTTTGGGCCGTCGTCATGTTGCTGGATCCAGTTCTGCTTCCACTTGATCTTTTTTGTCATATGTTCCATAAACACCCACTTATGGGATTGAGGTTAAAATCATCTACAGAAAAAAGGAAAATTAATATCTAATAACAACAAAACTGAATGTGTGAAAGTAACAGATTGTTCAAGTGTTATAAGATCATGGCTTGTAAAAAGTCTAAAAGTCCAAAAACAAATTTTATTAATTTATTTCATATTTATTAATAGGTATTTTTAAGAAACTATTCAAAAGTTGATAATTTTTTATCTTTTCACCTGCAGAGGCATATAGTAACCTTTTGGATAAAATGTACTTTTAAGAGTAATTTTACTACAATGTAGGCCTATCTTTTTACCTTTACTTCAGTATTATTATTATAAAGTATTGCTACTCTTACTTAAGTAAAATTTCTAGATGCTCTACCCAATTTGAGTAAATTGACTGAAGAAACATCCTGTTTTTAAATATGCCAAACACACGTGTACATTTTATGAAAAGAGACACTTGTTGTGGCATTTTGAGGTGAATACACAGTAAACACCATACATTGTAAACGGAAGATATTTTACCTTGTTCTTAGATACATACGTCATTCATTCATTCATTCATTCAACAACATTTTATTTATTACTGATTTAACTACTGGTGTGAGTGAGGCAGATTGTATATGATATTTTTTTGTCATGCTCCTTTTCCTTCTAATATTTCAAAGTGTATTTGTTTACTCATTCTTGTTTTTGTTAAAAACACGAATGAGATTAAAGGAAATTAAATAAATCACTTACCTGTGGTACGTTTTGGTGTTATGTTGATTAAAAAAAAAAAAAAATAAATAAAATTCCCCCTGCTAAAAATCAGGTATTTCTCAATTATTCTAGTTATGTTTATCTTTTTTTTAAACCTGAATTTTCCCATACTGTTACATTTTTGTCAATCTGGTGGCTTAATAATAATAATAATAATTAAAAAAAACAATCAAATCAGATGTTTCCAAGTAGCCTACTCATTTATCCTTTTTACCAAATACTTTTTTATCCTTAATCTTGTAATTTCTACTTTTGCTTGAGTAAAAATATGTTGAAGTACTTCTATAGCTACTTGAGTACATACAATTTTCGGGGTTCTACATACATCTGTAATCTGCTGGGGCTACCACTGCTCCAGCTAGAGTCATTGGTATGTACTATGCCTGCTTTGAAAATTACAGAAATGGTCTTAGAATTAGAAAGATGACAGTTTTATTTAATTTGCGTCCTTCAAATGAAAGTTCCGAGCTTTATTTTGCCAAGCCCGCACCGGAACATGTTGACTGCCTCTTGCCTGCTTTTCCAAAGAGCGATTTAGACCCGAGGAACCCGTCTGTTGAACGGACACAGAGGGAAAAGTTGGGCAAGATGGCAAATCCCGCAGACCCGGAGTGAAAGGGCAACCTCCCCTCGAAACGAGCTGCGCCTGTAGGTCCTCATGAAGGGGAATCCAACGATGCGAACCGCGCCAGAAGGTAGGAACAAACCTATAACCAATTAAAAAATCATTCCTCCTTTAAAGCCTCCCCCTCTTCTTTACGTATTTCCCCACTTTTCGGTGTTAATTGTACATATTGTCCCCCTCCTGGTCGGTCTGAGACAGTTTATGTTTTTTGCTTAACGTTGTAGAAGCATGCATGTATCTTGAAAGTTTGCTATCACTCCTATAATGGAGAGAAAGGACATTGTTGCCTACTTGAACCCCCCCCCCACACACACACACACACAGTCGTATCCGCAGCAGGCTGGCTGCTGATGAAGCACAGTGACAGTTTTAGACAGCAGCAGCAGCAGCAGCAGCAGCAGATCTGGAGTCTGCAGGAGTCTGCTCCCACATGTCCCTCCTCGGCTTTCCTTCTGCCTATGTGCGGCTAACCTATCATTGAAATATTGTCAGGAAGAAGTCGGTCATTTTTGGAAAATTCCGGGATGCAGCGCCAGGATCACCGACAGCTGTATTTTTAGGAATGGGTGGATACCGAAAACATATGTTTTTTTCCTCCTTTATTTTTGTCCCAGCGGTGAATGCGCATAGGCGACGGCTATAAACGCTTGGTTAAGTTTGTAGAGGCTGTCTCCCCCCCCCTCGAATAAAATACTCCTCCTGCTGAAGCGCACACGCAAGCAACAGGGACGTCAGGGCGTCAGGCTGGACGGATCTCTGCATTTGCATGAAAGAAGTAGGAAAGCACACAGAGAAAGAGGCGTTTAGAGAGGTTTATCTGTTCAGTGTGGTTCTTCTTCTAACGCTTTACATCCCCCTGCAGGCTGGAGAGGGATTCCCTGAAGAAGAAGAAGAAGAAGAAGAAAATGCCAGGGAGTGAAGCTGATGTGACACAGCTTGAGCTGGAAGAGAGCTGACTCATCACATATCAATTCCTCTCCTCAGAGATCCACCAAGGAGCCAGAAGCGCCTCCGATCCCCTTATGACTGCTTAGAGGACGATCTCGCCCCCTCCTCCCGTCTCTCACCCTCACCAAGGGAGGTTATCAGGAAGGGGAAGGTGGGTTTGTGGACGCCCCCTCCAGCAGTCGGCGTTTGGGACGTCCCGCCGCGATCAGGACCTCCTCGTCCGTCCCTGCCCGGCGGACCATGATGTTTAGGGATCAGGTGGGCGTGCTGGCCAGCTGGTTTAAAGGATGGAACGAGTGCGAGCAGACCGTGGCTCTGGTGTCGCTGCTGAAGAGGGTGAGCCGGACCCAGGCCCGCTTCCTGCAGGTCTGCTTGGAGCACTCCCTGGCTGAATGCACGGAGCTGCAGGTCCTGGAGGGAGAGGCCAACAATCCAGGTAAGACGGCTTCCTCTGAGAAAATCCCAATTTTCCCAGATAATTTTCCAAAAACAAGTCTGTAAAGTGTGGCGTGCGTTTGTATTCAGGCGATAATCAGGACCAGCACCTATGCTTTGGTCCGATTTGGTTTGTCTCCTGCACATCAAGTAGCTGGAACTTTTACCCTCGGAGTGGATGCAGTCTGTGAAGATCCATTTTTCAGTCTTTGTGTCAAACTCCGTTAAGCTCAGGCTTGAAAACTGATTTGAAACCTTTCCTTCGTAGCTGCTGCTGTTCTATGTTTAGGGTTACTGGACGGTCAACCTCTGCCCTGTGACCCAGGCTGAAGTCCTTAGCTGGTCACTATTAAGCTCCCAACCCGCGTCCAATCCACCAGAAAGAGCGTCTCTGCGCCTGGTAAAAAAGAGCATGCCCACAGCATGATGCTGCCACCACCTTGTGCACTGTTAGAGCACCTTTGCTGTGTCCCCAACGTGTTTAACTTCTTATTGCATTCTGTCACTAATTTGCCACTCTTCCACACAGGCCGGATTTGTTGAGTGAATAAAGGGAAATTGTCCTTCTAACTGATTCTCGTCTCACATAAATGCATTGAAGTTTGCACTTCTAAAAAGACACTATACAGAAATGAATTCCTTGGGAAGACATTTCAGAGGACTTGGTTTAACATTTACATTTCTTTCTTAGGATGTCTATATTCATACAATTTCGGAGTTAAATCTGCAAAGCGCTACCATTTTTACTGTTTTCTTGGTGGTTTTTATCCTATGGCAAAGGCATGACCCCGTCTCTGCGTAGTACTATACGTTACCTGTCTTAGACAACAACGCAGACCCATCACAGCTGTCCGGATCAATGAGTCATGTTAAAAACTGTGACAGAAGGACTTAGAGAGCGTGCTTCGGGTGAAACTTTCGCTGGACGGTCGGTGGGCCGTCCTCTATAGCCCCTCCTGACCCGGTTTTGGTGTAAAGCAGCAGGGGATGGGTAAGGAGGGGGGGCTTTCTGTTTCGGTTTGTGTTGCATCCCACTGCAGCACGGCCATGGTAACAGAAACCCTGGCAACCGCCTGGGCCTCATGAAAAATGGAGTGAAGCGTCGCTGGGATGGAGAGGTCTCGGCCTACCTGTAGCAGCGTATGCTTGGATTATCAGACGATGTGAGGAGAAGAAGCCGGTCCTGTACGGACACACCCCAGTCCAAGAGGGAGTAGCTGCTGCTAACACAAGCTGCTGTGTGTGTTACTGTTTGATAAAACCAGAGACATCACCCGGTTTACTAGAACTGCACAATATATTAAATCCTCACAGCAAAATCAAGGTGGGTAAATTCAAAATCACTAAGGATTCCTTGGTACTGATATTTGGCAGTCTGTTATAGAGCTGTGTTGAAATAATCGAAAAATCGATTCTTATAGAAATCGAATCGATTCAAAAGTTTTAAAATCGATTTTATTTTGTAGAATAGTTTGCCCTTTTTAAAGATGAAATGGGAAGGAACAGTCCAGACGGCCATTTTAAGTTTTGTGTCTGACAGGGTTAATGCAGTTTTCCATGGTGAACTGGTACTCACCCAGTGTTAAGTCATTGAATTTCTGGCATATAATTAAGATAACAGGAAAAAAAGCAGCTTTTAATAGCACTGACCAATATCAATAGTGAATTTGATCAGACTCTTGTGAATTGGAATCGAATCGATTCTTGAAATTTGAATCGATACCCAGCTCTAGTCTGTTATGTTTCAGGTCTCAATATATTGTATTTTTCTGTTTTGTATCCATTTTCTTGGCCTTAATGCTTGTATTCCAGATGGATTTGTGATGACAGAGATGGTGAAAGATTAGGAAAATTTGGTTAGATTCTGGTGATTGAAACAAAAGTGCTGCTGTTAATACTGGTTCAATCATTTCTTTATTTACAATATTCATTTAACATGTAGCGCAATAACGAGACAACTCCAATTAAAGAAATCCACAGATGCTTCTTTGGGCATTTGAAATAAATTGTGTCATGCTACCTTTTAAGGTGAATGCAATTTACTACAACTTAATTCATTTACTCACACAAATTAGCTTGCTAAAAAAAACCTTTAATGCATTACAGGTTTAGTGCAGGTGCACAAAGAGAACCCTCCACAAAAAAAGAACAAAAAAACAGTTGATAAAATGGTGTCATTGAAGCAGGGAGAGCCAGCTAACATACAGTAGTTGTGCAACTTATGTAAACTATTTCTATGTACGTTCTCTATTTAGCCTCTGAGATAAACTCCGCCTGCGCAGCTTCTTTCACAGCCGCGGACGGCTCTGCTTAGTTCTGTTTATAAATCCATTGACTCGTCTGAAAAGAGTAGCGGCTCCTGCAGGCAGCGCTTTCATTTGGCCGCGACTCATCGCCTTCGTTCACACAGAGCACAATGTTTCTCCCATTTATTGGAAAAGCTGCACAGCAAAGGTCGAGATGGAGGTACAGAGAAAAACAATACACTTGAGTGGATTTATAAGGATATTATTAGTAGACCATCATGGTTGCCAGTGTATCTGTAAACAAAAATCATGGCTTAGCCCCAGCGTGACTTTTGATGCATTTTTCTTCCAGTTAAAGGAATACAAAACAAACATAAAGCTTCTGTTTAATGTTTTGTTATTCTTCATTCAGCTGTTAAGTGTGTAGTAAAGACAGTTGCATATTAAGCTGTGTGTTTCTATTTTAGTTATTTGAACCAAAGATTTTCCTTGAAAATATGTATACAGCAGTTTTTATGGTTTCTAGAATCATTAAAACAGCAAGACTGAAGTTGGCCTCCGATTTGGCTGTTTCTTAAAGGGACATTTCACAGCTTTTTAGCATCTGGACCAAATTAGAGCCCAGTCTTACCAAACCAGGACTGGACCATCTTAAAATAAAAATGTGTACATTTTTTAAGGGCCGTGTCTGGTCTGTAGAGACAGAGTATGGATTCATGGAGTACTGATTCATATTTCCAGATTCTCTTCCCTGTCCAACTGTCTAAATAATGCACCATTCATTTTTCTGTCCGACCATTGACTTTGAACCAACATACAGCTGTTGTTTCAAAGCATGACTTCATTATTGTGGACTGTTTAGTTCAGATATCTGCAAGCTTTCTGTCCAGAAAGTCTTTTATGTCCTCAGTGGAGCTAAATAAAACTCATTTAGAGCCACTTATGTCACATAACCTTTTAAACGAAGACAACTTAAAATGTTTGAAAATCCACTGTAAGAAATTTTTCATTTTTAGAGAACTAACATTTTCGCAAAGACGTTTCCAAGAAGAGGATGGATACATTATCTTCTTTGTGACATTGATAATGAAAAAATGTTATCTTTTTGCAAACGCAAAACCTGCATGTTATTATTACATCTATATGTAAGAATATGAGTAGTTTTTTCAAATAATTTTATCCAAAGTTATTCAGAGCCATTGGAGTAAATTTGAAGCAACTCTAATTTTCTCAATGTGTTGCTCTGAAACAAAACCCACCGCTTTTTACAAATATTTTTGTGTAGTATTTTAGGCTTTGTATGCAGGAATACTTACTGCCGAAAAGACTGAGCTTTGAAATACTGTAAAACATTGCTTTTACTGTCATAGCAATAAACATAACAAAACATCAGACATGTCAAAAATCAAAGGGAGAATATATTATTTTGCATAGAAATCAAATTGATCTAAATTTAGACTTGTTTCTTTTTTTGTTTTTTAAAAATGTCAAAACAAAACGTAATTTTTTTACCTGAGGAAACTTAGCTTGAGGTACATAACAAAAAGGCATGTGCTAAGTTCTTAGCTTTGGGGTACTCCAGTTAGACCATGTTAGTTTACCGGTTCTGGGCCATTTTGTGTCATGACAATGCATACCACAGAAATGGAAAGAAAAAAAGAACGTATTTATTTATTGATTTGTATTTACTTTTTGCCCTCCCAGAACCCTTCATTCTCTCATCTAGATCTTGTCCTTGTCTCTCAGAGCAATCCCTATGTTTACATGCAGCCAATAACCCGTTCTAAACCAGAATATTAGCATTAACCGGGTCACGCACGGCCATATAAACACCAGCAAAAACTGAATATGCTCATTTTCTGCTTTTTAAAAACCCGAATATTACCCCTCGGGTACGTCTTTTCGAAATATTTGGTCATCAGCACAACCAATCAAAAGGGACATTGATTTGTGTTCTGCGTATGATCTATTCCCAAGGAATCTTGGTCTTTTGAGTAGAGGAACTTCTTGTATGAGCCGCCTGGCATACAAATTCCATGTATATGGGAGTAACTCTCTCTGCTCATACATGTAAACAGGTTATTCCATTTGTTTCAGAAACCCGTTTAGTGACCTTAAACCGAATATTGGCTGCATGTAAATGTATTCATTTTTGTTGGATACTTAAAAATGCAGCTTTGAATAACTCACAGTAACTACCCTGTGTGGCTGTGTCAGTAAGATCAGACATGGAGCCCTCATTCAATCCAGCAGTCCTTGCAGGGTAGTAAGAGGCGGGCTTCTCTCAAATGGTTAATTGGTGAGAGGTGCTAGTCCATCACAGGGCAACATGGAGAATATCTCCCGGCCGGAACCGGACGGAAGGAAAGCTTTCGCGAGTGATACGTGTCTATTACATTACAGGAAAGCGCTTGTTCAGAGGCTTTTTGACTTCTGAACTGTTCAGTTGGAAAAAGGTTCCCTCATGTTAAGGCTTTGCCTGAAGTGGAGCTTAATTCTAGTCTCCAGTGTGGCAGCAAAGGGCAGATTCAGCCTCCAGAACAGCATCCAACCACCCCATGAGAAGTCATCTATCCAAGACAAACATCCTATACCCCATGGCAATAACCTCTACAGGAATCCCTCTATTGGACACACACAAACAGGTGAGCGTAGGGCTGGGCGATATAGAAAAAAAGCTTATCGATAAAAAAACAGTCATATTGATCGATATTGATAATAATCCATAAAAAAAATCACATAATGTAAAAACTATATTTTAAGTGCCCAGTCATTTTGTTATTCTTCATTGAACTAATTTTAACTAAGAATTAAATTCATTAAATTTTCAAACACTTCTTTTTATCATAAGTAAGTTTGTAAGACAGAAACAAACCAAAGAGACCTGAGTATACATCAGTAAATACAAAGAAAAGTAATATATTAAACATTTTATATATACATATATATATATATATATATATATATTTTTTTTTTATCATGTTAGTAATTAAAATTAAAGGCTTATTTTTAATCTTTTAAAGATTTATAACACTTTATAATATTATTGGATGAAACCCTTAAAGTAGTTTGTCAATAAAGTTTAGTCAAATTCTCTTCAGCTGTAGGCTAAAGCTAAAGCTAACTAGCTACTCACCAGTGTTGATGGGCTCCAACACTGCAGCTCAGTCACTGAGAGCTGAAGCCAGCAGGTCTATCCAACCCCTGTTGGGTTTTTTAAAGCGTTTTTTAGCTTCTAAGGACCGGGAGCAGAACCGGTTTTCAAAAGCCACAGATGTTAGCAACGCGACGCGACCTGGTTACGTTTCCTGTGTCTCTCTGTAAGAGATACGTAGTGAGCTGGAGAGGGAAGTCCTGCTTAAAACAGCTGATCGTAGTTTTATATTTCGTTCATTATCGCTACGTTTAGTGTTTTAGTGCGTCGAGGATCGGTTCAAAACGGGACGTAACCTTTACCGGAGCCACTGAAACATTTATCCGGGACAACGTCCTCTGCTGCTTCTTTGTTGTTACGTCTGAGCGCGCCGAAGCTACGGTTAAATTCTGTTTCAGCTCAAATTATTTCATCCTTTTTGTGGTTTGAAAGGAGAGAGAGTGGCTGACAGAGCTGCGTGGGCCATTGTTAATGATTCGTTTGGAGTAAGTAATGATTGTTGTATTAAGCTGCCTGATAGGGTATAATGAAAAAACGAGGGGGAACTTTTTTTTTCTATCGAACCTTTTTATCGACCCCCTTATTTTTCTATCGCACCACACATCTATCGTCGATATATATTGCTATCGAATTATTGCCCAGCCCTAAGTGAGCGTTTCAGTTCCAAGTGAAGCAGGAGGAAGTTGTGAGACTTTAAGATCAGGCCACAACAGGTGATCCTTTGGTATTTTAAAGCTGTGGTTTGTAGCGTGACGTCATCAAGGAGAGGATGTAGGGAGCTGAAAGCCACGCCTATCACGGCGCATGCGCAGGGAAAACGGCATCAACTGAAGGAGCGTCACTGAATTGAACAACTTTTTACCACAGTGTTTTCCATGGGAAGAATGACGGGGTGTTTTTAACTAAAAAAGGTATTTCCTTAAACTTGTGCTAAGCTAGGAGGGGTGCGTCACTCCGTAGTGCACGCTGGGGACTGGGGCGTGTTCTTGTTCATTGAGAGCTCCCGCTCGTGGATATGAAGATCTGTTGGTTAAAGGGCTCACGAAAATGATTTGTTGAGGCCAGGGGCAAGAATTTAGGGAAAAATTCTGAAAGATTACCCAGTATATATCATAGAAAAGGCTGAGATGGTCAATTATAAGCATTTTTTAAAATTTACTTTAAAATAAATAAATAAAAAATAACTATGTACTCCATCTTTAAGTGCAATTGTTTAATCTCATCTTTCATATATGTACTTCTCTGTTCAGCTTGCTTGGATTGAATATCATTTAAAATGAATGGGGGAAAAAAGGACTTTCAATATTGAATGTTATAATTTGAAAAAATGTATCGGTTAGGGCTGAACAATTAATTGCATATGCAATAGTATCACAGTATGACAAAATCTGATTTTCTTAAAGCAAAGGCTGCAATTTGATTGGTCATGAGCATGAGATCTGGGAAAGCCACATGACTTGTGAGCAGCTTAAACAATGCAGGAAGAAAAAGGAAATGCTGTGCTTTAACCTGTTATAAAATGATCTAAAGTTTGACAGAAGCCAATACTGCTCAAAGTTTGGTACCAAAGAGGAATAGTACATGAGAAATTATATTGGCTATAAAAACGATGATGCTGCACAACACCAGGTATTATACAGATTATGTTGCTACCTCACGCTGTACACTACGAACCTTTATCAACACCTAAAAAACATCACACCACCATATATGAGAGTTGCATGGCTAATAGGGATGTAGGAAAATATCAATATGCCAATATATTGCAATATTTTATGTCACAATATTGTATCAATATTCAAGAGCAAAGAATCGTTTTTATTTTATTTTTAAGAATTGTAATAAAATTCTGACACACCACAATCATTTTGACAGTAAAATTGAAAGTAGGACCGGTAATTGGTGGCTTTTAACCTCCTTCGTTCCAGGCGATCAACTAGAACTAGTAATAAAACCGGATGTGTTATGGATTAAACAGGTTGGAGTGTTTAGGATGCTGTGACAGGTTTTCTACAGTTGAATTCAGTTTTGAAAATAGCAATATATAGTATTACTCATCATATCGTGATATATCGTATCGTTCCCTCTGTCTATCGTATTGCCAGGTTCTTGCCAATACACATCCCTAATGACTAGGATGTCAGCCACCAGATGACCCTAGGAGGGAAAACATTACAGCCGGCCTGGAGAGGGGCTTGCTAGCTGGGATCTGCAGGAAAAAAACCTTGTTTGCATGGCGACATCACATTGAATGTGGTGATTTAAGTAGATAAATGATCCTGTTTGTATTCAGCCATGCTTTATTAGGCCTTTATCTTAAAATAAGTCTAACCTATGGAATAGAATAAATTATGTATAAAGAAATCTGACATTGTTTATAATAATACACATTGATTTTCTTGCTTGCATTAGTTAAAAAATACACAAGAGAAGCCCCATAAAAAAAAATCGCAATTTCAATCGCAATTGCAATACCGAAAAGAAAAAAATTGCGTTTAGATTTTTTCTCTCCAAAATTGTTCAGCCCTAGTATCGGGTAAAAATAGATGATGACTGGATTTTTATTTGACCCCCCTCGATCAAAATGATGTAAATATGTAGTGTGACCTCTGAAAAAGGCAGCCTTAAAGCACAGGGTAGACGAGCATATTGTTGCAGTCCAGATTGTGGTACTAGAAGCAGCCCTGTAGCCAGAGAGCGTAAGGAATTTATTTAAATAAATAAGATACTTCATAGTGAAGTTGATTGTTTCCCGATAGAGCTTTAAAAGTCACCCATTTACTTTGATTGCAGACAGAAAGCTTTTGCCTGTTGCTCATCATGTCTGTTTGTGTCTTAGGACGCTGTCTGTGTGGGTTTTGAACATCTTTTAGAGATGAGCTGTATGAATTCTCTTCCTGTCTTCCAATTAAGCAAATTCAACTCTCTATCTTGCTTTGTACATCTGCCACCAGCTGCTGGTGTTCTGTAGTAGCAGTAAAAGATGTGCAATCCCGGTAGATTCATCCGGTTTTTGGTCTCTCCGCACCTCCAGAGTGAATTTCAGGCCTCGCTGTTTTCCCTTTCACTTGTGTCAACTTGCGGTCCCCCCCCCCTGCGCTGATTCAGCTCAGTGAGATTTGAATCAGTGAAGCTGCAGACTAGACGTGAAAACACATGCTGCCTGAAAGAGGGGGACGGAGAAGGTTGTGTAGTTACGTGATCCCTCTGGTATGTTGTGGTAGCATGTATGAGTGTTTAAGAGCTGGGGCAAGAGCAGGCTAATATATATCAGTTTGCTGTGTTTCTGCTATTTGATTTCTTTTATACTGCCCCAGATCTGTCTTTATGCAAAAAAAAAAACAAAAGAAAACTTTTCAGTTGTCTTCACATAACGGTTGTTTCAGATGAATACAAGAACCATCATGATTCGGGTTAAGGATCAGAGCTGAGACGCTCTGGCTGCTTCAGGGTTAACTTCCAAGCGGGATGTTGCAGGCTGCGAGTGGAAAACTCTTTGGAAAGTGTTGTACAAATGAAAGGAATCCTCTGTGACCTACTTCTCGGTGCGCCTCAGAGGCGTCTTTGTTTTGGCGCCCAGCGCGAGCGATGCGGCTTTATGTGCTCCTTGAGACGCAGTCTGAGTAAAACGGGGATTGCCTCCTCACAGTGACGCTTGCAGAGTCGTGCCTCTCCCGATGAATCGAACTTGAGAGAAAACGTTTTAGGCAGGTGTTTAAAAAAATGCTATAAACAATGCGTTCAGAAATAAAGCGTTTTTTTTAACAATATACAAAATGCAAAGTGAGTGAACAAAGGATGATCTGAATTAAATCAATATTTTGTGTTACTACCTTTTTACCATCAAACCAGCATCAGTTCTTATAGATACACTTGCACAAAGTCATAGATTTTGTAGGATTATAGTCAGGTGTTTGATCAACCAATTATACCAAACACGTGCTTTGAAAGACAGTCATTAACTGAAACAGAAACAGCTGTGTAGGAGGCTTAAAACTGGGTGAGGAAAAGTCAAACTCTAATACCAGGGTGAGGTTGTGGAAGACGGTTTCATGTCATTGCAAGATTGAGCAAAGCAACATGGCACAAGGTAGTTCTATTGCATCAGTAAGGTCTCTTCCAGACAAAGATTTCAAAACAGACTGGGGTTTCAAGAAGCAAAAATAAACTGGCAACACTGAGGATCGTAGATGCAGTGGTCCAGCTCATTACCCGTAAAAATCAGAACAACGTGGCCACGGAGTCAAATTTAAGGCCTTAAAAGCATTACATTTCAGACTTCAGAATTGTCTTAAATTTGACATCTTATTTTTTTTTCCCGAATGATTGACAAACAATTTGTTGAACATAGGCGTTTAGATTTGGTATCTCTAATTTAGGGCTGCCACGATTAGTTACAACTGTAGCTGCGTTTACATGGACACAAGTAATTAGATTAAAATCCTGATCAGAATAAAAATGCTTCATGTAAAAATGCCAGTCAGATTACTCTGACTCATTCGGATCAAAATTTCATTCCGATTGTGACAGGTGGGTTATGCCGACAGTTAATCCGATCTTTGTGCATGTAAACTCTTATTCCGAATGTAGGTCATTACTGCGCATGTCTGTTAGCGTTAGGTTAGCGTTGATGGAAGCTGGATGAAAGCTTGCCGGTTGTGAAACAAAATGGAAAAAGTTTATACTGTTTGGCTTGTAAATGTAAAATTGTTTCCAGAAAAAATAAAAGCATGCTAAGAAGAAGGTTGTACCGCTACATTTTAAATGAATGCAGCCATGTTTGTTTACAACGGTCGTCTCCTGGGGCCTGTACCATGAAGCCGGATTAGGTGGCTAGCCAGCTATGTTTCAGCTTAGTTTCCGCCAACCCTGGGTTTTAGGTGCTATGAAAGTAGCTCGGCTTTAATCGGTGTTCGTTGCCATGGTATCTTACCCTGCACGGCTAACCTGCTCCGGGGCAGGTTATGCTCTGGATTCGAGATCTCAGACTGAAGTTTGACCAATCAGCTGTGAGCAAAGAAACATGTAGGTGATGTAACTAATTCCAGCGTCTGTTCTCTGTTGCAATGGCTTCACCTTTTCTCCCAAATCCTGTGGACATCTCTGCGCAAATTGTTAGACGAGCACTTCGTAGAGAAAGAGTTTTTAGGGACAGACAAAATCCATTTGACTTTCTTGATGCTTACTTGTATGAAAGATACAGATTTTCCGCGGAAGGAATGTCTTATCTTTGTGAACTTCTTGAGTCGCACATAACAAATGTGACTCGTCGAAGCCATGCCCTTACTGTACCGCAAATGATATGTATTGCGTTGCGGTTTTTTGCAAGTGGTACATGCCTGTATGCGGATGCAGAGAATCTAGGGAAAAACACAGTCTGTCGAACCATTCGAAAGGTGGTCCTCGCTCTGCAGGGGTACATAAATAGCTTCATTGTGTTCCCTGGACATTTATCGACCATTTCCATAAAAGAGGGCTTTTATAAAATTGCCGGTAAGATATCTTGATAGGGTGACATCACATGAACACATTGAACATTTCACTCATTTTTTTCTTCATCAAAAAAAGTGTATTTCACACTTAGAAATCCATTATACAGTAGTCTGCATTAGCTACCTGTTAAGAATGATTTTAAAAAAATATATATTTTAATATGATTAGCCTACATAAATGTACATTAATCGTTTAACCTACCCATTAACGCAATCAGCAATCTTCCACCAAGATTGTTCTCTTGCTTTGGCAGCAGATACAGTGTTACTGCATGCTTGAAAAATACTTCTCTATTCTTCATATTTCTGAAGAATTATCTCTTGCTCCTCCGCTGAAAAGTATATAGCTCTCGCTCTATCCATATCGAACGCGATTGGTTGTTCAGTGTCGACGTCACTCTTTTGTGCAAGCGCGTGTGGATTAATCAAAGCTAAAGGATCAAACCCTGAGTTGACAGAGAAAGTGGATGAGTTGCGTCATGGTACCAATAAAGCCTGATTGCATCGGTTTGGTTTTGTCAACTCAAAACCAATCCTGTATCCCCGAGTTTGTTCAGCTACCTTCATGGTACAGACCCCTGATTCTTCTTCTACGGCCGTTTCTGGTATTTCAGATAGTTCCGCGCATTTCAAAATTATTTAATCCGATAGAACGCGTGGCGGATGTTAACATTTGTTTAAATCCGATAGATGTTTTCAGGGCCATGTACACAGTCAAATTCTAATCCGATCAATGATCAGATTAAACACATTTTGCACATGTAAACGCAGCTACTGTTGATAATCAAAAATGTTGACAAAAAAAACTACTAATCAGCATTGTTGTTTTTTTTTTAAAAGCATTGTTTTTTCTCTTAAAATTGTCTGCTCCTGTGTGCCTTTCCACCCTAACACACATGCGCAGTTGTAGCAATCGGGGCCAGCTGTGGCTTTAATAGAAAAGAGTAGTATCAGCAGCGAGCCGACAACATAGCTCTGAAGTTCTGGAGTTTTATTTAAATAAAGAGAGAAGCAAAATTCACAAAGTTGAAGCTGTTAACAACACTGTTATTTGAGCTTCTTAAAGGGAAGCCCGCTTTGGCTAATGACAAACACACACAGTAGCCTCTGTTAGCTAGTTAGCTTGTTAGCTGCTAACATTAGCATCAACAGTAGAACGATCTTCTCTTTTTCCCCGATATGTCGGCTTTTTCCCCTTTATAGATTGATGAAAATGTTCAGATTCTCTCATATGACGTCCTATATGATCCAATCTGCTGCTTGGAGGCTGGTACTGATCCTTTCTTAGAACAGACCGCACAGCAGCTGCGGTTTACAGCAGATCAAGGTGCAGGTGTCATGACAAAAACCTGCTGTTTATTATTGCATTAAAATACTTATTTTATCACAATATCATTTTTGGACTAACTTTGTGACGTTAAGTGGCTGTGGGCAGGAAGGATCAGTCTAATACAGAGGTTATGATGAAGCTCTCGACTGTTGTATTTCTTTATATAGCTCTCCAAGTACCACGATCATGACCAACCTCAACATACAGTAGGCAACGCTTATTACCCTTTTAACTATAGACAATCAACAAAGGAGGCTTGTTTACTCCTAAAAAGGATTATTTATTGATAATTGGTTGCCAGCCACAGTGTGTCTGAATTATACATTTTTGAATTTATTTTATTTTAAAAAATATTTAGAACTTTCCTCCAAGTACCACTAGGGAGGGTTTGAGTACCACTGGTGGTACACGTACCAAAGTTTGAGAATCATGGCTCTATGCAGTAGCGTGTCTGTAACTACCACGCTGCAGCTAAACCCCTGTGACGCATTCAGGGAGCTTTCGAAAAGTCTGAGTTCAATAACGTAAGACATTTAAAACTTATAACAAAAACATTGAAAAATAATACCGTAAACCCAAAACTAATGTTTCATAGCGGTTGGCAAGCAATGTTTGATGCATAGTAAATATGCCTTACTTATTTCTACAAAGTATTAAAAAACCAAAACTATGTTATGTCCATTCATTTTGACTCCTTAAGTTATCTCAACAATTTTTTTCTGAACTAGAAACTAGGATTTCCTGTTGCAATTGGGTATCTTGTAAATTTTCTACCAGTTCCCTTCTCTTAACAGAATGCTTCTAAATAAGATAACATGTTCCACAGTTATATAAAAAAGTTATAAAAAGAGTGAGGTGTCCCCTGAAGTGTTTACCCTGCGTAAATATTGTATTATTAACCCTGTTTGACCAAATCCTAATCTAGGTAATTTTTCCTCCCTTCTGTTTTGTTCTGATTTCCTCATTCCACCAACTTTCCTTTACATGTTATAAAGCCACATACCAGTTCTTTGTTCTTCCCATCGTTTTTGTGCCATCTTTCCTCGATGTTTGGAGGCTTCTCTTTTCTGTTCTACAGGTTCTTTTAATTTGACATGTCTGAGCACACTGGTTTTGCGCACTGTCATCTCAAAACGGTTTTATTCGTACTGTATGTTGGAGGAGAAAATAAAGACTGCCACATTATTCACATGTAGCAAAAACAAGACTGCCTACAAAACCAAACTTGGACTTCCAGCATTTACAGCAAAGGTGCTAATACAGAATTTTAATGATTTTAAATTTAAATCCAGTTAATTTAAACAGTAATAGTATACATATGCATATTTATGTATAGACATGCATATTTCTGGCAATAACCCAGCATCAAATTTGACTAAAAAGGCATTAAAAAGGTGTTAAATTTCTCTACTTCAAACTTGGAGCTACCCTACTGAAGATGTCCAGCACAGGCATCAGCTCAGAACTGGTGGAAACCAGTGGGACCCAGGAAGCTTTGTGGTTTCTGCCACATGCACAGTCACACGTAGTAATACACACCCTCACACACATACCTACATATACATGTGTGTGAATTTGAAACCCAAAACTGCATAGTCCAGATTTTTGCTTCCAAATTCTGATTTTTAAATCATAGCTCAGTCACATCTTTGGTGCATTTCTAGCTTCTTGTTCCATATTTGTCTAATTGCTCAGTTTTATATTGGAGGAGTAGCCATCACAGTGCCCTCTGGAAGATGGTACACTCCCACTCAGGATGTAGGATTAGCGTGAGGGATGGGGTCTGGGACAGGACAGTGGACCTGGTGTTCTGAGTGACTAACCAATTTAAAAGTGCTGCAGCGCTGACTCGGTCTTCACAGCTGTTTGTACTGGAAACTGGACAGCTACAGTTTGATACGTACACGCAGCTGAGCTGACTGAGCCACAACTCCATGAGATGCATTTAGATTTTGAGTTTCTGCTTTTTATTACATAAAAGTTGCAAGTTGTGGTTGTGCTTTTTTTAATGTACAAAGAGAAAAACTGTGAGGACTTGATGTGCTTCAGCTGTGAAAGCTCGCGGACTTAAAGTATTGGCTGCAAAATTAAAGAATGAGTAATTATGTTCAATAAAGTTCAAGGTAAATAACTGATTGTATTGTATGTTGATTGTATGTAAAAAACAAACAAAAAAAACAAACAGTGTTGGGAGTAATGCATTACAAAAGTAATAAGTTACAGGAATAGATTCCTTTTTTCAGTAACTGAGTAATGTAATGCATTACTTACAAAATACACAGCAATATATTACTAGTTACAATTTCAGTAACTGAAGTTACAAATGCATTTTAAATAGTTTTTCTGGCCAACTGATGCAACAGACCAAGTCAAGTTGGATGCGGTAGAACAAGATCCACCATCCACTTCCTGTTGCTTAAAACTAAAACATCAGAGAATCAGGACGGCTGAGGAAAAGATTGACTGTATATTTAAACAGCGGCATTATTCACACTGTTTTCCTATCTGTTTTAAGACTTCAGACATCAGAGTCTCATCTTTGTCAACCATCTTTATGATGGGCACTTTTAGCACCTTCTTTTGATTAGATTTAACAAACATTACCATGAAATAGAAGGCATGCAAAGGAACTAGAGACTTAATTTTAATAAAATAGTGTTAAAACTACAGTATTTGTGGTGTGACACTTGTGTAAAATTTAAATTAATAAATTACGGTGGTTAGAAGTGGTGGTGAATATTTAAGATATTTTACCCGAAGTAACTTAAAGTAGTGTAACTCAGTTACATTTTTAAGTCAGTAATATGTAATGCAAACATATTACATTTTTGACATTGTAACTAGTAATGTGAAATATATTACAGTTTCTTTGTAACTTGCCCAACACTGCAAACAAATAGTACAAGCAGACATGGCCAGAGTAGAAAACAATATAACCATTTGAAAACAGTCTTCTTTAATGTTTAAAAATGTTTAAATATTACTGTGCCCATATTGGAGAATAAAACATGTCTAAATCACTTTGGAGTAGGGCTGGACGATAATTCTGAGAAAATAGCTATCGCTCAAAAGAAGTGTGGTGCAACAGAAAAAAAAGGGGTCCATAAAAAAGTTTAACTTTAGCTAATCACAGTAAGAACTCGTGTGTGCCTGGAAAACAACAACAACTCGCTCAAGCTTCATTCATTCACTCACATGGCAATTACCCAGTCTTCAGGTGATTTCTGCCGGTTTTGCAAGAAGAATATCTTCCTCTACAACCGATTCAGAAGCCACTTCTACATTTTCATTGCGAATGTTTATAATCAAATAAATCCCAAATCACTTGAGAAAAAAACGTACATCGTTAGTAATCATTGAAATTGCAGTAAAACATGTGTGATTCAGGACTTTTATCACTCCATTGACTTACAATCCTTTTTTTTGTTTGTTTTATTTTGCCGGGGGACCCATGGGCCGACAGAAAGGGGAGGAGACTTTAGGCTCCCCAGTAATATAATAAAGTGGCATAAAATGTTTCAAAGATTCAACAGCATCAAGATAAGCCTTCAATTTAAATTACCAACATAATTTAAAGCTATATTTAATATAATGGTTAATAACTTTTCTTTGTTTTAAATAATGTCACTCAAGTATCTTAATAAGTATCTTGATTTGTTTTTGTTAATTAGTTAGTTAGTTACTTTTATTTGTCATATGCATCCAGTACAAAGTACACAAAAGCAATGAAAAGAGTTTTGCCCTGGCGCTCTCTCCACTGAACAAGAACTAATCTACATATAAAAACCTCAATACAACACAACACAATAAAACATTCCAGCAATTCCAACAAACCTCATCTCTCCCTAAGGCTGATGTTGATGAGCCTGAGGATAAAAACTATCTGTGAACCGGGATTTATGAGTTTTGAGGCTCCGCAGACGTCGCCCTGAAGGTAGGTACGAGAAGAGGGAATGTGCGGGAGTTTCTTGGAAACTTAGGTAACGTAAAAATAAAAATAAAACGTTTGTTTGCTAAAAGCGCCAAGTTTAATTCTTAGTTAAACTAGTTAATTGAAGAATACCAAGATAACCACGGAGGTTCTTAAAATACCTTTTACTATTTTGTGATCGTTATCGCTAATTATCGATATTGATATGTTCTTTTTCTATATTGTACAGCCCTACTTTGCCGTTGTTTTGATGTTTCAACACCCTAGTCTCCGAGCTGTACTTGAATGCAGCATGGGCAGCTGTTGGGGAAAACCCATTTATTTTCATCAACAGGGATTCCACCGACTTTCTTGTTATCTAAAATAAGCAGTTTGGTTTGATTGGATGCTACTGGTAGCTATGGTGATGTCGGCTAGTTTTTCTCCAGTATCAGTGATGTTTCCTATTCAGCTTGACTTTGTTTCAATTCAATTCAATTCAGTTTATTTATATAGCGCCATTTCACAACAGATGTCATCTCAAGGCACTTTACAAAAAGAGTTATTACAATACAATGTTTAGTGTAGAAATTACAGAACCACAGAAGATTGCGTCGTGGAATTCTCAGCAATCCCTCATACTGAGCAAGCATGCAGCGACAGTGGGAAGGAAAAACTCCCTTTTAACAGGAAGAAACCTCCGGCAGAACCAGGCTCAGCACAAGCGGTTATCTGCCGCGACTGTCTGTGGCTTGGAGAATACATAACAGAAACACAGAAAGAGCAATAGAACTGATGCAGAAGTTTGTTGCAGGACGTGGAGAATTTTCCGTCACTGCAATGCCATCTTAGTCAGGGTCGTCAAGCAGGGCTAATCCGGAGTACCTACTATAATAGAAAACAGGTTAGTGCTTGACTTGACAGGACATCATGCAGTTGGGGAGAAGTAGGAGAGAAAGTAGGAACAGACCCTAATAATGTCCTCCAATTCTCATTCTGTTTCAGATGAGTCCTTAAACTCAGTGCAGATCTCGTTGGGTCCATCTTTCTTTTTCTACTGTAGCTGCATGTTCCCAAACGGCAGAGTTTAGTGATAGCTGGAGGTCCTTTCTGTTTTGTTTTGTCACTTTTTAAAGTTGCTCTGCATAACGTTGCACTGCGTTCTGAGTTTAGCACATAAAAATTTCTGAATGCGATCCCGATGTGGGAGCCCCACAGTATTTCACTGTAAAAGATTTTATTCACACTAACAAGAGTTCTGCTCAACACTACTGCCGCTCTGAGCGTATTACCTGTTTCTAAACTGTGATCCAAGTATCGGTATGGTATCTGTTTTGAAAAAGTTTATTATCGGAGTACTTACCGATACCGAGTAGCAATGTCGATGCCTTTACTGCACAAAAAAAGTGTTATCAATTAGGGCTGGATGATATAGGAAAATATAGTGATATTGATCGACATCGATAATTATTGGTAAAAAAATCACATAATGTAAAAAATATATTTTAAGTGCCTCCCCAGTCATTTTGTTATTCTTCAATGAACTAATTTTAGCTAAGAATTAAATTACTTTTTCAAACACTTCTCTTTTTTTGTAAGACAGAAACAAACCAAGAGACCTGAGTAACATCAGTAAATACAAAGAAAAGTAATATTATCAACCATTATATATATATATATTTTAATCATGTTAGTAATTTAAATTAAAGGCTTATTTTTATGCTTTTTAATATTTTAAACATTTTATGAGACTTTGTAATATTAATGGCTGAAACCTTTGGTTTAGTTTGTCAATAAAGCTTATTCAAATTCACTTCAGCTCTTCAGCTGTAGGCTAAAGCTAAAGCTAACTAGCTACTCACCAGTGTTGATGGGCTCCAACACTGCAGCTCAGTCATTGAGAGCTGAAGCCAGCAGGTCTATCCAACCCCTGTTGTGTGTGTTTTTTTTAAGCGTTTTTTAGCTTCTGAGGACCGGGAGCAGAACCGAGGGGAGATTTTAACAGCCACAGATGTTAGCGACGCGACCTGGGTACGTTTCCTGTGTCTCTGTAAGAGATTCGTAGTGAGCTGGAGAGGGAAGTCCTGCTTAAAACAGCTGATCGTAGTTTTATATTTCGTTCATTATTGCTACGTTTAGTGTTTTAGTGCGTCAAGGATCGGTTCAAAACGTGACGCAAATTAACATGAGCCTCTGAAACATTTATCCGGTGTAGGTACCAGATCGGCACGGGGGCCTGCGCCCACTTATGACGATACATTACATGATAGGCTGGATGCGGACGTTAGAGTACATGATTGGCTGAACGTTAGAATGTGTTGTGCATTTTTTAAATAACTTTATTAAACAAATAGCAAGTATACAACACATAAACGAATCAATAGGATTTCAATACAAACAGCCAGGGGTGTTATATAAATACAGTAAACGCAAAATGTACGTATATTAAATCATTTGACAGCCTTTTTCTTGATAGCCTGATATTAATTTCACGTATAGTTAAACATATCATATTTTTGGGGTTCTCTAAAAAAAAATAAACAGAAGAAAACGTTTTTTACATCATAGGAAAATCCGTCAAAAACATGGTAAATAACAATCTGCCAAACTCGGTCCAAAGCCCATGCGTGAAAGAGCAGCACCAGAGAAATGTCGTAATATCTTAATCTCCCCAAGGGAGCTGTTTTTAGCATTTATGTCTCTTTTAAATTTAACCACACAGCACTTGCAAGGTAGTTTGTCCAAGTTAAGTTGCCGTAGTGTGACGTTTTCGGCAAGCGCAGGCCCCCCGAGCCGATCTGGTAACCCGAGCAGATCTGGTACCTACATTGAAACAACATCCTCTGCTGCTGCCTTGTTGTTGCGTCTGACCGCAGTGAAGATGCAGCGATGGTTCGTTTATGGACTATTAAAAAATACTGTTTCAGCTCAAATCATTTAATCCTTTTTATGGTTTGAAACGAGAGAGGGTGGCTGACGGAGCTGTGTGGGTCATTGTTAATGATTTGGAGTAAGTAACTAATATTTTTTGTGAAATTATTGCTGCATTTCCACATCTTAAGTAGGGATTCATGGTATCGGTTAGCATTAGCCGATACCGATACCAGTGCATTAGGCAGTATCGGGGCCGATACCCATTTTCCAGTATCGGTGCCGATGCATCCCTAATAAGAACGTCAACAGTTGAGTTTGTCTAACTTATAGGAGAAAGAAAGGAAAAGTGTAGCACTTTTCTTTAAGCCAGCTGACAGGCATTGTGTTGCTACAGCTCTGTGTGATTCACATTTTTATAAAAATTTTAAGGTCATCATTTAAAGTCAAAAAACAACCAACAAAAAAACATTTATTTTAAATGTTTATCTCACCAACTTAACGTTACCACACTGAAACTGGAATAGGCTGAAGCCGAGCCTTTTTTTGTGTGCCTGATTTGAAGGAAAGCTAAAGACGACACCAGTAACTCTGGAGACATCTCAGTAAAGATGCATCGATCCAAGTTTTCTGGCCAATTTCTGGCATTCGATTTTTAGACAGCTCCTTTTTAAGGGTTATAAAGTCTTAATTAGCCTTTCATTGAATATGTTTTGATGAACGTTGTCGGCTTATAGGGTTGTTTCTAAGTCAGTGGAGCCACTGGTTAATATTGCACCTCAATTGTGTATTAGTTTATTTAGATCCATTTCTGACTTATGGATCAGAATTTATTTGGCTGGGACAATCATGTATTAGGGAATGGTGACTCTTACTCTTTGATATGAGGCTGAAATATCCAAGCTTCACCTTATTTTTGTAGTCCAGACGTATCTCTTTGGTACGCTCAGACAAGGCAGACGCTCGATGTTTAAAGCTGGCAAATATGTCAAATTCCTTGGATTGAACAAATCCAGGAATTGATTCCAGGTCAAAGCTGCATCAAGAACGCTCCGGCATTTCTCCCACATCTGTTAATGAGAAACAGAATAAGTTTAACTCCGTGATGACTAACCTCTTAGGAAGGCTTCTGTTGTACAATGACTCACATCGGTCAGGGAAGTTTCTGCTGCGCGCCCTGCCTAAACTAGGCCCGATGAAAACCTGGCCTGGAAGCTTGCATTCCTGCCTGAGGCGCTAAATTGTTCCAGTGTTGGGGATACTGTCTAGGAATGTGAGTAGGTGCGCAGTGTGAGTGAAACAGGAGTTTTTTTGTTTTTTTTTCCAGAGTAACACGGTGGGGGTGCAGGCAGTGGAAAGGAAACCGATTCCACCCACAGTGGAGGGAAGGTCTCCTGAGTCCAGTGGTATGGAAGAGGGGAGCAAAAGAGATGGGTGGGGAAGGAAAAAGATGGAGCTGTCTGGAGGACTGGTTTCCATTTAGAACTGAAAGTCATCCACTCGTTAGATCCCATTTATGTAAGAACCCTGTTCCTTCTAGCTATTGCAGATCATTAACGCATTCTGCCGTTTATTTGCTAAATCTGCTAGAAAACTTGGAATAGATTTCAATTAAATGGTGGTATTGGTATGATCTGATGAGCTTTTAAAGAGTAAAAAAAAATGAGTGAAATGAAGAAAGTGATAAAATGGTTTAAAATCAGTTGACTCAAGAAAAAACAATTGAATTTAACTTTGTTTCTTTCTGTTTTGTTAGTTTTTTAGTTTTGCCCATTCCCTACAAGTAAGAGGAAATGTATATATATATATTTCTGCTTCGTTAAAATCAGTAACCATTTTATTTTGTCACCATTCTGTAGAGACTTTATGGAAGGTTTGCTCCAACTTTCTGTCTATTGAGCGCACACTTCTATAAGAAGAAGCCACTAAATTTCTCCCCAAAAAAATTTTTTATACATAATATGCCGCACCTGAATATAATCTGCGAGTTGTAACACGAGATATTTACACAGAAGGACGATTTATGCAAGATTCTTGCATATACTGTCTAGTTTTAATTCCCTCCGCTAAGAGGTAGTGTTTTCCTGTCTTAGCAGCATAATTCAAAATGTTATGGAAGGATTTCGATAAAATCTACAGAAAATGTCTGCAACGGGACCAGGAACCAGTTGTGCTAACCTCCGCTCCAATCATTTCGAGGCATTTAGATTCAACCATACATCATTATAATCAGTTTAAAAGTTTTCTATGTAAGGATTTGCACTGAGTCATTGACATTAAGCGGTCGCCTTCGTTTTTCTTGATGTCACAGCAATCACTCTTACTGAGCAAGCATGTAGCGATAGTGGATAGGAAAAACTCCCCTTTAACAGGAAGAAACCTCCAGCAGAACCTGGCTCAGTACAAGCGGGCAGCTGCCACGACCGTCTGGGGGTTTGAGAAGACAGAGAGGAGACTCAAAAAGAACTGATGTAAGAGTACTTTCTATATTAAAGAAAGTAAAAAGTTGATGCTCGATGCTCCCAATCCAGCAGGGTGTTGTAGCCGATCAGGATACCAGACCAGGTGGAGCTTCTGTGGAGAGAAAAACACAGAGATAAAACAAGGTTAACACTGAAATTACAGCAAAAAATACATCTGGAGAGTAGTAGAAAAGTAGAAGAATAAAGAAAAGTGGTCAGTCTGTCCTCCAACAGTTTAAGCCTATAGCAGCATAACTACAGAGATGGTTTAGGATAGCCTAAATTCTGACTATAAGCTTTATCAAAAAAGGAAGGTTTTAAGCCTAGTCTTAAAAATATACAGTATCTGCCTCGCAGACTTAAACTGGGAGCTGGTTCCACAGGACAGGAGCCTGGTAACTAAAATATCTGCCTCCCATTCTACAAAGTACGTTAATTAATGTTTGGTCTGTGAGCTGTTAAAATAGAGCTGTTACACTCGTTTTCAGTAAATATCATGTATCCGCCATAGTAGGGCTGGGCTGGGGCTGGACAATACTGAAAACGAGCATATCGATGAAGGAATAGTCATATTCGGTATTGATAAATATCACAAAATGTAAAAAATATATATTAAGTGCCTCCGCGGTCATTTTCTTATTCTTCAATGAACTAATTTTGACTAAGAATTAAATACATTTTTCAAACACTTCTTTTTATCATAACTAAGTTTGTAAGACAGAAACACATCAAGAGACCTCAAAAAACATCAGTAAAGACAATGAAAAGTAATGTTATTAACCATTATATTTATTTTTTTATTCTGTTAGTAATTTAAATTAAAGGCTCATCTTGAGGATTTTTTATCTTTTAAACATTTAATGACACTTTATAATATGAATGGCTGAAACTTTTGGTTTAGTTTGTCAATAAAGATTATTCACTTTCAGTTCAGTGCTTCATCTCTGGTTCACCTGTTGGCTGAAGCTAACCAGCTAATTACCAGAGCTTAGAGAGCTGAAGCCGGCATGTATCCAACCCTGTAGTTTTTTTTTTTTAAAGCGGCATTTTAAAAGCCACAGGTGGTGTTAGCAGCGCGAGCCACAGGGTTTTTCGCACCTGGGTACGTTTCCTGTGTTTGTCTGTAACAGATTCGCAGCCAGCCGGGAGAGGGGAGTCCTGCTTAAGACAGCTGATCGTAGTTCTATTATTGCTACGTTTTAGTGTTTTAGTGCGTCGAGGATCGGTTCAAACCGGGACTCAACATCCTCTGCTGCTACCTTGCTGTGACATCGGACTGCGGCGAAGTTATGGCAATGGTTCGCTGACAAAGCTGCGTAGGTTCTATAGAACTTTTCATCAACCTCTTTTTGTTCTATTGCAGCACACGTCTATCGATCGATATATGCTGCTATCGAATTATCGTCCAGCCCTGGGCTGGGCGATAATAAAGATAAAATAATCGTGATTAATTTCACTATTTTGAATCATCTCAATTTTCAATTTGATTTTTGTCTAATAAAAAGAATAAAACAATTAAATATAGCCTTCACTATAAATATTTCATGCAGATTGTGCGTTTCGCTCCTCTTGTATTGCTAGCAATAACACATCACTTCAAAACTGTGCGCTAATTGCTAACTGTGGTCAGTGTGAACAATATGGTCATTTTTATTGGCTTTCCTGTTGTCCATTTGTCTTCAAAACTCTCCACGAGCTGTATATTCTGGACACGGCACTTTCGTTTTACCTACCAGCAGGGGGCCTTCTGATTTTCAGTGCCGCTTTTTTTTTTCTGCGACTTGGTTGGCCTGCTAGCTTGACAACAGAGTGGTGCTTTTGCCTTGATTGGTCAGTTGGCATAACGATTAAAACACATCACCCAATTATTTTCATAGAGCTTTTTAATGTCACGATATCGACTCAAATTCAATTAATTGCTCAATAGTAACAGTACTGATATCGGATATTGATATTAGCTTAAACGTCTACATAGTAGAACATGTTGGTGTTAGCATCATGCTTTGAACATCCTTTTTTTCTTCAGCAGGGAGTTGAAAAGCACCCAAGAGAGGATTTATTGCATATTTTACTCTACAGCTTATTTAGTAAAATGGATTTGGTGCGACACTAATGTGTCATTCATCCAGCCGACTTGTTCTGTGCTTTTTTTGGGAGAAAATTAGTAAATAAGCACATGTTGCACTCTCTGTTGTAGTGACCGTTTTTATTAGACCCTACCTTATCTTCATGACTGCCGTTCTGTCAGAAATGGGAAGATTGGGGGGGGGCTGGGGGTTGAGCCAGGACACTCTTGTCACCGGTTTTAGAGCCAAACTATTCCATCTCACCGATGCATGAGCAAACGGTTTATTTCTGGACGTTCACGCTGTGTTCTGTGAACTCCCACTGAACCTCAGGAATGGGGACAGACTTCTTGCCAAGCGATCAGAGGGCAGAACAAAATAAAGCTGGTCTTTTTCATCCCAGACCTCCACAGTGAAGGCATTCTCCAGCTTGAGGAGTTTTTCTCAAGTCACCAGAAACAGGTTTTGTCAATTTCGAAACCTCTGAAAGCTCTTCAGAAGCTCTGGACTCCAGGCTTGAGTAACGAGGCAGGCGAGGCTTTACTGATGGGTGGGGCGATTTCTGGCTCATAAATCCTTTTGTTTAAAAATGCTCATATTAATACACTCTTTTTAGGCATGACTGAAATGACAGTTCACTGATGGGTGTTTAAAACAGGATGATGGAGATGGATGGACTTCAATTTTCCAGGTCCACTGTGTTGTTTTTAAAGCTTATAGGACCGTCATACACTTAACCTGGAATTTGCTACACAAAATTAAATTCTTTTTTTTTTATCTAACTTGAGATTTATTTGATGGATTATTGTGATTGTCAAGAGTATGTCAAGAAGCTGAAAAGAAACGGAGCACAAGTTAGTTGAGCATTAAGCTGAAAGCAGGCGAAGAGTGTTTTTTCTGGTTAGCAAGAAGGAGCTTTTATTTTGATAGTTCTCTTCCGCTTTTTGCTAAGTAAATTTGAACATTGGCTTCATATTTAGCTCATAGCTAAATATTAAGTTCAAAGCTAAATAATTAGCCAGTTTAGCTTGCTTGCTAAATGTTTAATTTGAAGCTAAATTTATAGCTAGCAAGTTTAGTTTGCTAGCTATAAATTTAGCTTGAAGCTAAATATATGTATATATAGCTAGCTAGTTTAGCAAGGCAAGGCAATTTTATTTGTTTAGCACACTTTCAACGCAAGGCAATTCAAGGTGCTTTACATGATTAAAATTAGAACACAGAAAAAAATAACCTAAATCACTTTGAAGATTAAAATACAAGAAAGCATTTACAATAAAACAGTAATCAAGAAGATAATTTCTATGAAAATTAAAAACAATCAAGTAAAAAGTAATAATATGATCAGTTACTCATAAGCTAGTCTAAATAGGTACGTTTTAATTTTAGACTTAAAAGAGTTCAGTGTCTCTGCAGCTTTGCATCTCCTGGTAGTTTGTTCCAGATATGAGGAGCATATAGAAACTAAAAGCTGCTTCTCCATGTTTGGTTCTGGTTCTAGGGATGATTAGTAAACTGGAGGTGGAGTTTGGTGCTAACCCATTCAATGATTTATAAACTAATAAAAGCACTTTGAAGTCTATTCTCTGAGCTACAGGGAGCCAGTGTAAGGACTTTAGAACTGGGCTGATGTGTTCTATCTTCTTGGTTCTAGTGAGAACACAAGCAGCAGCGTTCTGGATCAGCTGCAGCTGTGTGATTGAGTTTTTAGGTAGTCCTGTGAAGATACTGTTGCAGTAATCATAAATGCATGGATGAGTTTTTCTAGGTCTCCTTGTGTCATCATTCCTTTAATCCTGGAAATGTTCCTCAGCTGATAGAAAGCTGATCTTGTTATTGCCTTTATGTGACCCTGGAGGTTCTGGTCTGAGTCCATTATTACAATGGATTATTATAGCTGATTACTGATATGTAGCCTTTTTTGGGTACAAAGATAAGTACTTGAGTTTTGTTTTTGTTGAGTTGGAGGAAATTATGGGCCATCCAGTTGTTAAGTTGCTCAATGCATTTATTAAGCTTTCTAGCTATAAATATTTAATCTGTCTTAGGCGGGCCTGATACCTGAATGGGGAGGCAAACCCCTTGGTAGCAGGCTTTCCCTTGGTGCATGTTCTTAGAAGAGGTCCCAGCTTCTCAAATCAGTGTTTCCAAACCCCGGTTCTATTGCGGAACTGCAATCGTCTGAAGCAGGGACACAAATCCAAACCATGCAGGGCAGTGTGCATTGAGGCCCACGGTTTGGAAACGCTGATCTAAAGCACTCTGTTAATGTCAGAGTTCATGATTCAGCTATGATGGAGAGAAATGGCATCCATGGGAGAGTTACAGGAACAAAAAGACCAAAAAACAACAAAGAAATGTGGTGGTGGTAGTATGATGGTCTGTAGCGGCGTTACTCCGTCAAGTCGCAGAACGTCCACTCAAGTTTGAGAATTGGAGTAATCTTTGAGATCTTGTTCTTCTCATCGCCCATATCTCAAGACTCTAAGTGAGAGTTGGAGCATTTTTCCAATGTTTTTGTTTTTGTTTTGTTATTCTCATATTGTTGCTAAATAGGAATAGCTGCGACTGCCACATTCAGAGCCTCCGCAAAATCTGGAGCTCTTCCGAATACGTTGGCAGCTGGACTGCAGATCTTTGCACAGCGGTCTGCGTCTACTTTCTTCTGTCCTCACCCCAGTAATTCCTGCGGCAACCAGAGGGGGAAAACGGAGAGGAACGGGGATTAGATCAGTTCCTTTTTAAAAGAAATCCGCTGAACTTTCACACGAAGAGCAGAGCTGTCATCTGGTTTGGGTACTATCTTGTTTTAAAGGAGGAGTTGAGGCGTGAACTCTGCTGCGGGGGGTGGGGGGGTGGGGGTTGGAGTACAGGATGTCTACGGAAGCCTTGATGATGCTTTTCCTCTGCGTGTTGAAGGGAGACACAAACACACACGCTCTTAACATCAACAAACATCTCATTGTAATGCAGGTGCTTCCCACTTTGCAGACAGCTGTATTGGCTACTGTTTCAAACATTGCACAGAATAAATAAATAAGCAGCTCGAAGGAGGAAGCTGTGCAGCGCTGCCCGGGCTTTTGTTTAATCTTCTATCATTTTAACAGGTGTCGACTGTGGCTGATGATGCAGGAAAAAAAGAGCAGCTTTTCCTGAGTCATTACGTCTCGCAGGGAATCTTTGCCTCATTTCATAGATCAATGAACTAATTAGGGGTGAAATGATGCACTGATATTATTTTTTGACGTTTTTTCGTACTGAACGGGAGATGGAGATTTGGTTAGGCGAGGCGGTCCATCTCTGAAACACTCAGGGAGGCGTCCGGCTGAGTTTAGCACCAACTGAACACCACGTTTCCTTTAGTACAGTTGGTAGCCTCTAGCCAGTGCCAGGCTGGCCGTCAGGGATGTCTAAAAGACAGCTCATACAGAGGCAACCTACTGTGTTGCAGTGGATTTTGTGTCTTACGCCTAAGGAAAAAATTGCATGCAGTTCTTTGGAAATGTGCTGCAAAACAGGATATAGCATAAAATTAGAAGACGTTGTCAGAGCTTCACATTTCTTTTTCTTTTTAATATTATTCTTCTAATTCAGCTCTTTACAGGTTTAAAAATAAACTTTAAGGGCCTAATTTGTATTATTTTTAACAATTGGACTTGTTTTACTTAGTTTTTTTATTAAATACATTCCATTTATTTTTCTTGCTTTTTTCCATACTTGGCTTGCTTATGAGTACATTTGATAGAAGTATTTTTTATTTTTTTTTAGACTAAGCAGGCATTACAGCTAGAATTGGCTGTGGTGATTGGAACGGGGAGCTCTGAATCATGAGGAAGAACTCCATCCGTCAGCAACAGAGCCTGTGGAATGACGGCACATTCCCCACTGCTGAGCTGGAGAATCCACTCGGAAAGCAGGAACGAGAACTTTTCCTTCCCATCGCCTCCCTCCACTCACTCCACCCACTCACTAGTCTTATTTTTTTATTTTATTATACACACATTGTTCTCCTCTAGTAATACCTGCCACTACAAACGTCTTCCCCCATTCTTTCCAGAGACATCCTTAATCCACAAATATCGAACCCACAAATTTATTAGAAAAGAGGTGTGTCAAAATGGATGAAAAAGCATGTGAAAAAACTAAGTACACTCCAAAAAAAAATCAAGATAAATTGATTAATATGACAAGTATTATTTTCTAGAAGATTTGATATGTAATGGTTCTCAATGAATTGAACTTAAATCCGTGATGGTGCTTATCGGAGCTTTAAATTTGACTAGCAGGGGCCTTGGAGGATGTTGGTCATACTCTAGTTGGGTCCAGTTTTGTTGCTTTGTATTTGCAAAGCTTAACCAATGTTGAAAGTGATAATATTTTGTATTCATACACTTACAAAAAAAAAAAGGTTTGAGAAGTGGCAGAGGAATCTAAATATCTGAGTCTGAGAAAGTAACCCCAGAATTTCTATAATTGTTTTTATTTCACCAGTGGTTCTTGTTTTGTAACCAACTTTTTCGAACATGAACTGCCATAGAGCGTTTCGTACTGACAATGTGTTCATTCGTACCCACATCGAACAATTTAAAGAACTTTATTTAACTTTATTTATGCATCAGGGTTTTTCCTACATAGAGATTTCAATGTCTGCCGCCACTGTCTAATTAACTGCCGCCACCAGCTCACGATGGGGATGTAAATAAATAAATACTTTCAGCAGTCTGTCGGGTCTATGTGCTCAATGGTCAGAATTAAACTGCAGTTACTTCAAACAAACGAAGCCACAGTGGTGGCGCTGTCTCGAAATCAGCACATTGCCCTGCATCAAGTCCAGAGTTGCCAACTTAGTGACTTTGTTGCTATTTCTAACGACTTTTCAAACCGCCTTTTTTCTAAAAAGCACCTAGCAACACATCTAGTGATATATAGCTATTAGTGTGGGTGTCACGATCTCGGGTTTTGTATCGAAATCAATCGGAATGACGTTACGACCTTGCACCAATTATTGCTGTTAATTTTTGACTGTAACTTATCAGTAGAAGGTTTGGTTAGCTTTGGGCTCACTTTGGCACTATTGAGTTAGATTTTTGTGTGTGTTTTGTTTAAGCCATTTATTGTCAGCATCGATTATAAAAAAATAACTACTAGAAAACTGACTTGTTTAAATAAATAAATGGCTTGTTTATGGGTAAGAAGTAGGGGAAGGGGAGGATGAAATGATGGTGCATAAAAAGTGTTGCTCTGAACAGGCAAAGTGAGTCTGACTCATGATGTGTGAAGGGAACCCTCATCCCCCTCCTTCCTTAGGCCTTTCTAAGCTTGCTGCCTTGTTTACAGTTGGTATAATCTCCCTTTTTTTGTGCTCATTGCCGCCTTTGCGGTTGGTAAAGGGAGCGTGCCATGTCAGATATGCTGTTGACTCAACATGACTCAGAGAAAGGTGCCGGGCTGCTGGAACAAAGTGAGCCTTTGCTGTGACAGAAGCTTGATTCCAGACGGACGTGTAATCCGGGTTTATTGCAAGCTATATACAAGTCATAGTAGCAGGTGAGGAAATTCACACTGGAACCTCAGATCCAAAGCTGCTGTGTCATTGTCCTCTCTAACTGTTGTCTTATCTGTGGTGCTGGATGCCTTGTTGTGGCTTTGCACGCTGTCCACCCGTCTATACTTAGAAGGAGAGGAATCATGTGTCTCCACTAGTGAGTCTTGGTGTGTTTTTGTGTGGGTGTGTGCTCTCCATCCATTTGGGTGTGTTTTTGTTTGCATCTGTGCGTAGCAAACAAGCTCAAACGATCACATTGTTTCCACCGCTTCTCGTGATCAGAGTCCGCAATGAAAGGACAGGCCGGACAGATTCTTCACCGGATCAGCGTTAAATCCGAGGAACATCTGCTGCTCCTCTAAGGTTCCAAGGATGCCTGTATTTGCAGCAGACTCGGGTTCCTTGGAGAGTTAATTTCTATTTGCACTAATTAATGGGATTTTTTTAGTTTTTTTCACTGGCTTTGGGTTCTGTTCTGGGCTGAAAGATGGAAGACTGTTTTTACGAAGCAGAGCTAAATTATAGTATATCACATCTAGATGAGGAAACTGCAGAGGAGACTTCAAACTGGCTTCACTCACTGGCCATTTCACGTGGCGACGTTTGTATCGGTGCATGATGGGGCAAAAAGGTTTCAAAAGGGGCGACCAGGTGGGGTGCCACCAACAATCCTAGGGTGGCCAATCAGAAAGTGGTACTGCAAAAAGGAAGTGAGGGGTGTCAGTGTGCTATGAAGGACTACAACTCATGAAGAAAGGAGGAAAGAAACACATAAATAAGGTGTAATTAATAAAAAAATGTATTTATAAATGGATAAATGTCTATAAAAGATATAAATATTGATGCTATTTAAAGATAAAGGTATTGCTAAAATATATTAAGGGGTTGCTTATGAATGCATTAATAAATAGCCCAAGGAATACAGAACAAAATGGCATTCATTAATAAGTTATTAATAAATTATTATGTTATCAACAGTATTGCCACAGTTACTTTGAAACAGTTCTCTGATTGCTGACTACTGATTACTCCTACCAAAATTAACTTAGTTACTTTATCAATGACTATATTTTAAAAGTAACTACGTTAGATTACACATTACTTTACTTATTTTCAGCAGGTGCCAATAACACTCCCCACTGGCTCAACATGGAAACAATAACCAGTTTTCCCAGTACTCATTTTATTGTAAATAGAAAGGAAATATACTTGCTTTTTAACCTCGCACTGACACCAGCTACGTTGAAGCTACAAGCTGTGTCTTGGGCGCGTACATGCTTGCTCACTGTATGTACTACTGGAGAGTTCCACTAGGGGGCAGAGTACAGAACTTACAGAACATTCTTCTGTTAAACGTAAAACATACCTGATTTGTATTTGAAATGAATATGTAAATATTAGAATTTTATAGTAATGTCATGTCACACCGCAGGACATATTTGCCCTGGAGCTGTGAGAAAAGCTTAATAAATTACATAATGAGAAGAAAATCTAATGACCTCTAACAGTTTCAAAAACAGAATTTGAACTTTACAAATTCATATAAGCAAGCAACTTAGAACTTTGTTTAAAAAAATGCTGTTTCAACCTTATATGTCATCTACTCGTAAATAAAGGACAAATCTAAATGCAGGTAGAACTAACCAAAATATATGAATAAATGTATCATTTGGATATCAATAGTCTGTGTTAAACATTACACAAATCAAAGCCGGGTTGAATCCCCTGGGCAGACTGTGCGGACCCCACCCGTTTATCTCTTAAACGTTTCTCGCCCTCTTCAACTCTGTCCTCTCAGTTCTGTCTATTTTTCCTTAAGATAGTTGTCGACTATCGGTCTCATGCCGGTATTTAGCCTTAGATGGAGTTTACCACCCACTTTGGGCTGCATTCTCAAACAACCCGACTCCGAGAAGACCCCGGCATGACGGGGGCCGTTACCGGCCCTACACCGTCCACGGGTCAGGAGGACTCAGACAGAGTGTTGGTAGCCAGGTCTCCTAGTAGCTAGGAGACAGGTTAATGTTAGTAGCTATGCTGCTTTAGGCTAGGCTGTTGGAGGACATTATTAGGGTCTGTTCCTACTTTCTCTCCTACTTCTCCCCAACTGCATGATGTGCTGTCAATTCAAGCACTAACCTGTTTTCTATTATAGTAGGTGCTCCGGATTAGCCCTGCTTGACGACCCTGACTAAGATGGCATTGCAGTGACGGAAAATTCTCCACGTCCTGCAACAAACTTGTGCATCAGTTCTATTGCTCTTTCTGTGTCTCTGTTATGTATTCTCCAAGCCACAGACGGTCGCGGCAGATAACCGCTTGTGCTGAGCCTGGTTCTGCCGGAGGTTTCTTCCTGTTAAAAGGGAGTTTTTCCTTCCCACTGTCGCTGCATGCTTGCTCAGTATGAGGGATTGCTGAGAATTCCACGACGCAATCTTCTGTGGTTCTGTAATTTCTACACTAAACATTGTATTGTAATAACTCTTTTTGTAAAGTGCCTTGAGATGACATCTGTTGTGAAATGGCGCTATATAAATAAACTGAATTGAATTGAAATATAATAAAGACTTTAGTAATTAAATGTCACAATTTCCCATTTTCCCATAAGTAATCACTCGGAAGATAAAACCCTGGTTCACCACAACAGGAAATGAACGCTCTTATTGTGAAGATGTACATAGCTACTTCCGCTAATAGTTAGCACTAATTTTCGTATTTTTAACGCAGCTGCATTTCACTATGAAATGTACTAAAGCTGTACAGTGAGCCAACTTGCATAAATCAACATAAATACAAAGCATTTAATCTCTGCATCGCACGAAGTGAGTTGATATCCAAAGTGGACGGAAATTTCCCACACACAACTTATGAACTTATCATATCAGCACAGCCAATACGACAATAATAATAATAAACTCACGTCATTTAGGATCACAAACACATGCTGCTCTACAACAATCCGTAGTTTGGCTGCTTAGGAAGGACAGCTGACGTGTTGCGAGCTGAATTATAAACATGGTGGTATTCTTTACATGCATTAATTGTGTAAAAAAAAAAAAGAAGAGAGAACAAAGTTAATTCTGGGAATTAATCGACCCGCGTTGGTGCGTTAATTTCTACAGCCCCACACCTTTAGCAGTTTTTTGCAAAGAGATAGCAATGTTTACCTTTTCTGGTGATTTAGGGAATCACTCCTGGCTGATGGCACACCCAGAATCCATAGTGTTTGACATCTCTGGAAAAAAAACAACCGAAATGTGTGCTGCTTTTCGGTCTGGTTACTACAGTTTGTGTCAGAACCGGTGCCATAATGGCATCTCTTCATATAGGTACCCATCCCTAGTAGCGACAGTAGAGAGTCACCTGTGTTGTGTCATTGACGTTACAGCGATCTGTCATGCTGAGCAAGCATGTAGCATCAGTAAGAAGCCTTCAGCAGAACCAGAACATGGCTCAGTACGGTTAGACACAAAAGAACTGATAGAGAAGTACTTTATATGTTGAAGAAGGTACAAAGGTGGTAACAGGAGAGGGAGGAGGTCCCGTCCAGCAAGGTATCACAGCTGAGCAGGATGGCAGACCAGGTGCAGCTTCTATAGAGATAAAAACACTGAGAGAAAACCTAAAGTTAACTGTTGAAAAGAGGGCAAACGCTTCATCAGTGAGAGATGTTCGACCTCCTCGGCTGGAGTGACCCATTCCACTTTCCTGTCTGTGTGCCCGCCTTTCCGTTTGTGGAGCGAAAGGTTGCGGGTTTGACCCGAGGCAGACTGCGGAGGGATTAGTCACAGTGTTGAACGCAGCGCTCTTGTTTGGCGTCGAACGGGGCAAGCCTGCTGCGTCAGCCCCTCCACAAATGATTCTCTGTCTGAGGTTTCACTGCTTCTTTCAGCGGTTCTCCTCACCCAGTCTGGGGTGATTCACTGCCTCCTGTTTACCTGCTGCTAACCAAAAACTCTCGGCTTCAACTTGGCTTGTTGTGTGATTCAAGTACTGTGAACTTTTGTTGGATGTGTTGCAGTTATGGTCCAGAATGTCGCGCCGTTGTGACCAAACTCTGATTAGAACCAGGCACGCACGTGACCTTTAGCCTGTGTTTGGTTTGAACTGGGATTCCTCTGAGTGAGGAAAGATGGTTCACTTTGCTCCGCTTTGACTTCCTGACCTTTTCAACCTTTGTACATCTAGTCAAAAAACTGTTTTCTCTTTTAATTGTTGATTGTTTATGTTAAATTTTTTAAAGCGATACGTTTCTTTTAAAGCAATTAACAGACACCAGTCTTGCAACTTTCCCTTAAAGTGCCCTAAGCACAGTATTTTTTTTATTTTTATATATATAGAGCAAAATGCTGACTCATAATTTGGGGATGCAGTGATAAAAGTCAGGTTGTGGGGGCAGCAGCCTAAGCACAGAGACCCAGACTTCCCTCTGGAACATCTCACCTGAAAACGTGTCCTAACTAGAGCTGCCAGAAACCATTATTCTGATAATTGACTAATCACTAATTGTTTTGCAGATTAGCCAACTAATCGGATCAATTTATGTTATTACAGGAAGTATTATGTGTAATGTACTATCTAAAATAGTGACTTTGAAGATGATTGCTTATTTAACATTTATGAATTATATAAAAAAATAAAACAGTTTTACAGCAGACACATTACCATCACCACAAGTAAAACAGCCTCTTCAGTCAGGAGCTTCATGATAAAACACCGTTTGTTGCACTGTTCTTTTTCTGTGTCTATTGTTAAAACAGCTAATGCAAGTAGTAGTGGGCAGTATAAAAGGCATAATATGAAAAAATGACATATTAGGCCAAAGGTAGAGATTTGATGTCATCAAGCTGTGCCTTACTTTGTACTGATGTTCAGTGTTTGTCGTCACTCTAGATATTGAAAGCTTAAAGTTTGTTGTTTATCATTTGATGGAAAAGAAAAATGTTCAACTTGAAGCTTTTTTAATTCCATCATATGCAGGTTTCTTTTCATGCAATATGAAATGTATAATTAGCCAGGAAAGCAGACAATTTTTTGAACGTTATTTTTCATATTTAGCTTTTATTTTATTTAAAATAGTTTCATCTTTGTCTTTGCATTATTTTGAAAAAAAAGAAAAAAAAGTAATGCATTTTGGAGAATAAATGTTCTCTAAATGGCATTCTAAACCTTTTTTGAATTTGTTTTTGCTGCAGTGTGTCTGGAAAGTGAGTGTTCAAAAGTAGTCATGTTGACGTATATAAAGAAAAAAAAAAAGAATATATCGCAATGCATGTATTTATTTTTATGTGGAAGCTCTGCAATAATTTTTACTGATATGTTTTTCTCTGGTCTTTTTTATTAATATGTTTTTTATCCAATTCCCCATTATTTTTTGTAACAACCAGAGAAGAAAATAAAACCTGTCCAATTTATTTCCTTTTTGTGGAAGAAGTATCGCATTGGTACAGGTACTCGGATCCAAGTATTGGTATCATATCGGTTTGAAAAAGTGGTATCAGTGCATCCCTACGTTTTGCTCTTAAAAATGATTTATCCTGACTTTTTAAAAGCGCCTTGTTTGGTAGGGATGTGTATTGGCAAAAACTTGGAGCATGATAGGATACATTACGATATATCCCAATACAATTAGTATTTGTGTATATATACGTTTTTTAATACCTACAAAAACCTGTTTCACACATAACACATCAAGAAGGACTGAGCGATATGGCCTATAAATAAAATGTCACATTTAACTGTTTTTTTTAATTCAATGATTTTTTTTTTGGATCCCCCCCCACTCACACACACAAAGACATATCAAGAAAACCAATTTGTAAAATATTCGGCTACAGTTAGCTGTTTTTTTAGCTTAGGTTTGTTGGTCACTGCGGTTTTGTTCATTTCGAGACTGGTATTTTTCATATATGGCTGGAAACCGTTTCAGGTTTTGGAATAGGTTTGTGGTGCTGCTGCCTTTGACTGTGATGGGCTTTTGGTAAATGTAACAGCGTGGGGTCTCTTGCTTCACGCAGCAAACCCATACCAATTCTTCTACGACGAGCCACAAATGTCCCACTGCACAAAAACTCAATTTCCTTTCCTGTCCTTTTTTAAATCCACTGCAGCAAAAAAAAATCGAATTAATTCATTCAATCTATTAAAAAAAGATATGTCTACTTTATTTTATTTATTTTCCCCAGGTCTAACATCAAGATTTATTTCTAAGATGGTCCGCTGGAACAAAAAAGGTGAAAACAACCACCAACTAGCGGCCCTACTTTGAATTGTATGATAAAATTCAAGTCAAATAAAAAAAAAAAAGATACTTTGCTATTGAATATCGATACAAGATCGTGACATAAAATATATTTGCATAATAACACGAAAGGATTTCTGCTTTAAACACCTGTACCATGAACTACATAGATTAGATGAGAGATCACCTTTGTTTCTCATTGATGTTTAGCTCAGATCTGATCTTTTTGAAGTGCTAAATTTAGCTGCCATATTGAAAAACTGGCAGACTTTGTCTGCAACATTTCGGTATTTTCCACCCGTGAGTTTCATTCATGGAACAACTGCTGCTCCAAGATACGGCGAGGATTGCTTCATTCAGAGGAATGAAGGATTGCGTCATCCTTGGAGCGCAGCGGAGTGACTCCCTGGATCCCTTTACACGCCTCGCTGCTTAAGTCATAACATTTATTTCCATTCCATATTTTCTAACTTATCTCTACCTCATCTTTTCCTGCATCCTGGTCTTCGGTATTACATCATTCCGAGATGTGGGCCTCTGGGGTTGCTCTACTTTGGGAATCTTGGTCTTAGAAAGGTAGAAATTAATTTTCTGTCCATTCTTACCTGAGCTAGAGCTCGTAAGCTTTCCTCAATCTATCCAGTCAGAGTTGCCGCTGTCCTCTCGAGTTGCCGCGAAACCAAAAAAGTTAAAAATAGTAAGACCTTAATATTCAGTAGGCTATTTAAAAAAAAAATTGCAAAAATATTTTTTTGCTCTTTAAAATAAAGATATGTATTGCTTTTACCGAACGAAAGTGTTTCTTGTTTGCCCACTAAAGTTAGGGGTGTAATGATACACTAAAATCACTGTTCAGTGCATTTTTGAGATTTTAAAGTGACTTTTTTTGTAAACTTTAATCAAGAAAAATAAAAATAAATTTGCATACGGCGTTTCTTGTACTTTGATTAGCATTAAAACGAAATCTCTTTTCTGAATATTATTTCTTTCATTTTCTAAATTAAATTAGATGTTATTACTTTCTGTTGCTTAAAAAAATGGAAAGTATAGAACTGACAGACTGGAGACTGATGGGATTAAAAATAAAATAGTACAAGCGGACATAGCCAGAGTATAAAGCAATCTTAACAAATTAAAAACGGTCAGTGTTGATGTTCAGAAAAGTTTAATATTACTTTACCGATATATGAGAATAAAACATGAGATAAACTGCTTTACAATTTTTTTTAACAAGCTAGCTTGTATCATAAACACAGTCACAGAGCCCTCCCATCAGCTTTCCCTCCTAGGCCACACGGCACTGATTCGGGAATGCATTGCCACAGCAGACAAGAGAGGTCAAAACACCAGTTGCAGTGCCCTTCTTCTGTTTTCAGTAACTTCAAACGGCCCGTTTCTTTCTGGAACGCTAGTAGTTTTCACCAAAAGTTGAAGTGCCAGCAGCTGACTGTTTGTCCTTCCCTGACATAATTGATCGGAGAACCTCTACACCAGTGGTGTTCTGTTGCAGAACGCAGCAGCCTGTAATGAGTGCGCTCGTCCGGTGAGTCTGACAACCAGATGGTCTAATCGATGGTATTTGGAACTCAGCCATCTTATTGGCTGAGGTTTTAAGACAAATGCGGCAAAACCACTTTATCGTTTTTTTCTTTTTGATTTCCACAAAATATTGATAGCTATGCTGTGTTAAAACCCTGTTAAGGTGCATGAAAGGTTTTTAAGCTTTTGGAAAATCAATAAAGCAGCCATAAATCCCTGAGGAGCTGTTTTGATATTTCGACAGCCTAGTCTGTAGTTGATTGTAGCATGGTCTGCTGTCAGGAAATCCCTCCTTATCAATGGGGATTCCACTACAAAAAAAAAAGGAGTTTGGTCTGATTTAGATGCTACTGGCAGCCATGTGGACATCAGCTGTTTTTTTCCCCCCCATTGTCAGTAATGTTTCCATTCCACTTGACATTGTTTCAGGTGAGTCCTTCAGTTCAGTGCAGGGCGTGTTATGGACCTACATCCGCTGTAGGGACATGTATTGGCAAGAATCTTATGATACAATATGTGTCACAATACAGAGAAGACACAGTGTATTCTGATATGAGTAAGACTATATATTGTGATTTAAAAAAAACACGAATTTAACTGTAAAAAAGCTGTGACAGCGATCTAAACACTCGTATTTTTTTCATACATAACGCATCAAGTTATATTACTAGATGTAGTTCATCCACTGGAACAAAAAAACAGGTAAAACCAGCCACCAACTAGCGGTTATACTTCCCATTTTACGACAAAAAAAATACTGTAATCATTAATGATTTGATTCAAATTCTATCAAATAAGATTAAAATCAATACATTGCTTTTGATTATCGATGCAGTATTGTGACATAATATATCAAGATATTGATATTTTCTTAGATCCTTATTGGACACTTTACTTTGTTTTGAAGGTTGTTTTACCAATTATCAGTTTCTGAGAAAAGTCTGTCCAACCTGAGAGGTTCCTGCATGTAAACTATTGTTCTTATCAACATTAAACCTCCAAATATCATTTTTTTCACATGACTGTTTGATATAAAGGCCAGAGCCCTGAGGTCCAATTTACAGTAGGATGTGAAGTGTCTCTGCTTCCTCATATGTCCTGTCGTTACTTGTTCGGCTGACTGAAGCTGTCACCCTGTCCTGCTGGTAACTATAGCCGTGGCCCAAGACAGGAATGGACTCCTAGCTCACAGACAACAATAGAGCTCCATGACCTCCAGGTTATGTAGAGAGCAACCTTCAGGACCTCTGTGTTTACTGAAAGATCTAAATGGAACTGTGACTGTAGGCCTGACATGATTGTAAAGTCTTCTAATTTTAAGTTGTACAGGTGTTTTACTAATTACATCCATGAACCACATCTCTTAATATGGAACTTTTGTTTGTCTGGGCTTCATATTGAAGTATCAGCGGATTAGTCGGGAGTTTTCTCGATCGGCGTTGAGGAGAACAAATCCAAAGCTGTTAGCTGAATCGGTTTTCTTTGTGGCACCAACTTTAACTTCTCTTCAGAAGCCTAAAATTCACAAAACAAGCGGAATACTGCAGGTAGTTGTTTTTTATTAAAATCTATTTTAATTAAAATCAAAAAATCAAAAAAACAAAATCAAGCAGTAAAGCATAAAGTGGAAACACTGCAATCCAGACTAGAATTAAAGGGACTATATCATGCTGTTTTACAGCTTTCAACTTCTGGGATAGACATATATATGCTAAAATGTTACCGTTGGTGTTATATAGTATTAGTTTGTCCTGAAATTTAACTTGTATCCTGTTGTTAATGTTGGACTACGAAGTAAAGCAGCTCGTTTCTCTATAATCCCACTTCCTGCATCGCCCCCCTCCCTCGCTCTGCTCCTCTCCTGTGCAGAGCCGCAGCATCTCAAACTGAACAGTACTGAGCTTTATCTCAAACAGTATTCTGACAGTGAATTTGAAAAGCACCAAATATCACAATGAACCTCTGTTATACTAAGGGCTAAGATGTTTGGTTTGTTTATTTATTTTTGTTTGTAAAAAAAGGAGTCAATAAAGCTTATTTCAGTTGCTAAATCTCCAGGCTTTAGACGGAACCCAAACTAACACAGCTGAATCCAGTAGGCAGATCTTTCCAGCCCAGTATATAAAAAAAGCCGTGGGTGTTGTTGGCACCCGTTTACTGAACATTTTGAGATGCTACAGATCAATCAATTAACCACACAATGCTGTTATGGTGGCTAACTCACATTAGCATTTAGCTACTTACTTCTCTGTCCATCAGCCATCTTTGTTCTTTGATCCTGCTGCTGTTCTTTAGGAATGTAGAATAAAATCCTGTAATCCATGCAGACAAACGGGCATTTTCAAAGAGACATTTTAGAAAGTAAAATTCCAACAAAAAGTATTTTAAGCTGCCAAAAACCGAAGCAGCTATGAGCTTTGAGAAGGAGGAGGGTGTGTCCGGAACTCTAGCAGAGGTAAGCCGCACTGCCATCAGAGGTGGTGCAGACACCTCTAGCACTACCTTGTTTTCACTTAGTGATGTCACTAGTTGAACACTCAGTCGATTCCTAGTAGAGGGAGGGGCAGCTGCTCAGACAGCAGGATTCTGGAGGATTACTGAGACATGTGTGAATTAAGCCAAAAACCACTCTGGTGGGGTTTTTTTATGAGAAAATTGCATTATCAGATGGTTGAAAACTCCAAAAACTTGATTTTGCATGATATATGCCCTTTAAAGATTTTCCAGTGAGCAAGGAATAGACGGATGGTTTTTAGTCTCGATTCAATGGAAATAAGCGTTTCAGCAGTTCTTTGACAGTTTTTTTCCATATTAGAGAAGGATAAAAACTGAGTGCTGCTTCTTCGTGCTTATTCTGACTCATGGGATGCAGACCAGACTTGAACCAGAAGACCTGAGTGATCTGGAAGGTTGATATGAAAACTCTTCCACATACTTTTGGTACTAATCAACTCAGTGACTTCTGAACAAGCAAAAGTATTCTTTAGTATTTTCTCTGAGCTACAGGTAGCCAGTGTAGGGGCTTTAGAACTGGGGTGATATGTTCTACTTTCCTGGTTCTAGTGAGGATGTGAGAAATTGCTTTCTGGGTCAGCTGCAGCTGTGTGATTGACTTTTTAGACAGACCTGTGAGGACACTGTTGCAGTAATCGAGCAGACTAAAGATGAACGCATGCATGAGTTTTTCTAGACCTTGTTGGGACATTAGTCCTTGAATCCTGGAAATTTTCTCGAGCTGATAGGTCAACTGTGTAATTGTCTTGTGACCCTGCTGCTGTAAAAGTACCAGCTCCTCACTAATCACACCTTTTTCCACCAGTAGATTTTCTGGATCTGTCTCAAATATGTCTAAAAAACAAACTGTGTGTTGTCGTACCACTCCATGAGGCTTATTGTAACTGTTTCTTTTTTTTCCACAGGTCTTATCAGTCAGTGGCAAGGTGAGTCCAAGGAGCGGATCATCTCGCTGGTCCTCACCCACCTCCCTCTGCTCAAACCCGGCAACACTGAGGCAAAGAGCGAGTACATGCGTCTGCTACCACGCATCCTTGCCCACACCATCGAGCACGGCCGCCACCTGGAAGAGTCTCGCCAGCTCCTATCCTACGCCCTGATCCACCCCGCCACCTCCCTGGAAGACCGCTCTGCTCTGGCGCTCTGGCTGAACCACCTGGAGGAGAGGGCTGCGGCGCGGGGGGATTCTCTGGAAAGGCCCCCTCCTGCCGCCGGCCCCCACCATCACCACCACCAGTCTACGCCTCCTTCCACCCTCACCTCGCCAGGATCCTCGTCTTCCACCAACTCCTCTTCGTCGGGGAACCTATACAACCTGCACCACCAGCGTTACGGTTCGGACGATCGCCTCAATGGTTGGCAGAACTCCCGCGATCCGGGAATGGGTGGAGGCTGGCACCAGCAGCAGGGCTGTGAGAATGGACATCTCATGCTTTACCCATCATCCTCGGTGCCAGCAACCATCAATACAGTTGGAACCGGAGGAGGAAGCAACGCTAGTAAGTGATGTTTTGCCTCTTTGTTTTAGCCTTTTTGTTTAGCGGATAGCTAAAAAACACTTGATCCACTCTGAAAACACTCCTAACTACCTGTAATAATAAATACCAAAAATACCTTGACCTGCATTAATGCGCACTGCAGAAACCCTTTTGCACTACCACAGAAGCTAACATCTACAGTCTTCATTATTGCCAGTCTTGGAGGTTACTTGGTTCAGTGACGAGTAAAATAAATGGTGTTCTTGAATTTTCTGCTTTGCAAACGACAACCAGCAGGGTTTCAAGTTGCATTGCTCTTATATATTTCAGATCGCCAACTGCCTTTTCTTTTGAATACCTTAGATATGCTCACGAGAAAGATCCACAAAAAAATGAAAGTTATGTTTCGCAGAAAATATGTGATACTGAACCATGAATGATTTTATAATTAATTATATTAAGAGTTTTAAGACTGATTTTTGATTATTGAAACAACAATAAAACTGATAACAGTTTAGTGGACTATTTGTTGTGATGATGTTAATTATAACATCGTGAATCCATTTACCAAAGGCTCTTTTTTTTTTCCGGCCCAAATGAATTTCTGTTAGTAGCCTATACCCTGAATTCAGTCATAGTTATTCATCAAAGGACACATTGTTCAATGAAATTTCTCTATGTGACCTAATCAGTTTTGACAACTGTCTCCTGAATTTGACCCAGAAAGTCGCCAGAAGTTGCCAGGTGACGTCACACGACAATTAGCATACTGATGACATAATCAATAATGTGGCGGTCTTCTTTTCTCCTCCAACAATCAGTACAAATAAAACCAGTTTGCAATTAAAAAACAGTCTGAAAACCAGTGTGCTCAGACATGTCAAAAATAAAATAACCCGTAGAACAGAAACAGGCAGCCTCATAAGGTCAAGGACAGATGGCAGAAAGTATGGAATAAAAGAACTAGTAGGTGGCTTTCTGATATTCAAAGGAACGTTGGTATAATGAGGAACAAATAACGAAAGGAAGAAATGATTAGATCTAGATTAGTTTTTTTTTATATGAGTTGATTTATAAATTATTTAAAGTAGTGAAACGCTATAGGAAAATTGTACTTTTGTCTTTAAGATGAGACTGTGAAAACTGTCATATTATTTTGCCTAAAGCACACTGTTGAGAGAAGGGAAATGGTACAAAATGTACAATAGGACATTATTTTAAACTAAAATTTTAGTTCTAAAAAAATTGACATATCTTAAAAAGATTAAGATAATGGAGTGAATATAGTTTTTGTTTATTTGTTTTTTAATACTTTGTAAAATAATATTAGAATACTTATTATACATCAAACATTGCTTGTGAACAACCATTAAACATAAGTTTATGGCTAATGTTAATTATTTGGTGTTATGTATTAAATGTCGTTCCTGATCTCACCATACATTTCCAACGCTACTTAAATGCACCACAGCTGTGCAGATTAGAGATGTAGCGTAGTTACACAAGTTTCTGCAAAATGAAAATTGATGTTCCTGTGTGGCTTATGAAACAAAGATCTATCTTACATACCTGCACATTTCCTTTTTAGGGTTTCTGTTCATCTTAACGATTAAACATATTCATTTTTGACTGGGTGAAATCAGCATCTTCCCTCTGTATTTGTGGATGAAATGAGCCGAGCTGCATGCACTTACTCTACTATTTGGAAACATTAATGGTTTCTCATGCAGCTCCAGTAGAAAAAAGAGAGATGGACCGAACCAGAACTTTGGCAGTGCAGCGCAAATTGGGTCTCTAACCTGCAGGGAATATCGGCGACAAAGTTTGACAGAAAGTAGATAAAGGTGGTCAGAAATGTAGCTAGGTGCTTTTTGGAAAAAAGCGTTTCTGAAAAGTTTGTATTTAAATGGGAGACATCTACTTTTATAAATAGATGTTCACACTGGAGGCAAATGTGCATTAAACCTGACATTTCTGCCCATATCTGATTTTTTTTATTTTATTTTATTTTATGACCGCCTAATCAGCACTATGGTCCAATTTTTTTAACTCGACAGAGTTCACTTTGATACGTTGTATTAATTCAGAAGCGTCCAATGTTTTAAAAAGTGTTTGCAGTCTGAACTTTCTAGGCTGCATCTCTGCAGAATATTTTACTCCTTCTTTCTTCACACTTTTATTACTTCCTCGTATTTTGGTCAGCTCAACATGAGGAATATATTCACAACTGAAGAACACACATTTATGTTCAACATTTATTTATATTTGGTTCAATTTTTGATAGAGCCTCTGCTTCTCCACTCCTTTAATTGCTGCAATATGTAGGTGAATTTTTATTGTTTTTTTCACTGGGAAATGTCACACGCTTCGGCCTGCATGATCTCTGTTTCTACGCATTTGTGGACTGCAGTCAAGTGAGCAGAGGCTTACAAATAATAATACTCTTCAAATGCACGTCCCTGCCTGTCACCTTGTTTTCTGTAAAAACACATCACAATCAACAGGCTGCCTGCTCATTTGTGCTCAGAACACACCACACACACCGTTTCAGGGCGAGACAATCCAACATTTTTGGATATCCCCAATTTCCGATCGGAGTGGTCCAGAAATCCTTCCGAACAGGCCCGAGCGCTCACACATTGTGGGGAGATCTGTAACGATTATTTTAAGAGCCATCCTGATCATCAGGATTTGCTGGAAGGGGAAAATCAGGGCAAAAATCAATTTTTGTGAAGCAGATCTAATATGATGATTGCGTCCTGAAAATACTGCAATGCATGATGGATAGGACAATGTTTTCCCCGTGTGTATTTAGGTGACCACTTCCGCTGTGTTTTTTTATTCCCCAGAAGAGATCAAGGTAGCTGCTGTGGCCGGGCGATATGGCCTCAAATCTATATTACATTATAATCTAAAGCATGTGCGATGACGATGTCTTTTACGATAAAGTATCTTTTTTTTCTTTATACAGTACAGACCAAAAGTTTGGACACACCTTCTCAATGAAGGCATCAAAACCATGAATGAACACATATGGAATTATGTAGTACTTTTCCAAAAAAGTGTGAAATAAGATGGCCTCCAAAATCACCGAACCTGAACCCAATGGAGATGATTTGAAGGTTGAAGGCAAAAGGGCCAACAAGTACTAAACATCTTTGGGAACTCCTTCAAGGCTGTTGGAAAACCATTTCTGGTGACTAGAAGCTCAAGAGAATGCAAAGCAGTAATCAGAGCAAAGGGTGGCTACTTTCTAACATGTATTCAGTTATTTCACCCTTTTTGTTTAAGTACATGCAGTAATTCCACACATTATGTGTTCATTCATAGTTTTTATGCCCTTAATTGAGAATCTACAATGTAGAGATGAAAAGAAAGGAAAGTCATTGAATGAGAAGGTGTGTCCAAACTTCTGGTCTGTACTGTAAATGTCTAAATGTATGCTTAAGAGCATTCTTAATTTCCCGATACATGGCAGCAGAACAAAGGTTTAGAATGCCAATTAACCATGGGGATTGCAAATAAAATTGTCTGGTTTTGTTGCTAATACTGGAGGATTTGTTTGGATTTTTAGTCTGATTTAGATTATGTAGAATGAAAATATTCACTGAATAGACCTATCAATGTGTTAAGTGTGAAGGTAAGTAATGTGAAATTAATTTTCCATTAACGGCAATAATAATTTACTACAAAGCAAGCAAGGAGAAACTTAAGCAACAGCTTCAACACTCTTACGATTGACACAAATAAAATAACTGTAATAGAAGTATATTAGGAAAGGGAAAAAAAAATGTAGCTATGTTTATTTGACAAGTTTTATTTGTTCTACCATCTGGCAGGTATAACACAGTCTCATCGAATAGTTTTGGCTTGTAAACATTGTGATGGTACCTGATAGTTTGGTCTTCTTTTCGGTCATTTGAGGAAAGTAGAAGCACTTGTGACTTCATACCACTTCTGATTGTCTGAAAATGGCTGTAAATTATGGAACTGATTTAGGTATTTAGAAGTATGGAAAAAGAAGTTATTTTCAAATGTTTTGCTCATGTCTTGTTGACTAAAGATTGCATCCTTCCATCTGTTGTACATTATTCAATTTATCCCATGATCCGTCTATTTCGTCTGTCTGTCCACTTCACATCAAAGTGTGAGTCAGTTTTTCCACCTATCCTTCCTTTTGTAAATTTTTCTATCCATCCATTTGTCCATTTATCCATACATGTTTGTCCATCCATTTATCCCTCAATCATCTGTCTATTTGTTCTTTCAGCCATATATCAGTTTGAATATATCAGTTTGTCAATTCAAGAGCCCAGTGCTGACAACTGAGAAGAACCCTTCTCGTTTCGGTTAGCATTGGAGAGGCTAGTAACTAGTATGCCTAGGCTTGTCACTCACTTGATTCCATTAGTATGGATGGACTAGCATTAGCATTGGGGAGGCTAGAGACTAGCATCTCTTGGCTGGTAACCTTATGTTAAACATATACACACAATATTATTGCAAAGCTGACAGCATACTCTGTAAAGTATACTGTTTTGGTTATTAGCTATGTGTTAACCCATTTCTCTTATTTACTGGTAGGTTGTGCAGTATAGTTTGTTTTATTGTGTATATGTTTTATGTTTAAAATGTATGCTTGATGTCTCATTGGAAAAAGTGGATTCTGTCAAAGAAAACACCTGGCAATGCAAATTTGCTTTCAGATTTTTTGTCAGTTGTTTCTCTTTAATAATGTTTTCTTTAAAAAAAAAAAAGAGCAAAAGAAAATTACGTTGTTACGTAATAAAGCGAATAATTATGCTAGGCATACCATTCATTAGCTTCTCAGATGCTAAGGACAGCCTATCCTACCTACTAGCTATGACTTTATCCGTTGTCCGTCTTTGTCTTCTCTGAACAAAGCATTCATTTATGAACACACGAGGTGGGTCTGGTGTTCATGTGTAAGTACGGTGGAGGATCTGTGATGCTTTCGGTCTGTTTTCCCTTTCAAGAGTCCAAGGAAACTTGTTAAATTACAAGATACCCAGAGTATTTATTGAAATAAAAAATAATATTTTAGGTATAATCTGGTGGCTCGTGGTGGAAAACTAAAAAATAGGTCATCACTGAGTTTTTAAGCATGAAAGTGATCCAAAACAGGGAGCCAAATCAACATAGGTTAACCGGACATAAAATCTATCCTAGGATTAGTTTTAACAGTTAATCAACAGAATGAGTTGAGGTTCATATTCTTTTTGTTATACTTCAGGAAAAGATTGATTTATTCAAAAGTGTTTTTTTTTTCTTCTTTTTTGGTATAAGTAGGTTGTAAGGTTCCTGTAGCTTATTTTTCAGCCATTTCCAGAGATTTGAAACTTCCTGGAATTTAGTCAAACACCAAACCAAAATAGTCAGCAAAGTAAACACACTCTGGACAGTTCAGACCAGCGGCTCCCTTTCCAACCCACACAGCAGCTACAGAGCGTCCACATGAAGACAACACACTGGGAGGGAAGGGCTGTTGAAATTCAGCATAACTATGGTCAGAGCAGGATATTTCCAGACATGAATGCAAGGGCTCTGTGGATTTTTTTTTTCTTTTTCTGGAAGATGAAAGAAACAGCTGGGGGGGGTTATAAATAAATGCACATTTTAAACCCTCCTCACTGTTGTATTCTGGGCTGCTTGCAGCCTTAGACCCACACAAAGACCTCAGGATTTCGCAACTGATAAACTAGAGTTACCCTGGTTGGTGGGGATGGTGAGCAGCACACAAAACAACTAGAGATTCGGTGTTGAATCAAAGTGTTGTGTGTTCTGACTACGGTTTCTATTTTCAGATCTAAAACCAATTAACTAATATTGTGGAAAACCACGTATTGGTTCATTTCCATTGATCAGTCCCCCTAAATTGTGTTTTATCTAGTCATTGTGATGACTACATAGGAGAATAATAGTCTGAGCACATCTAACCGGCTTTCCACTGATAGATGACCACCCCAGCTTGAGTCTGAGCCGCAGCAGCACATACCAAACATCCATTCCCTTGTAAGGAAGCCTTTGTGGCAGACTGTATTTAGAGAAAATGGCTAATATTTAGGGACTGGAACTTGAAATGTTAGCTGGGCATCTATTTTAAACGGTCTTCATGAAGTCCTATACATAGCGGCAACAGTAAGAGGACCACATATAGGACTAGGAGGAGAGACTGAAGTATTGGTGGCAGCCGACCCCGTCAGAGAGGCGACACAAAAAGCTCTTTGGATCTGCACTTTTTTAAATCTTGTTTACCCCCTCGAGCTGTCTCCAGGATGCTGCTGTGTCTTTATTGTCGTTGTTGTTTTTACAGAAAAGAATGTAAATCTGATACTGCCTGTAGGTTTGGATAGAAAAGATGGATGTAAAAATCTTTTTTAATTTTATTTTCTAATTTTCTTTCAAATAAATTTTCACATCATTTCATCTGGAGTCTGGACATGGTTTTTACATAAATATATAAAGTATAAATGCCATCAGTAAATTAGCTTTTTAGTTACTGTATACTTTTATCCCAGGGTGTAAAACTTTCTTTAAATCTTTCAAAGTGGTTTTAATAAAAAAATAATTGTTCTACTGTACAATTTAACCTAATTGGTGAACCAATTGTTTTAGGATAACGAGGAATTGTCTAGGATAGAAATATAGCATTACCAACTGATGAAATCTGCCACTGTAAAACTAGTCAATCCAAAACTAACAGCAATAACTCCGTTAGTAATCCGGTTGGAACAAAAATAAGTGTCATATTTGGATCCATGTCACAGTTTAAAACTTAATATGTAGCTCCAAACTAAATATACCTTACAAGCTAAATAATTAGTTTGGAGCTAAATATTTAGTTTACAAATTAAATGTTTAGCTGCAAACTGAATATTTATGTAACAAGGTAATATTTACTTCCAAATCCAACATTTATTTTTTAAGCTAAACAGCTAGCAAGCTAAACAGCTAGCAAGCTAAACTGGCTAGCTAAATATTGAGCTAGCATGCTAAACTGGCTAGCTAGATAGTGAGCTTTGAACTAAACTTTTAGCTCAAAGCTAATTAGCTAATATGTAAATGTAGTTGCTGATAAGCGGAAGTTGACTACTAACATAAAAGCTGAGTGTTCTATATAAACTTCTAACGAGACTTGATGTTGTTCATGTCATCTTTTTATTGTTTATTTTCTTTCTGACATGTCCAACATCTTAGCTTCAAATGTAGGATTAACAATTTTAAGGGCAATAAAGATGTTTACGGACTTATTTAGGACAACAGTGATGCAGCAGGAGCATATGTAGAGGTTCAGATGACCAGTTCCGCTTATCGGTTCTGACAAACAAGCAAGCTATCACATCTGATATTCAGATTTGCAAATGCAAATGTAGTGATTTAAATGGTGTTAAGACTTCAGGCAAAGGAAACTATGCTTTTCATGCCAGCATTTTGAGATTCAGCGTCCTACAAGTGGTAAAACAATTATTAGCTGAAATAGTTGTACCGGAAAGTGAGGCTTTTCTTCTTACAACATTGAAATGCAATGGTGTAATGGGGATATTCATTTGAGCATCTCCTGTTTCTTTAGTATACCTGAAAATTATGAATAAACATCTTGTGGCCTTTGCCAGAAAACTAAAACGTGGGTCATTGTTTGGTCTTTCAGTGGGATAATCGTCCAAATCAGGCTTTCTTCATGCCCATTTGTCCCCAAGAGCGCATTCTGGAGTTTGGAAACTCTATAGAGATTATGAATTAAAGTATTTCTGTTCTACAGTACTTACAAGCGGAGGTGGAAGCCAGCAACATAGCCCCCTGAAGCGCTCCGTGTCCCTAACACCTCCTATCAGTGGCCCCAACAATCAGCCTCTGGGCCACATCTGGCTGTCCCAAGAGGACCTCAGGACGTCCAGAGCCCCTGCCCCAGACCATGCACCTCTCTCCCCCCAGAGCAGCATCGCCTCTTCAGGCAGTGGGGGCAGCGAACACCTGGATGATGGGGGTTTAGGAGGCAGTTCAAGTCTGCATCGCAATTCCTTCCATGAGAACGGCAGCGGTATGAGGGGTGAGTATGGAAGACTCATTGTTCTGTAAGTTGTATCACTAAATCTTTATATACTGCTGCTTTTACCTTTAGGACACTTGTGACTAAAGTTTGTTTTGAAGCAGTGTCTTTCAGAGGAAATAGCATTGTATATTTATTGGTTTTCCCTGTCTTTTAAGAGTCTGGAGTAACCTCCGACTCGACTAACTTATCCTGTTTCTTGATTGTTCTTTAAGACCAAGATTTTGAGGACAGACTTATAGGAAATGTCTCCAGATACACGAATAGATTTGATAAACTTTGTTTTTCCATAGATGTTCCTGCATGGCTGAAGAGTCTTCGTCTCCATAAGTACGCTGCACTTTTCTCCACGATGACCTACGACGAGATGATGTCACTAACAGAAGAACAGCTGGAAGCACAGGTTCGTAAAAGCACAGAAAGTCTAATCTTTATACCACACCAGCCTGTATTGCAAAATGATCTTGTAGGAGTTAAGAAACGTTTGAGAGTTACGTTTATTCCCCTTTTCTTGGATCCTGAAAATATGCTATTAGTGACGATGCTTGGTGAAAAGCAACTACAAACCACCAATAAGTGTCTAAACGATAAAAACCAAGAATCGGCACCGGGGCAGTAACGTTACCAAGCAGTTTCTGCAGTACCGGAAAGTCAAAGTAGTGACTGAGGGGCAACGGATACGGAGGATAAGGATAAGATGGCCCTTAAATAAACTTGATAGAGGGCTCTAGAGTGTGGGAAGTAAAGATGTCTTAGGGCGCTTTCACATGGTACGGGAGTCCGTACTCGGGTACGGTATTTGGTCAAAATCCACTTATTTCGTACCATGTGAACACAGACTGTACCGTGCCAGAATACGGCCAGAGAGACCTGCCTTGGAGGTAGTATCCGAGTCCAGGTACGGGCGGCCACGTACCATGTGAACACAAGCCGTACTCTGGCCGTACTCAAGACAAAAGACGCGCTCCACGTGGAAATGACAACATCGCCGGCCGAAATTACAGAATCACCTCGCGACCATACAAATACCAAAACAACGCGATTCAAGCATCCCACAGCAACACAGCAGATTACAAAACGGTGGGTTTACTACAACACTCACCCTGTAGATGGCTTCAGGTAGCAGCTGACCAGTAGACCAGTTTGTTTACATTCTAGGCTGTCGCTCGTTTTATGACGTCGGTACTTCTCACTCCCTTGTTTGTTGGAGAACTAAGACTTATTTGTATACCGTCACCTGCTGTTTATTTGTAGTAAAAGACTGGATCCCAATACGGTCAGAGATCCGTGCCATGTGTACAGAAAAAATTAGCATTTTCTCTGGCCGTTTTCTGGTACGGCCACACATGTGAAAACGGCCTTAGTCTCAACCTGTGAGTACACGGGGAGTCCCAGGCAGAGTGAAGGTTTTTCTAGCCTTCATGAGCCACTTTCCTGCAACTTTTAGGTGCATCCTTGTTTCAATTGTCCTAAATAACAAAGCTAAAGCACCTCCTCAGCATGTCAAGTTTTGCAGAGGTCCTGTAAAGACCCACTTATTTGTCAAAGGTGTTGGTGCAGGGATGTATCTAAATGTTACAGGACTGGAGTTGGACATCATTTCTTCTTGGTTGTTTTCACAGCCCAGTACACTCGGCTCTTAGTTTCATTGCAGCCATTTGCTAAACTCAAAAAAGGTTCATTTTATTTCTTATTAATGTACACTCAGCAGCCCCATCTTGACAAAAGAACACCAATAGAAATGTAGAAATCTTTGCACATGTATTAAAAAAGAAAAACTGAAATGTCATATAAGTAATCAGACCCTTTGCTCAGTATTAAGTAGAAGCACCCTTTTGAGCTAATACAGCCATGAGTCTTCTAGGGAATGATTCAAACAGTTTTTCACAACTGGATTTTGAGTAGTCTGCCATTCTTCTTCGCAGATCCTCTCCAGTTCTATCAGGTTGGATGGTGAACGTTGGTGGACAGCCATTTTCAGGTCTATCCAGAGATGCTAAATTGGGTTTAGGTCGGGGCTCTGACTGGGCCAGTCAAGAACGGTCACAGAGTTCAGAGTTGTTCTGAAACCACTCCTTTGTTATTTTAGCTTTGTGCTTAGGGTCTTTGTCCTGTTGAAAGGTGAACCTTCAAGCCAGTCGGAGGTCCTGAGCACTCTGGAAGAGGTTTTCTTCCTGGATACCTCTGTACTTAACCACATTCATCTTTCCTTCAATTGCAACCAGTCGTCCTGTCCCTGCAGCTGAAAAACACCCCCACAACCTGATGCTCTCTCCACCATGTTTCACTGTAGGGTGGGCTGGTGATGAGCAGTGCCTGGTTTTCTCCACACGTACCACTTAGTATTAACACTAAAACGTTCAGTCTTGGTCTCATCAGACCAGAGAATCTTATTTGTCATAGCCTGGGAGTCCTTGTGGAGAAAAGGCATTGAGGAATCTATTATTAAAAGCGGGACACAGCTAAATTTAATTCAGCTACAGCTGTCCAGGAAGCAGTCCACTTCCTCCAGGTGCTGCCAGTTCTTTCGGGACGGCTCTAACGCGATGAACATCCACGCCGAAACATCTCTAAATATCATTTGTATTTCCTGGTATTTCGTGATCTGATTCTGTTTCTTCCTGCAGAAAGTCACTAAAGGAGCTCGGCACAAGATTGTAATCAGCATTCAGAAACTTAAGGAGAGGCAGAACCTCCTGCGCAGCCTGGAAAAGGTCAGAACCTTTTGGTTTCTTTTTATGCAAAAAAAAAAATGCTTGTCTAGCATTGACTTATAAGTTAGTCTTTATTAAGATCTGTTTTAAACAGCAAACGCCTGTAAATTGGCAACAACAGAACACCCATCCAGACGCCTAACCTTTCAAAACAAGACAATGGCATTAAAGGCCACGCAAAAGGAGAGACTTACTGGAGGCAGCTTATTTCAGTCATAACCTTTTGCAACGGCACTGATGGCTCAGAGCGGGGCAGGAAGGAGTCAGATTTCATTATGTTACTTTAATTACCAAGGAATATACAATTGAGGAACAATATCTTCCCCCTTGGTTCCTACAGGGTCTTAAAAAGCCTTAAAAGCATTGACTATGAATTTTGAAATAATACATTAAGACTTTAAAAAGTCTTGAATTTTGATACCTGCGGCTTAATATTTGTGATGTATTTAACTTCATTTAGCATTTTTCCTCAAAAGTTAAATTTGTCAACCATGATTATATTGATTAAATAATGTGACATAAATAAAGAGTGGTGGAACCAATAATTGAGAACAAAACATAGCCTCGGGAAGGCCAAAACACTCCCAACACGTAATGATTTCATTAACTTAAAGGGACTATATCATGCTATTTTACAGTTTTCAACTTCTGGTATAGACATGTTTATGCTAAAATGTAACCCCTCCTCTTCGCTCCGGTGCAGAGCCAGGAACAGATCAGACTGATCTCAAACAGCATTCTGACCGTGAATTTGAAAAGCACGAAGTACCACGCTGAAACTCTGTTATATAAAGGGCTGGGACGTTTTTTTTTTTTATTGTTTTTTTTGTTGTTTTAAAAAAAGGAGTCAATAAAGCCTATTTCAGTTGCTAAATCTCCAGGCTTTAGACGGAGCCGAAAACGACTGGCTGAGTCCAGTAATCAAATCTTTCCAGCCCAGTATATAAAAAAGCCGTGGGTGGTGTTTGCACCCGTTTACTGAACGTTCTGAGATGCCTTTAAGATTAACTTAAACGCAATCAATAAAATGTAACCAATGTTAAAAAATAAAATTTTTAGGCAAACTTTCTTGTGGACTGCTGAAATGTTCTTTGATTTTTCACACCTCTGCTTGGCTTGTTGTCTTTTACACGTTCCACATTTCCCTGAGAAATAAGTGAACACACTTTTTTGGTGAGTCTCAGTCCGGTTGCAAACAAACTTCGTTTCGGTTCGGGTGTGAATTCAAACCAGCCTCAATCTGAACCAACTCACGATGCATGCGCCTTTTTGTCAAATAATTCATGTTATTTACCCCCCATGTTTGACTCGCAGCACCACAAATCAATATCCCGTATCCTGTAACGAATGTTGTTAAATCGTGATCTTCCGTTTTCTGTTCAATCATGCTGCAGGCATGTTGTAGGACAGGGCGAGCAGAGCACATCGTGTCTTTCGAGTTACTGCACGCATTCGCTGTTCCAAAATTTCAAACAGAATATCGCAAAACTTGCAGTGAATGAGCTGCTCTGACTCTTGTCGCGAGATCGTGACACCGACAGGACGGGACGGTTTTCTCTGAATAAACAGCTGAGCAGTTGGTCAGCAGGACATTAACTGAATAAAAGACTCCTGCACTGACCACTCATCGCTCAGTCATTATCCCAACCTTCCCATGGGGCTCCTGATCGTAATCTCGCATCACAACACATCACGAAAACTTCGATCCAGGTCACTGCTGCTATAAATGAATCAGTAAATGTCTGCATTACCAATCAAACAATTAAAATTATCCATTATAATTTGTTCTAACAAGCAGAGAAAAAAATAACTCTTCCAATTAATTGCATTTTTTTGTGTGGTAGAAGTATCGCCATTGTTGAAGCTGTGACATTTATAAATAAATAAATAACACAGATGTAAATATGACTTTAAAAATTAAACCCCGTTTTTTTTTTGTCCTCTTATTACATTCTAAAGAACCATAATTATTGCTGTTAATGTTTTACTGTGTAACTTTACAAACGGCACAGTATAGTTTACTTCCTGCTTCCAGGACGTCTTAGAGGGTGGGAATCTACGCACCCCCCTTCAGGAGCTCCACCAGATGACCATGACCCCCATTAGGGCCTTCAGTGGAGGGGAAGAGTCCTCTCTGCAGCGCTCCCTTCAGAGTCCACAGAACAAGAGCTCTGGGTCCGACCCGAGCCTTTCTGGAGGGGGCGGAGGTGAGGCCGAGTCCGGTACCAGTCTCATCGCTGAAGGGGATCTGCCTGGTCAGTTCACCCGTGTCATGGGCAAAGGTGAGCTTCATGCACCCTGTTGAGGCATCTTTACATGGAGACAGAAGTCCTATTTTTAATTTTGAAACTGCTTTCAGTTTGTACCCAGCTCCTGGTGTCGCGGTCGGATGAGGATAACATCAGCTCTTACCTGCAGCTCATCGATAAATGTCTCATCCATGAGGTATTCATTCCTTTCAGGTTTTTTTTTTTTTATCATGACAGTTTTTCATTTCAGTGTTTACCCTTGTTTTCCTCTTATAAGTTCAAATAAACCCTGAAACTATTAAAGCATTTTTTTAAAGTTAATCTTAACTTGTGGACCAAATCCTAAGTAATTGTTCTGGTCTTTTTTGTCCTTGGAGTTTATCACAGATTTATTTATTTTTTCTACTGTTTCTTCTCTTGCTTCCTAAAAACTGACCACACGTTTTAGTTTAAGAATTTAGGGAGTTTTCCACAGTTCCACATTTTTTGTGTTCAGACCTTGATTCAGCCCTGGGTTACTTTATTATCCCAAAGTTAGTTATGGATTTTTGGAAGAAGTTGCTGTTCGAGAATAGTCCCACTGTCACAACCGTGAGCATTTTCATTCGATAAGAAGAGATCTCAAACACGTATTGCTCAATGATGAAGCATTGACCCAAAAAAAAGTTTCCACCAGTCTTTGTCTTGATTTTGATCACACCTTGAAGTTCCCAATTTTTCAAAAAGTAGTTATTTCAGCACTTTTTGCACATTTCCCCTCACATTTTTCACTAAAAGAATGAAGTATGAGCTCTGGAGTTGAATCTTTTCTGATTCTCACTGATTTGATGGAGAATTTATATTTATAATTTATTTTTGGATTCTTAACAGCCGTTTTTCTTACCCTGTGTGCATGTCAGTCCTTCACGGAGACGCAGAAAAAGAGGCTGTTGTCTTGGAAACAGCAGGTTCAGAGGCTTTTCCGGTCCATTCCGAGGAAAACCCTCCTCGACATTGCAGGGTACCGGCCACAGAGGAGGTATGTTTGCACAAACTCCCAAAGCTTTTATTTGTGACAGTAAATTAGTTTTTTATTAGAAGCTTAATTCATTTTTCTACAAATCTGGGTATCTGTTTTCAGTCTGTATCTGTCCGATATTTCTTATGTCTTGCAGTCGTTTCGGTCAGTCAAACTCTCTCCCCACCACCAGCTGTGTTGGGGGCAGCGTGTCAGCCAGGAGGAGCCTCCACCAGTTCCATATGCCTTCCAGGAGCCTGCCAGGAGCCAGGCTGGGTCTGCTGGGCAGCGGGGGGTTGCTGGGACCCACACCTCGCAGCTCCAGCAGCACCCCAACTTGTCCCAAACAGGGGAGGCATGTAAGTGGAACAGGAAGCAGGATTGTGTCGCGTGGAAGAGTTATTTTGCTCTTTCTGACTGTATTGGCTTGCTTTAGTTGTAGCATCAACTAGTGTTGGCTCTATTTGGCATCAATCTCAACTGCAAGGCTACTGGTTAGTAATTAAATCATCTGATGGGCCTTTTTTTTAAAGATCATTGCACTTTTAGTTGTGATCGTTCAAAGGAATATCAGCTTGTGTTAGTTTTTTTGGAACAACACAAATTAATTCATTTCAGTCCAATTTTCTTCCCGTCTTCCTACAGATATAATGTAGAGGTAATTTATATCACAAAAGATTGATATAAATCTGTCCAGGACGATGCAGTCATTTAGAATGAGGTGCCTAGAGGCATGTAATGTAAAGTCAGCATAGGGTTGGATACATCGGCTCACATATAAGGAAACACAGCCATAGACTGTAAAAAAGAATAGACAGTGCCTCCTCACTCCTCCCCGTTTACCAGAATGACTTTCATGGGGGAATTCATGGCGGATTTACAGACTCCTCCTCCCCAGCTCTGAAGAAGCATGTTCCTAAAAAGGGCATAGGGGCGGGATCTTCACTGTGGACTCTGTTCTCGCGGGGCGTGTAGTTTGGTCGTAATCACGCCCATTCTGCTCCCGACGGTTCTCCTATTTCTCAAACGCCAAAAGGTAAGAACTAGTAACTTTAAATAATTATTAAAATGTAGTGTTACTATAATTAAAGTCCAACGAGACAGCCTGTCAATCAAAGTCCGGCCCCCTCATTAATTATGCAAGATTTCAAAAAATTATCTTACGAAAAGCCGCCTGGTGCCTATTTTTTTGACTAGCCCAGCGTATCTCAGGAGGAATATGTAGCCATAGAAAGTTTTAAAAAAATGGGCACCAGGCATTAAAGTTGTTTTTAACGTTTCTAAAGTCCAATGCTTTTCAATGGGGGCCTAGTGGCCAAATGGAGGTACTAAAGCAATGGAGGAGCAATGGCGGCCTCCATGGTACGTGGTCACAAAGCAGAGCAGCCAGCGGCCATTGGACACAGCGTCCAATATGTCGGCCCCCATACACTAGGACCCGAGCTCATGTATTTTAGACCTGTTTTTTATGGTTATTTGTTATGTAACAACCAATACTTTTCAATAATTGGGCATTATTTTATTAATTTTCAACAATATTTTTGATAGATACTTTCTAGAGATTAATGGTACAGACTAGAGCTGTTGAAATTAATCATTTAGTCGATGCATAGCCATGCTTCCTTTGCCTTTGTTATGATCCACTGCAGTCATGGCAGTATGGTAATATTTGTGCCGCCAACATGACAACGCAATGACCAATCTTTGTCGGACAGATGTGAGCAAACATTGACGCCTGCTCGGCGCTCACGCGTGACGAAAGAATATTTTCAAAAATCCTCAGAAAGACTGTCTATGTAAGTGTTCTCCTGTTTTTCTCGTGAAACGAGATATTGAATCAAATCGTTGACATTATAACTGTAATCAAATCGGAACAGACAGACATTAACAGAGCGAGGCACTTTGCGAAATCAAAGTTTTCACCAACGAAGGAATGCATATGATGAAGCTTTAAGTTAAAGGCAGTCGATCAGGCTTTTAAAGAAGGAAATGTAGCGGCTTTATGTACCCCTGGCAGCAATGGTGAGACGTTGGAGACGCCAGCGTGAAGAACTGTTTCAATGCAAAAGGACGAAAAAGGCTTTCAGAGGTAATAAAGGCATAAAGCAGATGGCCCGAACTTGAAGTTTTTCTTGAAGATTGTCTGAACAGCCGAGGTGTTTCCACTATGATGCCAATACTTATAACGGGTATCGGCCCCGATACCGTCTAATGCACTCTTATCAGTATGGGTTAAAGTTAGCCTATACCATGAGCCGATACTTAAAATGTGGAAATAAATAAATCACAGAAAATGTTAAGTTTTTACTTGAAAATTTAGTCTTGTGGTCTTTGTTTTTGATAATTTTAATTTCTATCTAATTCAGTCTCATTAATTGTAACAAGCAGAGAAGAAAATAAAACCTTTCTTTCAGTTTATTGCATTTTTGTGTGTCGTAGAAGTATCGGTACTCGTTATCGGCAAGTACTCCCATCCAAGTATCGGTATTGTATCGGTATGAAAAAAGTGGTATCGTTGCGTCCCTAGTTTCCACCGTGTTGAAATGTTAATAAAATATAAGCTTTCCCACTGCGCAAACTCTTACAAATGGTAATAAAACGTTAAAAAAACCTCTGTGTTTTAATCAGGTATAGCTTGCATTTGTACACATTTGTGTTTTTTCCATAAAATTGGCTGGTGCAGTTTATAATCTGGTGCGCTTTTTAGTCCGGAAATTATGGTAATAAAGTTTTTGAAGGGAGTATAAATCACAATAAATATTAATAAACAATATTTAATTGCTTGATCTGTTAAGTTAAAGTAGAAGTGTTTGTTCTTTGTGAGATTTTTTTTTTTAATTAGTCTTTTCGACATGGTTAGTAATGTGTTTAATTTAGGCAATGGGCAGAGTTGTGTTCCATTGTGAAGTCGTGTGTTTTACTATAACGAGGATCATTTCAGAAATGCTTTGTGATACATTCCAGGTTGGTTACAGCCACCTTGGTTACAGTATTCCTTTTTCAACAAGTCTTTTTCCCTAAAAGAGTCTTTTAAAAAAAAATCCTTATTCCATGACGAAGAAAAGCGGGACGAGGAAGATGAGTAGTGTTTGTGTGTAAGGGAATGAAGTGAGGTGAATGGAACTCATAGGCAGGTCACTCTACATACCACAGACCCTGCGTCAGTGCAGAACACTGAAAACGGGCGGAGCTGCGCGGGGGCTTCAGGCCCGTTCTGCCTCATTTTGGTCTGAACCGACCCATTTCAGAGCAAACCTTTTTTTTCTTTTTTCCCCCCTCTCCTTCCTTCTACCCTTCATGCCTCACAATGGCAGGAAATACTTCAGTTCCTCCTTCTTATCTTTGTAGTGGAGGTGCCAGGAGACAAAAAGGAGAAAAAAACGGCCGAAATCTGTGAAGCATAGTTTGGGAGACGTCGCCGTGGTGTTGGAGGAGGAGGGGCAACGAGAGAGAGAGGTCGAGTATATATAGAAGAGAGCGAGAGAGCCACTCTGATACGGTGAGAACAGTGCACAGGCATTTCCTGTTTTCCGCTGGCGTACGGTGCTGCAGGGCCGTGAAGCGGGGAGAGGGGTGATGGACACGGGAGCGCTGAGGGAGGGGATAATGGGCAGGTTACTATGAGGAATGCTGGGAGCATCTGAGATCTGTCATTAGGTGTGGGCCTGACGAGGGAAGGAGTGCAGGGAGAAAAAAAACGTTTCATGTCTGATGTTGTAGCAAAAAAAGTTTTATGAGTAGTAAAACAAGTGAAGGACTAAAATAACTGACATTAAAATTGGCAGATATGTCGGCTTCCTATGTAGAAACCTTGTTTCAGAATATATGTTGGTCAGCCTGAATTTTACTGTATAGTAAAATATTATTCAGGTTTTCTATGGGATTTCATTTTTAGATGAAGGTTGAAGACAGTTGGTTTTGTGTGTTTTCTGTGTTTTGAATCCTTATGTTGCTGTAAGACCCAATGACCCATTTTTAATGTTTCCCTCACCATTTTTATTTAAAATGTCCTGGTATTAGAAGGACTCTATGATGCCATCCTCCATCAAGGTTCCCATGGAAGCTCTACAGCATCACAGAACCCCCACTGCAGTCACTGGTGGCCATGCTTGTTCTCATCTTTCCCATTTTGAAGAGTGGATGAGAAAGTTGGGCCTCTCTCCCATCACCTTTATCTTGTATTTGATGACCTTATTCAGTTAAAAATAGCCTTCAAAAATCAATTTAACAAGTGCAAATTATTTAAAAAATGGTGCATTTCTGTTTTATGTAAATTGTTTGGGGTATCAGTAAGCGTGGCTTTCAGGATTAAAAAAAGAGTTTTCATGTGAACAATATCTCCAAGCTTTTCCTATACAAATTATAACCCTATGATATAAGTATTTCAGCTAAGGCAAAACACATTTCAGAATTTAATTTAAAAACAAGTGATGGATTAAAAGAATAATGGTACAATTTAAGAATATCATAAGAAATACATATACTTTAAAATGTAACTGTAAAAAAATAAATATCTAGGACATAATAAAAAAAAACCCAGAAAGTTTAAAGGAATGAGAAAGCCAAAGAAAACTGTAAGGCAAGGCAATTTTGTTTGTATAGCATACTTTCAAAAAGGTGATTTAAGGTGCTTTACATGATTTGGTGGTAGAGAAACAAAGCATATGATTAAAAACAACAATTTGGGAAAAGCGTACAAATGAAACTTATATATATGTATAAAAACACATAAGAGAATAAAAACGTGGGAAGCATAATTAAGTGTAAAAACAGCAATTGCGAATCAAGCGTAACACACACAAAATGATATTAGAAAATTACTCTAATGCATTCCTAAACAGTAGAGTTTAAATCTTTGACTTGAAAGAGCCAAACGATTCAGCAGCTTTGCAGTCGTCTGGAAGTTTGTTCCAGATTTGTGGAGCATAGAAACTGAAAGCTGCTTCTCCATGTTTGGTTCTATCTAGGGATATTTGATAAACTAGAGTTGGAGGAGCTGAGTGGTCTGGTGGGTTCGTATAGTGACAACAGATCTTCAACATAATTTGGTGCTTAACCATTCAGTCATTTATAAACTAATAGGAGTATTTTAAAGTCTATTCTCTGAGCTACAGGGAGCCAGTGGAAGGACTTAAGAACTTGAATAACGTGTTCTACTTTCCTGGTTCTAGTGAGAACACGAGCAACAGCGTTCTGGATCAGCTGCACCTGTCTGACTTTTTAGGTAGTCCTGTGAGGACGCTGTAGCAGTAATCGAGCTGATTGAAAATAAACACATGGATGATTTTTTCAAGGTGCTTTTATGACATCAGTCCTTTTACCCTAGAAATGTTCCTCAGGTGATAGACGGCTGATCTTGTTATTGCCTTTATGATCCTGGAGGTTCAGGTCTGAGTCCATTATTACACCTAGATTACGCGCCTGATCAGTAGTTTCTAGTTGTATTAACTGAAGCTGTGTACTGACTCTTAATCGTTCCTCTTTAGGTCCAAAAATAAATACTTCAGTTTTGTTCTCGGTACATTTACTTAGTGCTTGGATCGGTATATAGTCACCTGGTGACATTGGAATGCAAAGCTGACTATCATCTGCATAGTTACGGTGATTAATCTAATTGGTTGTTATAATCTGTGCTAGTTGGAGCATGTAGGTATTAAATAGAAGAGGCCCTAAGATGGAGCCTTGGGGAACCCCACATGTAATTTCTGTTCATTTTGATGAAAAATTTCCTACTGAAACAAAGAAATCCCTGTTTTTCAGGTAAGACTCAAACCAGCCAAGTACTGTACCAGGGTTACGAAAAAAGTAATGTTTAGTGTTGTTTATATAGGATCCAACAGGTTTTCAGGGAGTTGGTTCCGGAGACGAGGTACAGTGAAACTAAACGCTACCTTCTCCTGTTTAGTCCTTAACATGCTGTATAATTTAGTTTAAATGAGCTAAGCTTTCTACTTAGGGCCCATGGTTTGCTAACCCTGGAGGAAGTAACAGCATGCCGAGTCGGACCCACAGCTCCGTACAGAGGACGCGATCACTGCCGGTCCACACCACGCCACAAACCATGCTGACGGTCCAACAAGCTGGTGAGAAAATCCAACACTACTGACTCAATATTCATTACTTTGTTTTCCTTTATTGATTTAAAAAACAGCCAACCAGAAAGTGCTTTACAAAAATATATAAAACAAACAAAAACGAAACAAAGAGACTAAATGAAAGAAATAGAAATCTGGAATAAAACGTATTGAAACATTCGCTGAATTAAAAAAAGGTTTTATTTAAAAAGGCATTTATTGATCGTAGAGCCAGAGGAAGATGCTTTCTATGGCTAAAGAAAGTCCCATCAACCTAATGACAATATTTACTTTGTGTAGCATTAAAACGGAGCTAGTGTTAGAATTTTTTTGTCATCTGTCATTTTGACTGACGGGGTCAAAAAAAGAAAATCAGGTAATAATCTATTTTATCCATTCTATTTTTGAAACGGTAAAAATAACATATTCAGTAGCATATATTTTTCAATCATTTTTGTTAATATTTCTCCTGAACAAACTGAACAGAGAATCCACATCAAACATAGAGCAGATTAATAAGCTACGTGTATGAATTATGAACATTTCACCTGCTGTGGCCTGAATGCTCTACAGGGAGCTGAACTGCACTCTTGATTGTGTGGAACGGAGGCTGAATGGAGACTGGAATGACAAACGCCACGCGCAACACAAGTCGAGGATTCTCTAATAACATCTTAAATAATTTTATAACGCTAAGGAAAATACCATGAAATGTAAAATATGCAGGGTGTCGTGGTCGGAGCCGTTTCCCGCAGGTCACAGTAGCATTCGGTGCCAGACGGAGCGACCTGCAGTAACCTCCGCCCCACAGGAACAGAGGACGATTATAGAACAGACTCAACCTCTCTCTGCCTTGCCAGAAATGTCCTCCTTTTATAACCAGGAGGACGAAATGGATTTAAAAAAAGAAAAGTAGCAGCAGCAGCAGAGACCAGGGAAGTAAGCCGGAGAGAGAGAGGGTGGAGGATATATGTGAGAGAGGAAGAGATGGAGGCTGGGAGGGGAGGAAAGAGTGAGGAGGCTCACAATGAGCCCCTTTGTGCAGCGAGGACGGGGCTCCCTGGCCCCGGCTTCCCTTCCCTTCACGCTCTTCCTGACTCACTTTCTTTCTCGCCGTTTCTTTTGCTTCCTCTCTCCCCCAGTCCTCCGTTTCTGCCTTTCTTTGACGACTCTGCAGAGTCATGCACGCATAACAGTCTGCCTGAAGGCTGGCTGCAGTTGGGTCGGAGCCAGAGTAGATGTGAAAAGCAGGACATCCTTCACCCCCTGCTCGTCTCTGGTTATATTCACCATCTTCCCTTCTCTCTGCCAGCAGATGAGCTTCACGATAGAAGAAAAGCAAAACAGTCGGAGTGTTTATTTTTTTAATTTTTATTTGATGATATTGGGATTTGGATACCATAAATAGCCGCGTTTGGACTTTTACGTTTAACTCAGGTTCTGTGCGATCGGCCATGGGGGGTTATTTCTTTTTTAACACTCTGTTTGTGCCAAACACTCAGTGAGGCACTAAATGTCTCGGGAAGGTTGCTAGGCTGTGCTTGGTCCTAAAAACATCCCTCAGCTCAGCAGCATTAAAGTCGGCTCTCCACCCAGTCTCCCCCAGTCTGGGCCAAGGACAGCTAACACCCGTGGCTTTAAAAAAGAAGACACTTTTATTTAACCTCAGAAAACAGCTAAACATGAAAATACAATCACCAATTATGTTTGAAATGGCCTTTTTAGAGATAAAAAACTAGAATTGATTTGAATAAAAATATAGGGATCATGACTTTTGATTAATAAAATACCAACAATAATGAAAATATAGCAAATCATTTTAATAATATTGCCTATTTTAATTCTAATTAGAATAAGTTGGAGGATAATAATTATATTTATAATAAGTAATAAAAAAAGTATTATAATCATTATTATTCAAAATGTTTCTGCTGCAGGGCAGGATAAAAGAATAGTATGAGTATGATGATGACATGGATAATGGTGATGATAATTATGAAAACAATTACGTTGATGATGGTTATGGTAAATGGCCTGTATTTATATAGCGCTTTACTTAGTCCCTACGGACCCCAAAGCGCTTTACATTCACCCATTCACACACACATTCAGTCACTAGTGATGGCGAGCTACGCTGGGGCGCAGTGACAGAGGCAAGGCTGCCGGGCCCTCTGATCATCACCAGTAGGCAACGGGTGAAGTGTCTTGCCCAAGGACACTGCGACCGACACCGTCTGAGCCAGGGCTCGAACCTGCAACCTACCGATTACAAGACAAACTCCCACTCCTGAACCACGATAATTAATAGAACATGAGAACGATGCCTATAATGACAATTACCAATAATTATGATATATCGTAGGGGTGTATGAGTATTTCTTATTCTGATTTGGCCTGTTCGGTGCGCATATGTACCGAACGAGTCCAGCTGTTTTGTACCTGAACCCCTGCAGAATGTTTTGTGTGTAGTGCAATGTTCTGCAGGGAAACTTTGAAAAATGACACCAAAACAAAATCATTAAACTCTATTTGGGGACATGAATTGCTTTTTTTTATGCAGCTACAGTAGCAAAATAAAGATGGACCGAATCAGAAGTTTGTCAGCAAACGCATCTTTCAACAGCATAAGTTCCATAACACGCTCTGCATTGAACTGAATGACTCACCTGAAACAATGTAAAGATGGATGGAAACCTCACTGATACTGGAGAAAACAACAGAGTCAAGACTCTTTATTTTAGATAAAACTCAAGTCAGGGGAATCCCCGTTGATGAGAACGGATTTTACCAACAGCTGCCCCTGGTGCATTCAAGTACAGCTGGTAGATTAGGCTGTTGAAATGTCAAAACAACTCTAAAGTGATTTAAGCATGTTTTATTCTCAAGTAATATTAGTACTGACTGAGTGGTTATGTTGCATTCTACTCTGGCTATGTCTGCTTGTACTATTTTATAAAGAATCTGAATCAAATTAAATAGGCCTAATTAGAAAACTTTAACTGATTGGAAGGGTTGTATAATTGTATTGAAATGACTTTTCTGTTTTGAAAATGGGGAGTCTAAGTCTCCTCCCCTTCCTGTCGGCCCTTGGGTCCCCTGAAAAAATAATGAATGGAAGTCAATGGAGCTATAAATTATTTTCTTGTCCACTTCGTTTTACATCACGGCACACACATATGAAGATAACTTGGCCTTCCATTGACATTTTCTTTGCAGTAGGGGACCCATGAACCAGAAGTGAAAGGGTGTGACTTAGGCTCCCCATTGGTATAATACAAATAAACTTAATTGAAATATACCGCTAGTTCTATACTTTAAACTTTTTTAAGTTATAGAACTTCATAAAATCAGACTAATTTCAGGAACTGGATGGAAGTATTTCAGAAAAAAATGTAAATATTTAAAAACTCAAATACGTAGTGAACCATGATTTTTTTTTTTTGGACCACTACACCCAAAATACATTATAATACCAATGTTTATAATGTGATAAAGATTAACATCATAATTTTTGTTATAATTATCATGATATTATTATTCAGCTATTTGCATGGCTGTCAACAATTCATGAATCCTGAAGCAGAGCATCTGATTTTACCAAAAATCTCTGCTCTGCTTTTAGCTGACATTCCACTAAATTTAAGTGAATCCTAAACTATTATAAAGGTTGTGTTTATTTATTTCATGGTGGATATTTTTTATTTGCTGAAATAATGTATTTTTTTTTTTTCCACAGACCATCAGTTTCCTGTGACGGAGCCGGACATAAATAATCGTCTCGAGTCCTTGTGTTTGAGTATGACGGAACACGCTTTGGGAGGTACGGAGTGCTCCCTGAAACCCGCCCGGCACCACGAAACGCCGTAGCACGAGGGCGGGGTTTGTTTCGGCGTTTTCCTCTGCGCCTTCATTAGAGGCAGCAGCTGTCGGACTGTTTTTTTCTCCAAACGGCGCTGTCAGTATTTTCACAGATGTGAGGTTCTCAACAGGACCGCGTGGGCCCCGCTGGGCCTGTTCTCCGCATCGTTCAATCTACAGGCCTCCAGCTCATTTTAACACATTTGAATGAAATAATGAATAAAAGCTCAAATGCGTTATGTTTTAGTTGTTCCCTAAACATAGAAACTGTTGTTTGAGGTCTCCACTTATTTGAAAAACTTGCTGAGCAATAACGGTACAGAGGCTTCCCCTTGCAGTCTGAAACATACGGAAAAGTAATTAATTCAAATAGCTAACATTATGCATCATCTAAGTTTGTTGTTCTATTATTTGATTACTGTAAGACTCTGTGTGTATGTCCCCCAGTGGGCTTAAATTGGTTTAAAATGCAGTTGCTATTAAAATAAAACATGATCCTAAGATCTTTCTATACTAACTTTATGATGTTGTTAGACAATGAAACAAGATCCTCTTGAGATAATGCAATAAATTCAATCATTCAGAAATCTCATCTTAAAATAATAACTAAACTAGTTCAAGATTTTAACATTTAAAGATTAAATCAGCTTGGGGTTTCTTCATCTTGAGAATATGATATAATTAAGCCGTCGGCACTAAAATTCAATTCACTTTTATTTATATAACCCCAAATTATAACAAATGTCATTTCAAGGCGCTTTACAACAAAAGTAATTTCAATAAAATTATACAAACATTCCAATCAGTTTTCTATGTAAGGAATCCAATCAGATTGCATGAAGTTGCTGACATGGGCTTGGGCCCCATTGATGCAGACCTGCAACCACAGCAGTCAATTTAGCAATCCTTCATCCTGAGCAAGCATGGAGCGACAGTGGAGAGGAAAAACTCCCCTTTAGCAGGAAGAAACCTCCAGCAGAACCAGAACCTGGATCAGTACAAGCGGTCATCTGCCACGACCGTCTGGGGGTCTGAGGAGACAGCATGGAGGATGCTCGGTCACTTTTAGCATCATCTGGACTAAAAAATGAGTTTGAAAATATTATTTCAGAGTAATGACCACATTTGGCTATTGCAAACAAGCTTTCTTTCTTTACATTAAAATTATCTACGCATATCAACATGCAAACCTAAGATCTTGTCTCGATATAATCCAAGATCATTTCAAAATATGGTTAAAAAGCATAGTTAAAAAATAAAATAAAAGTAGTTTTAAATGTACTTAGATACAGGACTATCAAGCTCAAAATCTTCTAAAATAATAAGATTAACAACTAAATATTTATATTCGTGATTTTTGGGTTTTGGATTTTTGACTGAAAAACCACAAATATGCACATTTACAATGATAATTTTCTCATGAAAGTCTGTGACTCAGGTGATAAAATGGGTTTTGTGCAGTTTCACAACTTTAAATGTTTGGTAAATACAAGGGGTGTAACAGTACATGTATTTGTATGCTGCATTCAAGTACAGCTGGGAGACCGGGTCGTCAATACATTTCATTTCATGCCCCTGTCAGTCCTACTCTTCCAATTCTTTTAATCTATAAAACATTGTACAATTTAACGAAACTTGAGGAATAGATGGGAAGAAATGCAAGAAAAAGGGTTCTTTAATACTACCAAATACGTACCAAACAGTGATTGTTGTTTGTAGTTTATACTTCTCTGTAAGCCAGTTTGCCCCCACAGACACACGTTTTGACAGAGTTTTTCCTTTTCTACTTCTCTGTTGGGGTCATCGACTATAGAGCAGCTATCTGGTGAAATGATCTCTGGCTGATGTTGAGCTGAACAATCACACACATGCTTTCTCCGTTGCGTTCGATGCAGACAGAGAAGTATAAACTAGCTTTACTCGTATTCATTGTCCCAGCATGCACTGGTTGAAACGTAGGAAGGGTTGGCTTTTTGGAGTTTGTGGCGTCTCTACTTCCTTCCATTTCTACGTCAGGAGGTTTGATTTGACATCCACACCTGAACCGGAAAAGGGTAAAGTACCCTCTCTGGGTCAGGGTTGAAGTCCGGCTGCACTGAAATGCATCGTATTTACTCTGATTGTGTGCCATAATTTAGGTCAAGTACTAAAATCGTGATGTTCTCTCTCCCTAGATGGTGCAGATCGTACATCGACCATATGAGGTCAGCAGAGCGCCGCAGGTTGTCCTATAAGCCACCCGATGGTCACCGGTCCTCACGCCCCCACCCCTCCCTTCCCTGTAGCTGATGGTAGAGCTCAACCAATGGACCTGGCGGGACCTAAGAAACACACGCAGGTTGGTCGTCAAACGGCTAACGCAACCAGTCATCCATGGAGTCACACAGAACAAACCTCCTGCTCTGCCAGCCGCTCTCGGTCGTCTGAATCTGCAGCTGGAAGAAAGAAATGTATCAAAACCGGTGTTGAAAATAAAAAAAATAAAAAGCATGCATAGCGCCCCCTCGTGGATGCTGCCGGAAGGGAGACGGCGACCTGTGGATGGGGTCTCAGCAGGACACCGTCCGGCGCATCGTCCGGATCGACGCGGCGTCCGTCACATCATCGACGTTACCTCAGAGGAAGACGAGCAGAGCGGCGAGGACGCGGCCCCACGTAGAGGGGGATTCTGGGACTAATTTCAGAGGGGAGAGAAGTGAGCATCACAGCTCTCCGAGTATTCAGCGTGTGTCCGCGTTGTGTGTCTGCATTGTTTACACGATGATGCTACAGTCAGAGGGTACAGGAACATGCTGTCATTTCAGGTAGCTACCAAAGCTTTACGACGCACAGACAGCCTTGGAACTAGTTCACGATGAACGCGCTCCTCATCCTCAGCTGCCGACAAAACGACGACCGGCTGAGGCGTTTGAACCAAGAGAGAACGACGGGAGGAAGTGGAGCAGACATGGAGGAAGGTGATGCGGAGAATGTTGCAGAGGAAGGAGTGGAGCTGGAGTGATGCTGGAGACGGGAAGCGGATGTTTTAAGAGGCCGGACCTCTGAAGATGACGGAGGGCGATGATGTCATGTAGAGCGAGGGTAGCAGGAAGTGGATCGGTCGTGTTCATTCACAGCTTGTGCTCTGTGAGCCGTCTAAATCTCTGCAGGGCAAACGCAGGAAATGTGAAGAAGAAGAGGGAATGTCTGTGAAATCCCGAACGGGAGAAGATGTTGGGATGTCTGAAACGGGCCGATCTCTTCAAGCTGCATGTCACGGATAAATGTTTGTCCCTTATAGCGAAGGAACAGTGTAAAAAAACGAAACAGTCAATCCATGAAGGGTACTTCTCCCAGAGATTGTCTCATTAGTGCTTACCTCCACCTGCTGGCCAGACGCAGTCATTGCAGCGCAGATACAGAAGGCGTATTTGGGAGAAGAAGACTGCTGGGGTATCTGGATCTTTAACTCTCTTTATCAGTAGAGGCCTTTCTAGAATAGATTTTCTTCATTATTATGATTTAACCAAATCTTCTGGATTTTTTTTGTGTGTGTCTAAATATTTATCCCAGTTTGCTTCCATTAAAGATATGTGCAAATAAGCTGGTAAGGTAGCTGGGAACGTACCCGAATCCTGACCAGCTGCTTTAGTTTCTTTAATAATTAGAGGTTATTTTTGTAATTTTGTAGTATTTTCTTTGTATCCTGCACTTGATAGTGTGACACACTAGAGTCCAAACGTTCAATGTTGAACCATGAGGGCTGCATTATAGCTCTTACTAAGCATAAAGGATTTCTCTTCCTCTAAACCTGGAGAATGGAGTTAAATTATTTCAGCTCTGTGACTCTGGTTTGCACAGAACCCTAACGAGTTTCCTTTTGTATCATGCTGGAATTCAGATTTACACAGATCGATCACACAGAAACAAAATGGCTCCGTTAAGACCTGGCACTAACATTCGCCCCTGGGCGATCCGATTCCACTTGGTCGGCGCTAAATTCAGGTGTGAAAGCATGCGAGGCGGATCATCTCTGACACTTTTAGCATTAGTTGAGGAATCTGGATGCTTGACAGTGGCTCCTGACTAGCAACAGACTGCAGTAGAAGCTGTTATATGTATCCCTATAGCCTGGGTTATGCTAAACTTTTTAAACAAACAAAAAATGGTATAGTTTTGGGTCTTATCTTGCCAGTAAAAGCTAATTAGTGGACCTAGCGGTACAAAACTGGAAATCTCCATGGCTTTTTCCTTCAGAATTTATATATTCACCTTGACTCTGAGATTTCTAAATGAGACCAATACTTCCAAACACACATATTTCAACAGATTAACTTTACCGTTATATAGAAATAAACGTTCAGCCTTCCGGTTAATCATTTGAGTGTTGCTTTCTCTGATTTAACAAAATGCTGAAACATTGCTCCGTTTGACTTCATTAAAAAATATCACAGATGCTGCTCGAATCTTCTACTCGCTTTAGGAAATTCTGCTTTGAAGAATGTTCATGCCAGCTTGGTAGCGGAAAGAGATCAGACTTTATAGTTTATTTCAAAATCATCTTTATACGCATGGACAGTTTTGTAGTCAATTCACGGTCTCTCAAGTCACACTTGAATCGTTAATGTTTAACTCCTAGTTATGTCTTCAGGTCCTACAGGCCTGAAGTCTGAGTCCATGTCAAAAATAACAGAGCAGGGTTTAGATTTTAAAACTGGAATAATCTGAGCCATACATGGTTTATTTTATTTTTAAAAATATAAATCTATTCAATGCTAACACAGTAGCATGTGCTAAATAATACATTTTGCTTAAAACAAATTTTAAAACAACAAATGATCAACATGTCACCTATACACTTGCAAAGGTTTTGAGAAGTTATTAAATTTGTTCTGTAATCTGACCCAATATAACAGGCTAACATTAGCATCGCCTACATGCTAATTCAGAAATTAGCAATTTATCAAATCAGACTTGAAATCTGGGTAAATCCGAGTCCAAGTTATCACTGTGCTGCTTGAAACAAGTCACAAGTCCCTTAAACCCAAATCAAGTCAGGACTTGAGTCTGAATGCAGGACTCGAGTCCTACATCCATGTGTCCAAAAGCCTGTTTGGTTTGGTTGTGTGTCCCGATATTGGATTGTAAAAACCTGGCCGCGATCTTGGCTAATTTAAATAAAATGTATTCTTCCAATGGACTTTTGGGATTATATTAGTGTTTTAACTAAAGGTTTTAATTGACTTTTTGCTGAAATAAAAATTAAACAATATTTCCCAAATGCTCCATGTTAGCTAATTTTAGCACATTTTTAGCTAAAGTGTGGTTGAGCTGAAAGAGTTTAAAACATCTATGTCTTTGTGCTGTGTTGATAATCCGACTTAGCCTGAATTTATCGGAGACAAGAACGGGTTGGGGGGGGGGGGTTAATGCTAGATGTGAAAGGTCGTGCTCGAGTTTTCCCGCTCAGCAGAATTTAGCAGAATTAGCGTGTTCCTGCCAGGTCTTAAAAGGGGCCGTCAATTTGTAGGGCTTCTGCTGTGTTGCTGAAAGCTACAGCAGTTAGCAAGCATCAATTCGATGTAAATGTGACAACTTAAACTATAAGGTATAAAACTCTTTGGTATTTTAATAGATTTGCAAAGTATCTAAATGGTTTTGCTCTGAAACTGCGGATGCTAACAGTGTTACAGCTAAGCATGTAACTTCTAATAAAGGGTCGGAAATGTGCAGAAGCTCCCTTCAGATCCAGTGAAAGCGGATTAAAACTTCACTTCTGCGTCTGCTCACACTACATGGTAAATGTAGAGGTTTTCACATCTCTGGTTTAACTCCGTCTGAATTTCTAGCCAGGAATGTCTCAATGATTTGGATCCTGGATAGAGAAAGTCTTCGCTGTGAAGCAACATCAGGATCTTGTTATTTTCTCTCAGCTTCACTGCCATGTATCGCGCAATACTTAAAAGTAGAAAACAATTATTTATTTCCTTTTGTTTTCCATATTTCCTGCAGAGGTAAAACTTATATTTTAAGTGTTTTGTTATTTAAAATATATGTGTTAACATGTTATGGCTGGTGACCATGCATACATCTCAGATATAAACATAGTTGTTTTCTTTGTAATTTTTGCTCCTTTTTTTGTTATATTCGTGTTCAATTTTTCTTACGTTATTTTACATTTGAAGCTTAGAGTGCAGCAGAGAGCCCAGCCAATCCATCACAAAACCCCTCGGAATCACCAGAATGGGTTTCAGTGTGCAATTAGAAGGAAAAGATGTCCATTTAAAATGAGCTGAGATCTGGTTGCTCCCAGTTTGGGAGGGATTTAAATGTTCACCTCAAAACAGCCGAGGGAGTTTGGGACTATTTTTAGCGGAGGATTAACACATTTTGCTTGGTGGCAGAAGTCTGGGGTGCCGTTTGTAAAGTTACAACAAGAAAGAAAATGGTTATCTACTTTTCAAAGTAATATTTGCATCCATGGTATTTATTAAAAGGGCGACTGTGGCTCAGTGGTAGAGTAGTTGGCTTGCAATCGGAGGGTCGTAGGTTCGATTCCAGCTTCCTCCAGTCACATGTCGATGTGCCCCTGGGCAAGGCACTTAACCCCCAAATTCTACATCGTCGTACCGAGCCATGTTGGCTATCGGTGTATGAATGCAAGTGTGAATGGGTGAATGTGGCTTCAATGTAAAGCGCTTTGAGTGGTCAGTAAGACTAGAAAAGCGCTATATAAGTTCAGTCCATTTACCATTAATTTATAAATGACAGTTTCAAACTAAATATTTATTTTGAAGTTAAATATTTAGCTAAAAAGATCTAAATATTTAACTTCAAAACAAACATTTATCTTAGAGCTAAATATTTAGCTTTGGGCATATTTACTTGGTATAAGCAGAAGTTGACTACCAAAATAAAAGTTCAGTCTTGCAACATCCATATACAATGCTTGTGAGACTGAGTGTTCCTGTCACATTTTGACTATTGTCAATTTTCTTCCTCACATGTCCCACGTTTCATCTTAAAACATAGGATGTCAAAATGAAAGCTTTTAGTTGAAAGTCCATTTCTGCTTATTGGCAAGTGAGTATGCATATTAAAGTATATGTTTAGTCCAGATTTAAACATTTTACTAGTCGGTTAAAGGTTGAATATGGAAGTTTTCATATAATGTACATTTAAATTGGGCACGACAATGATGTTACGTTTACATCTACCAGCTATGGAGTCAGCGAGCCGAACAGAGGCCCGGAGATATTGTTTTGAGTGACCGCAGAAGAACAGTAGTTTTAACAGTAGTTTTAGGTGAAGCCTACACTAGATAGACCCACATAAACGATTTCCACAGCATCAAACACATGCGGAAATGGTGACGGTCCTCCTGGATTAGTAAGCTAGCGCATTGCTAACCTTAGCAGTCGGTTAAACTCCTGTAAATTACATTCCTCACTGGACACAGTTCAGGCTGGTCACTGGGCGTATCGGCAGCGAACCTGGCAACCCAACATCAGGAATTATGTTTTTAATGTAACTACAACCTAGATAAACTAGATGTCGCCATCATGCTCATGTTCCATATTCAACCCTTAAGTTCCCTAGCTAAATATCTTTTTTGAAACTGTATTTATATATGAATAAATGGTATGTATGCAAATATAACTTTGAAAAAGTATTTTTTTGTGCGTCTTAGAATTGGCTAAATTACCCCAATTATTGCTGTTAACCTTTGACTTTATAACCATGGCATCCCATAGAAGGGCATTCTGTTTCATTGTTGGAAATCTGTCAGCTTGTTTCATGGGATTTGTTCGAGACAAATGATCATACTTCTGATTTCTGCTTTTACGTGAGGGAGGAACCCCCTGCAAATTCTCCTTTCAAAAAGACTTGAGGGAAATAATTTGTGAATCAGACAAGTTTCTGTGACTTCATTAGGTGACGTCATTTGTATGATTAGAGCAGAACTGCATGTTGGGAGCTCCGCTGTGTGACGTCCGGAGCTCAGGATCACAGATCATCTCATCAAATCAAACCAAATCCGCTCTGTGCGTGCAGCAGTATTAACATTTACCGCTTTGTTATTCCAAAAGCATTTATTGTATTTTACGTTGAGTCATGTATGCTTTTTCTATTTTTTTTTATAGATTCTGCAAATCAGTCTGTATTTTTTTGGGATGCCAGGACTTTTTGTTTTGGAAATCCAGCAGCATCCTTTCTGTAACAAAGTGTTACTGCTTGACTGTGCTCCTTTTATTTCATTTAGATGTATTTTATCCAAGAGCCGATGTCCTGTATTGACTGCAGGCTTACTTATATATTTGAAGTTAAAAAAATTAAATGTACGTTTAATTAAAAAAAAGTTGCAAAAAAAAAATATCTAGAAAAGTAAAAGATTAAAAAAAAAATTGTATTTATATTTTAAAATGCATGCACAAGACTGGGAAAAGTCATATTTAGAATAACAAATGGCAGTGCCTTTTTTGTATACTTGACACATCATCAAAAAGTTTAAAATTAAATAAAGTTTTATTTTGGACTTTTGTGTTGCAGTATTAGGAGAAAAGGAAAGGGGAGTGAGGTTCACGTTCATGCTGCAGAGCCAGTGGTTATAAAACCATCTACTGGGAGTTTGGTTTACGTCTAATGCTGTTCTGATGCTAGATCGGGTCACGATCTGCAGAAATGATTATTCAGTCCCGAAAGTGTTGAGTTTTAAGAGTTTGCCATATTTAATCGTGTTGAACTTAATCATCCTTAAAGGTGATCATGACTAAACAAACCTTAACTCATTTATAATTGATGCAGTTTATAATAATAAGAACTCACTGTGCAGACTGTTGCATAGTAATAAATCTTAATTTCAGCAGTTAAATACACCTGACAGCATCTTATAATTTGAACTGAATATTTGAGTTCATAAACTAAAGTTCTGGATTTTTTAAATTTTTTTTTTACCCAACTAACCATGCTCAATATGGGAGTTTTAATAAAATGGCCGTGAACGTGAACCTAGCTGCTTAAACCGGTTGGTATATGTGGAATCTTTGTTTTAATTGGAATGTGACAAGTGTGAAAAAGAAGAAATGGGAACCGTTTGGATGTTTTGTACTTTTGCTGCGATGTACCAGAATGCTGTGATTTGGCATGCCCCCAATTTATATAAAAACAAAATGAGAGAAAAAAAAAAACCTGCCTCCATTTCCATCTTTCTGTGTGATTCAGCAAATAAACCAAGGTTCAGAATTTTGACGGGAAAATGCATCCCAAGGTTTTAGTTTTACTTAAAGATGAAGAGTCTGATTCTAACATCAAGTGGTACACAGATTCTACATCAACATTAATAAACTTTCTTAAAAACTCAAGAATGAAAATCGCTTCTGGCTGCTGCAAATTAAGTACGATTAAAGAATTATCGTCAGAAAAGCTCTTGTCTCAGGAGTTGTGGCTGTTTCCTGGTCTGAACTATATGGGTGTTGTCTTTATGATTTACCAATGTGTAAAAATATTAACAGTTGCCTTCAAGAAGCATCTGTCCGTCAGACTAGGATGGGGTTTTGAGGTTCTTTCCAAACATCTACAGGCAGCTGTCGATACTACCTGGGGTAGATGTCCTAACAGGCCAATGGGCAGGTCAACGCCTGCATGGGATATCAGGCCCATCCTACACTAAAACAACCCATGTGTAAATGAAGCTGCAGCCATGTAAATAACACCCAGCACCCTCTGCTGGTCGTCATTGACCCACAACAACCAGCAGAGGGTGCTGTAGGCTTTTAATTGGGGCTTTTGGAGGCAGTAAAGAATACACTTTGGTACAGCTGGATGCCAAAATGAACATTAGGGCTCGGCTTGATTAAAAACCAAGAGCAAAGCTAGCACAAGCAGGGATGATGCTAATGCATCAGCAGTCCTACCCCGCATCCAAATCCTTAGTATTTACTACATGTTATGTAGAAAGTACCGCGTAGCAAACTGTTATTTCCGGGCTAGGTAGTTGACGAAAACTTTTTGAGAAATACACCCAAGGAAGAAAACAAGGAACAAGTTTTTGAGCGACAGACTATGTGGTATTGTGGTCGCAAGAATAGTTGTGGATTACCTATTTAATTGGAGGACGTTAACTGGACCGTTGTGTGCGTAAAAAGACAGTTTGTGTTTGAGATGACTATGTTCTGTTAATTGCATCTGGCGTTGATGGGTGAGCTGCACATTATTTTTCATTGAGTGGCTTGTAAAAAAAAAAAAAAGTTTAGTTTCTTTATAGTTATGTTTGCATCCTTGGTTGACATACATCAAAAGGAATCCAAAAAATCTTTCCAATGATGTGCAAGATGTATATGAACATAGAAAAGGTGTCGCAGAAAAGGGTAGATTTGACCTAAACTATGTAACGTGGCGCCAATGGGACGCAAAAACGCTAATTGGTTAAATTCCTCTGTCCAGGTGTGCGTCACAGCAAATTGCAATGCTTGGAGAAAGTGCAACAAAAAATATGTAGGTCCACCCACAGGCCTCAGTAAGCTTGTTAAATGGTTCATGATGGGACGATTAGAAAACTGCTAAACAACTACAGGTTGTTTGGAAGAGCTGAAAAGATGCTTCTCTTAAAGGGGAAGTTCGGCTGGGTTTTTTTTTTTTTTTTCAACCTGGACCTTATTTTTAGCAAATTTTGCATTCATTTACTCAGCCAGACAACTTTGGAGCCATTTTGAGTCCTTTGGGAAAAGTTTATATCCAGTCACAATCAGCGTATGTCCATATAATGGGACTCAATCAGGGCAGGAGATTTGCTGCGTCTAAATAAGGCATCTGCCCTAAAACTCCTTCATTATCCAGGTTTTATTAATCGAAATAAACTTCTCACGAAGGACTCCAAACTTGTCTGGGTGAATAACTGAATGTAATATTTGATTAAAAAAATAAGGTCCAGGTTTAAGAAAACGTATGAAACAACGGCCTTCAGGTGGCACCAATGAACCAACTGTAAAGCACAATGTTGGAAGGTTTAGGATGTGTGCTCGTTCTGCAGCCACTGGACATGGACACATCTCAGTCATTGACAACGAACCCCAATTCCACTTGTCCCAAAGAAGTTGATGTCTGACATATTCCCATTTGCTTGTGGGAGCCTTTGGAAGTTATAAGAAATACATTTTCAGTGTATCAAAAAAATTTTTTTTCAAATGTTGAAATCAGAGAACCCATCCCTATCCTAATCGAACAGTCGAACCTCAATTGTGGTTTTGTTTCTGACCACACAGGGGAAACAGCAGTGTCCACCACAGATTTATTTTACTACCAGTGATATATGTCAACTCGGACAGCAAATATCAGTTTTTAAAGCTTCTTAACATCAACACAAAATGTCTTTATTTTGCTGACAATTCATTGCTGCGTCATTTATTTTAGGACTAATTAGAAACTTAACATACAAACCTTTTTTTTTTTTATCCAAACTGGTGACAGGAATATAAAATGTTCATTTCAGTGATGTTAAAATCAAACACACAGTCTCTGCTGCTACATTTATTATCTTTGATTTAAATTCTTTGAAATGAGCACAACAAAACAAGGCCACAGAAAGAATTAAAGCGTTTTTTTGACGGGTTTTTTTTTTCTTAACATTCATCTTCCCTCCATCACACACTAACAAATCCAGTTGCACCGTTAAAACCAGACGGCGGACATTATGGTGCACTGAAATGCAATCGTGTGTTGCACCAGTAAACACAAAATCACAAAACGACACAAAACACGTCTCCACAGTGTTCATCTGCCAGGACGAAAGCTGCAAAGAAAATACATACAAATACATTTAACAAATGTTTTATGGAGATAAAATATCTGTTTTGGTTTTAATCCAGAGGTTGGTTGGCAGATAAAGGCAGTTCCTCACACAGGGATACAAAAATAATCACGTTTCCACAAAGGGAAAATATAAGTGTGGCTTTCACATACACTTAGCTCCAATGATTCAGCTATTTTTTTTTTTTTTTTACAAGTTTGATTTTAAAAATATAGTTTTAATTGACAGGACATGATCTATTTCTGACTAATTCAGCTTTTTAGTCATTTGTGTGTTTTAAAAAGTGTAAAGAAGTCTCAAATATCATTTGGTAGTTCATGGCATTATGGGTGTAATGATGTTACAAGGCATAAACAAGAATTGTTTTTTTCCCTCAGGATAACATGATTTTCTCTGAAAAAAAAATGTAACTAATCAGTTAAAAACTTCGATTTGAGTAAAATAAATTTAAGTCCTTGTTAACACATTCAAACTGAAACATTAAATACAGGTAAATACAGCGTAAGCTGTGTTTGCTTGGTTTTGTCAATTATTTAGTTGACTATGGTGAGAATCTGCTATTTTTATCTGTTAACACCATTTTTACACTCCCTTTTATGATCTTATATCTGACGGCATACATATGTACACTTTCAGTTTATTATGTGAGAGGACTCGGGAATAAAATGTTACATTTGCATTTTGCTAAGGAAGGTGCTATGGGGTACAGTTTCATCATTCCAGTCATGAAAATTCCCAACCTTTTGGCAAAATTCCTCATTTTTAAGCCGAAATAGGTCACCTACATGTATTCAATGAGAAAATGATCAGCTGTAAATAGTGACGCAGCGACACAGCAGCGATCTGCAAGTTTTCAGGAGAACAGTTTTTATGTGAATGACAGGTGCTGTAATTACTTTGACATCTGCCGAGTTATTTAGGATTAAAAACTGTTTCGACCAACTTCAAGTCTAGTTTCCTTTTATTTCGGCTGCGTGATGGTAACTTAAGCAGCGGATCAGGGCTCTTTTTTCCAGCCTGAAATCACAGCTGGTCATGCTTTTCGTCTGGCAAAAGTGTCTTTTCACAAAAGCTGCTTGCAACATCAGGCATTTTAGGCTGCAAAAATCACAAAAAAGTGACCCAAAATCCTGGAGGGACCGACTAAACAACCACTTTGCGTGGTTTAGGATGTACTGTCTTGCTAACAGAAAAGTACACCTTTTATTTCAAGACAAATAAAAATCATCCTCTGTTTACCTGGTTTGAAATTATTCCATACTAACATTTAGTAAAGAAAAACAACAGATTCAACACTGACATTACTACTGAACAAAAATAAAAACATATATAAAAGGTTGTTTGTGGAAAAATTAATCACACCCTAGCCTCTTCCATAGGATTAGAGGGAAATTAGCAGCCAAACGATGCTAATCAAATGTAGTCGATGAACCGATTGTCTACAAACGTGATCCCCTCTGGAAGTTTGGTGCTTTGAAACATCAACACAATGTTAAAAAGAAAAAAGAAAAAAATCAACATTAAATCATCCATCTTCCATCAATTTAGGAAGAGGTTTAAGCCAAACAGTTCAAAGCGGAAACAAGATAACTGCAAATCTTCTCAGAGCAAACATCTGAACAAATTCATCCCAAGCCCATGTTTGTTTCATTGATTATTCTCAGACTCTATAAACCCGTTAGCCTCTGCGAAAAAGAATATGGCACTAAGACTAACGTCTGCAATGTTGCATCCAGGCCTGGCGCCAGTGGTATCAGATAAGGATGAACTAAGCTCCATGGCTTCCTCCATGTTGTATTTTGTTTAGGAAGTGTGTCAAAAGGAATAATTGAATACGAGAATATGACCCTGAAATGACATTCTGGTCCTCACTTCTTGATGATGATGATGACATGATGGTGCCAGAAACGCAACAATTCGTTGTTTTCCAGACGTGAATAATTGTCAAGAAAAAGAAGCGCTAATATGCACGTAAGAAAGGAATTTACGAAGGTCTGTGCCGGCAGAGTTGGAAGGTAAGGAAGGAAGACTTGCAGACTAAGTACTTTATTGCAGTGTTTCCCAACCTTTTTTTTACTTTTCTACCCCGAGAGCCATTTTTGAAAACCACAAGTCAAATCCCCTTTGTCAAACATGTTGATTCTCCAGAATTAGAACATACAACAGATTATGAAATGAAAATCATTTTGTTAAATCTACCTAACTTGAACATTAATTTCTCAAACATTTTATTATTTTCACTTCAAAATCTTCACTTGAAATTAAACATGGCATAAAATTAGCGTAGTGGTTAGCACTGTTGCCTTGCAGGAAGAAGGTTGTGGGTTCGTATCCCAGCCCAGGGTCTTTCTGCATGGAGTTTGCATGTTCTCCCCGTGCATGCATGGGTTCCCTCCGGGTACTCCGGCTTCCTCCCACAGTCCAAAAACATGACTGTCAGGTTCATTGATCTCAGGTGTGAGTGTGTGCATGGTTGTTTGTCCTGTCTGTCTCTGTGTCCCTGTGATGGACTGGTGACCTGTCCCGGGTGTACCCCGCCTCTCGCCCGTTCACAGCTGGAGATAGGCACCAGCACCACCCCCCCCCCCCCCATGACCCATTAAGGATTAAGCGGTTAAGAAAATGGATGGATGGATGGATGGATGGCTCTGTGGATGTACAGGCACAGCTAAGAACGGTTGAGTTGGAATTTACATACTTCTTTCTGAGTGCATCAGGATAGTTTCAGCAGTGAGTAAAAACATAAGAGAACGGGCATGGAAGGAGGAGGGCTTGATGTTGCGTATTCTGCTGTTATTAACTGCTTTGCGAACAACTCTTCTCATTTCTACAAAGCCGGTTGTTTGGCGATGTCTCACTTCCCTCTGAATCAGCAGCTCCTGCTGAGCGACAAAGATCTTCTATAAAGGAAGATGGCTCACTCATATACACAAGCCGATACACGGCAGGGTCGTGACAGTGGCTCAATCGCGGTTCTTTTAGAGAACAAAAACACACGTCCTGACCACCGATCTAGAACAGAGCAATCGTTTGGGAAAACTCCAGTACCTACCAGAGTCTGTCCCTTTTTAAATTATGTATAATAAGAATGTGTGCATAGAAAGAGTGTCAAAAAGGGCAGTTTTGACCCAGAAATACGTAACACACTGCCAACGGGAGGTAAAAACCATAAGGGATTAAAAAAAACAAAAAAACAACTGGGCCCACCTAAAATAAGCTGTAAAATACCTCACAGTTCACCTGAAAGTTTTCTACAAGAAAAAACAGAGCAGACTGTGCTTCTTGAGGAAGCTTAGATCCTCCAAAGTTGGATCCAAGATGCTGCAGATCATCAAGTCTGTGGTGGAGAGTTTTATCTCTTCGTCCATCGTCTGTTGGGGTATCAGAGCCAGGGACTTAAAACGGCTCAACAACCTGAAGAAAAAGGCTGGTTCTGTTCTGGGGACGACTGGAGAATATTAAAAAGATTATGGACTATCCTACAGCAACAGGGTATCTTCAGTCGGAGGCTTCTTCAGTTTCGCTGCAACACAGACCGCTATAGGAAATCCTTTCTCCCCACCGCCATCATGGTCTACAACAACTCCTTTTAGAATGAATTAATTAGTATGAGCACCAACACTTAATTTCTCTCTGGGGTCAGTAAAGTGTTTTTGAATTGAAGTCTGTCAATGATATCCGCCTGTGAACGATGACTTGTACATTATGGCCTTTTTTTTTTTTTTTTTTTTTTTTTTTTAAGTGTATGCATGCACGGGGTGTCTCATTGGAGGGAGGGGGGTATAATTTGAGATAATGCTTTTAATTCTGTGGGGTGAGGGTTGGGAAAGTAGTTTATGTGGCGTAATTAAGGGACGGCCCATGCAATGCATGGAGGCAGTCCCTTATTACTATTCACTTCTAAACTGGACTCTTATTTATTATTCTTCCGCCACCGTTAATGCAGGTCGTACCGTAGCGTGCACCCCCACAATGTATACATCAAATCGACCAGCTCGATCGCGCCATCCGGGCTATTACTTTTATTGCCGATTGGAGTTACCATGGCAACGTAATTAGCGAAAAACCAAGCCCAAAAAGCCCCATAGGAAATGAATGGACAAATGAGTCAAAAATCATGAAAATCCACTAATTTTGAGCATTTACAGTGTCACCATACAATAACCTAGCAACACCATTCGAAATCCAGATTGTAGCCACGTCCGTGCTGTGTTCAGCATTGAAGACCGCATGTCGATAGCTGCTACGGTTTTGTCACAATTTGACTTTGTTCGACAAAAAGTTTGCCCCAAATCGACATTTCTAGAGTGTAACTGCTCGTTAAGCAGAGTGTGGAGTGATGAACTTTTGGAAGGTCCTCATAAAAATTTAGCTCGACGTCACGGCCACATATTTCGCACTAGTGACATGATTTTCGGTCATGAAATAGAGCCGCCCTTTGTGATTCTCAGGATCATTTCAAAATTTCCCTATGTCGCACGGTTTTCTCTCAGCGAGCTCTAGATCGCTCAAAGTGGAACCCAGTTTTAGGGCTTTTCTCCTATAGTTTATCATTGTGGCTGCTCAGGATTATCTCAGCCAGAGAGATGTTCTTAGTCATTTTTCTCTCGCTCCCTCTCGGACTTTGAATAAGGTAGAGACTTCTGCTTTTGCATGAACGAAGAGAAATGATAAATCTCGCTCACACTTCAAGAATTTTTCCGATACCTTGTACGGTTTTCGAATGGGAACGATTTGTTCGGAGCACTTTTGGAGGATTTTTCTTGAAATTTAAGCTCTTAATCATCTTAAGTGTTTACACCTGCTGCAGTTTTCACTCACACTTGTTGCTGGGGAAACGGAGCACCTTTGATCAGAGTTCACGTTCGCAGCTGTTTAACACTCTGAACTTGGAGACGAGACAACAGATCATATGGCCTAAAACTCAATGATGTATGTATGTCTGTGATGGCGTAGCGGTTAAGGAAGAGGGTTGGCATCCCAGAGGTACTGGGTTTGAATCCAGGAGCAGCAAATACTTTTTCTTTGCTGAAAGCTGAACTGGGAGACGAGACAACAGATCATATTGCCTCAAACTCCATGCTGTGTAACTGATGTTGTAGTGCAACTGTTAAGGAACAGGAATACAATGCAAGAGGTAGTGGGTTTGAATCTCAGGGGGAGCAAAAAATTTTTTTTTTCTTGTTTTAAAGCTGGAACCAAAATCCCTATGTTATACACAGTACTACATTGCACTTGTATGCATTTTAGTTGATTTCAGCTTTTTCAGTATATTTTCATACTAATCCTATTAATAGTAATGCCAACAGGTTAGCTAGCATTAGCATGCTAGTTAGCATTAGCATGCTAGCTCTTGTTAGCATTTTAGCTAATTTTAGGTTTTTGACTATATTTTGGTCCTCATCAAGTCAATAGTAATGCCAACCCCTTAGCTAGCATTAGCATGCTAGTTAGCATTAGCATGCTAGCTCTTGTTAGCATTTTAGCTAATTTTAGCTTTTTGACTATTTTTTTACTGAATGGGTTTATAGTATTGCCAACATGTTAGCTAGCATTAGCATGCTAGCTAGCATTAGCATGCTAGCTGTTGTTAGCATTTTAGCTAATTTTAGCTTTTTGACTATTTTTGTACTGAATGGGATTATAGTAATGCCAACATGTTAGCTAGCATTAGCATGCTAGTTAGCATTAGCATGCTAGCTGTTGTTAGCATTTTAGCTAAGTTTAGCTTTTTGACTATATTTTGGTCCTCATCAAGTCAATAGTAATGCCAACCCCTTAGCTAGCATTAGCATGCTAGTTAGCATTAGCATGCTAACTGTTCAGCACGCACACCGTGGCCGTCCCTTCTCTAAATTTCCTGAAATTTTCTAGTTTTAATCTATAATGCAGTTTCAGATGCAACTCTGTATGAAAAGTGCTATATAAATAAAGTTTGATTTTAATGATCTGATGGGATTATTTTTCTTTGAGTGGTTAGACAAAATGGTTTACTGTGTCTAAAGTTATGATCGTCTCCTTGACTGGCAGTGCTGGAATCACAAGAGCCCTAGCTTTCCGGTGATAACATGAATATGTACATAGAGTGTCGCGGACTTATCATGGAAGCATGCAACGTACTGCAAATAGGACGTAAAAACACGCTGAGGGTAAATAAAAAGAATACTTTACAACCCCCCCCCAGCTAAATGCCTCTGGCGCTAGGTGTGTTTGCATCAGAATGAACCACAGACTTCTAAAACATAATTTGGAGATATTGAGACCAGTTTTAAATGAGATCATAATGGTTCACAGGCCCACACTTTGTTTTTTTTGGGGGGTTTTTTCCCCAACCCCAACACCTCAAACCAGTGTAGCATGGTGGTGGAATGTCATGATTTGGGCTTGAGACCTTGGGTTTCTTGCTTTCATTGGGTCAACCATGAAATCCTCTGTTTACCAGAAGTTTTCTGGACTAAAATGCGGTACCATCTGTTCAACAAAACAAAACCTTGACTTGACAAAATGACTCCGTAAGGAAAGAAAGTGGTGCCTGGTCACCGTTTTGGAGGACTGACGGGGTCAACGAGAAGATGACTTCAAGGTATTGGAGCGAAACTTGGTTCTACAAGCATGTTTTTATAAACAAGGTTAGATTAGGAGAATTTCAGACCAGGTCAATACAAGTTCATTATGTCCTGAAACGTTACATGCAAAGAGTAAAGCCTAGTTTATACTTCTACATCATTAAAAGGCTGCTGTATTTGTCTATATGGGTTTTTAAAGTATTCTATGAGCTGCACTTCTAGTAAAAAGCTTTCCAGCTTAAACAAAACGTACTTTCTGTCGTCCATTGCTCCTTGAGGGGGGAATAAGGTCACAAGTCGCAGAAAATAAACTCTAGTTAACAAATAGTAGGCAATCGGAACAGTGGGCAAACCTGCCATGAGAAGTCAGCACCCCCTGCTGTTCTGGTCAGGAATTGCTTTGAAACGCTGAAAAACGTATAAACGAAAAAACGTCTCTGTCGATACTTCTGCATTTTGCTGACGGAGAGGTATAAACTAGGCTTTAGACTGGGAATTTAAAGCTGGATAAGTACAATTCCTGCAGTTACCTGATGTGGTATGAAGATGCTTTGGGATTGTTTGTCACAGGATAAACTATTTCTGGAGGCCAGTGAACATTCAAGCACATATGGACAAAACAAAAGGCTAAAGTCTGAGAAGAAATATATCAGTCAGCGGCATTGAGCCAAAATCACTGAGGTAACACGCTGCCTCATCGGGTCATTACAGACAAAAACACAGCGTGAACACTCTTTCCCTGCCTTGGGTGAGACGGAAACACACACGCACACACACACACACACACACAGCGAGCACGAAACGTAGGCCCGTGCAGGTGGATTTCACTCCAGGCAACAGGAAGAGGAGCTTTGTCCTCTTCAGCTTCGGATGAGGGTCAGGAACTCGTCACGGGTTTTTGGGTCTTCTCTAAAGACTCCCAACATGGTGCTGGTAACAGTTTTACTGTTCATCTTCTGGACGCCCCGCATTACCATGCACATGTGACTGCAGAGAGGCGCAGAGCAAGAGGGAGGCGTTGGTTACTCAGGATAAATATTCAGGAATAAAATGTACAGTGATGTGAAACTCTCTTTCTTTTTTTCTTTAACAAATACATTTAAATATTAGTCAAAGACAACAAACACCAACTGCTGATTTCTACTGGAGGTTTTTATCATAAAAGAAGAAAAATAACTAAATCTACATGGCTCTGTGTGACAATACCTGGTAGGGTCACCTTTAAAAAAAAAAGTAATTGTAGTTACTACTTGTTTTACAAAGTAACTGAGTTAGTAACTGAATTACTTTACAATAAAAGTAATTAGTTAACAGGGTAAAACCGTAAAAGCTGTAAAAAACCGTTGCTATATATTTGGGGTGTCACGATTCTCCAAATCCTTGATTCGATTTTCCGTTTTAGGGTAACGATTTTATTCTCGATTATTATTATTATTTTACAGTAAAGAGCCCTGTGTTTTTAATCTAGTCTATGATAATTGGTTTTATTCATTACATTTTTTACAGTAAATCTTATTTTAGAAGACAAAAGTGATGCAATTGTTATTATTCTTGTGAAATGTATTAGGCATTAATGGACAAATAGAAATAATGTATTTACAATAAATGTGTGAGTCTTGTTTAACTATTAGTAACAGAGAGTGGCTGCCATCTAGTGACTCGTTATAGTTACTGCAGAAAAACGAGTGGGGATGCAATGCTCCAGTCCAGGTAGCTCAATGGACCGAGCTAAGTGCAACTAACAGCGGTCTTTTTGTTTAGAATATGAATGTGGATTTAACAATGTTGCCTGGTATAAAAACAATGGCTTAAGTGGCTCTTTAGCCTAGTACATGGTTTATTCTATCGCAACGCGTTTAACGTTTAGTAACGCTAACGGCGATGTAATGACTGAAAACAGTAATTAATTAGATTAAATGGTTTAGGTTAGCGAGAGTCGTTTCCAGCTGTGGAAGAATGTTTTCTATTAATCTTTGCAGAAATGTTGTAGCTCAGCCACAGTGGAGAGTAATGCCAAAATATTTCAATATGATTCTGGTCAGAACTTTGACTAGGCCACCTGATGGTTTATTGTCCTGTTGCAGAATCCAAGTTGGTTTTAGCTACAGGTTAGTAAAAGATGGCCCAACGGTTTCCTTCAGGAGCTTTCTGCAGAAAGGTTCGATGTATCACAGCAAATTTTCCAGGTGCTGAAACAGAAAAAAACGTCCCCAGTTTTACCACCACTGATGCTCTTTTTCTGAAATTCTGTTATGTTCACAGCAAATGCAACAGGATTTTCCCAGAAGTCTTGGGGGCCGTTGAGATGTTTTCTGGCAAACTGAGATGAGCCTTTTATGTTCTTAGTGCTCAGGAGTTGGGAGTTCATCTTGTAATCGGAGGGTTACCGGTTCGATCTCTGACTGTATCGGTCGTTGTGTCCTTGGGCAAGACACTTCACCCGTTACCTACTGGCGGGGGTCAAAGGGCTCGGTGGCGCCAGTGTCCGGCAGCCTCGCCGCTGTCAGTGCTCCGCAGGGCAGCTGTGGCTACGTGTGAATGACTGAATGTAGTGTAAAGCGCTTTGGGGTTCTTTTTGCTTTAGCTGTCGTTTTCATGACCTTTGACCTTAACTTGAAGCAACTGAGGCCTAAAGTTGGTTGGATGTTGTGGGGTCTTTCTCTTGGAGGAGTCGTGGCTGCTCTCTGCTGGTAATTTTGGTCGGTCAGCCGCTCCTGGGAAGGTTCCCCACTGTTCCATGGTTTTACCATTTGTGGATATCTGCTCTCGTCGTCTTTCCCTGGAGACCCAAAGCTTTGGAAACGGCTTCAAAACCTTTTCCAGATCTCAGTGACTTTCTTTCTAATTTGTTCCTGGATTTCTTTGGACCTCAGCATGATGCCCAGCTGTTGAGGATCTCTTGTTCTTTCATCTTTATGGAGTGTTTTTATTGCTGCTTTTATTTTTATTTTATCCCTCAAAGTTAAACACCCAGTTTTGCCTTGTTGCTGAAATTGTGCTATACTAATGAGGTCTTGCCTTGGTCTGCTTCAATTTTTCTTTTTTAAAATGATTTCTTAAGTGAGGACAGGTGTGGCTGGATTAAGGCAATATATGTTTGGAATTGTTCAGCTTTAATAAAAAAAATTCACTTATAAACTGCATTTTTTGTGTGTTTTATCTTGCGTTGTCTTTGACTATTATTTAAATTTGTTTGAGGATCTGAAACATTTAGATGACAAACATGCAAATAATAATAATTAAAAAAAGACAACAGGAAGGAGGCAAACAATTTATGATGCCTCTGTAAAAAATGTGGATCAACAGGAGAAATTGACCAGGATGGCAGATGAATTGACCAAGTAACAAGTCCTATCAGAGAATCAGTCAAAAGGCTTCTGGTAAATCTTGGGAGAGCTGCAGAGGTCGACAGCTCATAAACCTGGCTTTTATGAAAGGACTGCACCTGTAAAAACATTATGCATGAGCTGGATATCACCTTGAACACACCATGCGTTCAGGGAAATAAGGTGGAGGCAGCATCATGCTATGGGTTGCTTATTGAGACTGGGACTAACTAAAAGCCAGAGCTACAATGTAATGAGGCCTGCAAAAAAACATCAGCCTCTACACCTTTAAAACCGGGACATAAAGACTTGCAGCTGTTACTGAAGTGAAATCTGGTTAACTCAATGGCACAGAAGAAAAATGCATGCCACACATTTCAAATCTTTACTTCTAAACACATACAACACTTAATTTTACTTCCATTTCAAAATTACTCAACACTTTGTGTTGGTCTGTCACATGAAGTTATTGGTTATGGTTTTAAAGTGACAAAATGCATGCAGATTCTGCATCTGTAGAGAGATACCTACGTTGCCTCGACGACGACTCCAACCCCGGTGGGCTGCAGGGCCTCTGTGATGGCCACTGCAATCTGTTTGGTCAACCTCTCCTGAACTGAGGACGCAACAGGAAGACAGACAAATAAGGAAATGCAAACAGTGAGAACAAACAACAGATCAAGGACGACAGAATTTAAACTTCTGTAAAAAAAACAAAAACAACAAAAAAAAACAGTAAAGAGCAAAGTCAAAGTTCAAACTTTATAAAAGTAGCAGGACAGTATCAATCTAATGTTTGTTTGAACTTGATTTTGGCTCCAAAAAAAATGTCTGTACAGTATTATTTTGGCCATTTTCCAGTTTGCAACTAAGATTTTTAGTAAGCTCTTATTTTGTTAAATCTCCTCACTGTCAACTGCAACATCTCACGCCTGGAAAAAGTCAGGAAAAAAAAAAAAAAATATATATATATATATATATATATATATATACCAAAACTTTTAAAGAACAAAACTGACAAAAGGGCAGAGTGGCCACCAAATGGGGCAAAACCAACAGTTTGTCAGTTTTTTGGCTTGGGCGTACTTTGGGATTGACAGACGCTGCAAAAAAATAAAAAAAACACGTGAAGTGCAAGATTTGTTCATTTATCGTAATTAAACGAAAGACTCAGGGAGAATTTGGTTTTTCAAGACAATCACTTTTCCCCTGGCGCAATAAATGTGTCCAAACTCAAAGGAATAATGATTTGAAAATAATCGACATTTCAATATTGACCCAAATAAACTATTATTTATTCCTCCATTATTCAAACACAGTCAGATCTTTAAAATAAGTCAAACTTCATTTATATTATAGCTTTATCACGACAGACTAAACTCTCAAACCTGTATCTGAAGTATAGATAGTCCTATTTTTGAGAACTAAATATTTAATTGAGCAGTACCTTGTAGTCGACGGCTGTAGATTTCAACAATCCTAAAAAGGAGAAGAGGAAGAAGAAAGTGTTAATAAAACATTTGATTAATACAACTATAACCCAGAATCAGCGATGGTGAGGAAAGAAACAAGGTTTGATTCTATTTTGTACAGGTTCTGAATGTATACAAGTAGAATGGTGATTGCAACAGTTCTTATTTTAAAGTAAATATAACATCTAAATATTACATTGAATAAATCCCCCCAAAAATCCAGAAAATTACCACAAACATGTTAAATAATATCCTGTTTATATTTTGTGGTTTTTAGGAAAGGAGTTGGTTGATTGCTTAAGCTTTTCTGGATGAAATCTTGGCCCAAATCAGCAATTTTTCATAGTAAAAATTAATTCAAAGTGCATAAAAATCGATTTTATCAGATGTTTTTTCAGCTCACTCTGGCTTGCTGCTGCTGTGTTTCAAAATCAAATGTAAGAACGATCCGGAGCTCGAACTACAAATGACTGTCTTCAGCGATGACGCATATTTTGTATGGAGATAGAAAAGTATCATTATTAATAAACTCAAGCAGGGTTTTTCATGAATGTATATGCTCATTCGGAAATGCACATGGTCTGTTTCACAAATGCACACGCGGAGGTTCACAAACGCACACGATCTGTTTCACAAATGTACACGATCTGTTTCACAAACGTACACAATGAGGTTCACAAACGCACACGATCTGTTTCACAAACGTACACGATCTGTTTCACAAACGCACACAATGAGGTTCACAAACGCACACGATCTGTTTCACAAACGCACACGATCTGTTTCACAAACGTACACAATGAGGTTCACAAACGCACACGATCTGTTTCACAAACGCACACGATCTGTTTCACAAACGCACACGATCTGTTTCACAAACGCACACGATCTGTTTCACAAACGCACACGATCTGTTTCACAAACGCACACGATCTGTTTCACAAACGCACACGATCTGTTTCACAAACGTACATGATCTGTTTCACAAACGCACAAAATGAGGTTCACAAACGCACACGATCTGTTTCACAAACGCACACGATCTGTTTAACAAACGCACAAAATGAGGTTCACAAACGTACACGATCTGTTACACAAACGCACACAATGAGGTTCACAAATGCAAACGATCTGTTTCACAAACGCACACGATCTGTTTCACATACGCACACAACGAACCCACAATACCTCAACCATTAATCCCACGCCCTAACCTTTGTGCTACAGCCACGACACAGACACCAAAGGCGGTCAGGGCTTTATATCAAGCAAACAGAACACCACATGGTTTATGTCACGCTGTCGCACAGTTTATTAAATCGGGAAACAGATTGAGAGTCCGTGCGCACAGTTTAATACACCGAGGAAACGGGTTAGTAATTCATGCCCACTGTTTAATAAACAGGAAATGGATTAGTAATGACTAATTATTGCCGGTCCGTGCGTTCGGCCCACAATGTGGATGGAACATGTTAGGAGCCACACCATTGGCTGAAAGCGAACAACTGGCTAAGTGATTAATTTGATTGACAGATTCCTTAGCCAATGGTGACAGTTGTCCACCCACGTTAGGTGACTCTCAAAACTCACTACACAATTCTCTCACAAATGCAGAGGGGTTCACGAATTAGAATTGGTGGGTTCATGAACATTCAGGAATTTGTATGATCTGTGAGTATATATTTGGAGCTTTTTTCAAAATTATATCTGTGAAACAGCTTGTGTGTATTTATGAAACAGATTTTTTGCATTTTTTAAACAGATTTTGTGCATTTTTTAAAGAGATTGTGTGCCTTTTTGAAACAGATCGTATGTGTTTGTGAACCTCATCGTGTGTGTTTGTGAAACAGATCGTGTGCGTTTGTGAAACAGATCGTGTGCGTTTGTGAAACAGATCGTGTGCGTTTGTGAAACAGATCGTGTGCGTTTGTGAAACAGATCGTGTGCGTTTGTGAAACAGATCGTGTGCGTTTGTGAAACAGATCGCGTGCATTTCTGAATTTATATTACAAGTGTTTCTGAAAATTATATTTGTGAACCTCCGCGTGTGCATTTGTGAAACAGACCATGTGCATTTCTGAATGAGCATATACATTCATGAAAAACCCTGCTTGAGTTTATTAATAATGAGACTTTTCTATCTCCATACTTTTGCTACATCTTCCTCCGTAACATGATAAATCGGAACGTATCCTGGAAAAAACCCACAAAAAAACTCGACCTGATCTTTCCTGACATCCTGCTGTTTTCTCTGTGAGCAGGAGAACTTTAAACAACCTTAACCTCACAGACTTTTAGAGTAAATACCACAAGACCAAAGATCAATGTGGCGATGGAGAGAGCACACCTCATAGAGAAAGGAGGAAGCATACAGAAGAAAAGTTTTAATGGAAAAAATGGAGAATAATTTTTCATCCATTCTTCTATGGAACGTTTTTTTATTTTTTTATTCAGCCACATTGGAGGGCTTTGAAACATGAATAGACTATTTAAAGCCATCCTGCAGCAACACAATAGGGTTTAAGTCCAAACTTTGACTGGGACAAACAAAAACCCTCCCTTTATGATGTTGACTGGCTAATAGTTTCCTCATTTATGTCAAGTTGTCCAGGTTGTGAAGGTTTACACCACCAAACCCCCCCCACTGTTTGACTGTCAGTTATTTTTGATCTCGTCAGTCCATACAAACGCTTTCCAGAAGCTGTAGGGATTCGTGAGCAAATATAAAACGACCCTTTGTGTTCTTTTGCATCAGCAGTAGGGACATAACGCTACATGTATTGATATTCAGATCTTTTGGTACAACCCTGTCAGTTTGGAAATTCAATTCAATTTATTTATATAGCGCCAATTAACAGCAATGTCATCTCAAGGCACTTTACAACAAAACTCATTTCAATACAATTATACAAACATTCCAATCAGTTAAAAGTTTTCTATGTAAGGAATCCCAGCAGATTGCATTAAGTAATTGACATGAGCCCCATTGATGCAGACCTGCAACCACAGCAATCAATTCAGCAATCCCTCATACCGAGCAAGCATGTAGCAACAGTGGAGAGGGAAAAACTCCCCTTTAACAGGAGGAAAACCTCCGGTACGCATGATTACCGAACAAATCCGGCCGTTGATCACATGCAGAGTGTTTATGTCCAGAGCTCCAAAGTGTTTTAATAATTTTTTATTCTCAATTATGAGCAAAAATAAAACATTTCTAAATATGTTTTCAAGAGGTTATATTGTTTTCTACTCTGGCTATGTCTGCTTGTATTTAGTGTTTCTAAAATTCAAATAAAATCTCCAGTCAGTTCTATTCTTTAAAAGTTTGTTTTGTTTAATGCTGACCAAACTAAAAAGTCATATACATAGTTATATTATTAATCCTGATTAAAGTGTACCGAACTGTGATTTTTGTGTATCATTACACAACTAATCAGTAGTAGTGGAATAATATAGAGCTAAAATCATAACTTACACTTTGTTCTTTTAACTTAGGCCATAGCAGCGCACAAACCCTTCCCCTCCTCTTGCCATGATTGGAGAGAAATTTAAGAAACCCGATTGGTTGGCCAAAATCAGCCTCTCATTGGTTCTTCCAGACAATCCAATTATGGTAAAAAGTGATTTGTAACTTGTATGTGTGTACCTTGAGACTTCAGCGCAACTTTAAACTTTACACATTTTAATCTATAAAGCACCTTGAAATGCAATGTTGTGTAAAAAGGGCTTTATACATGAAGTTTGATTGACTGCTAGGTTAAACGTGTGTTTGTGTGTGTGTGTGTGTAACTTGTAACTTTGAAATTTGAAACTTGTATTTTAAAAATGTGTGCAAGTTACCAAATCTATGTTACAAGTACAAAACTAAAGTCCCAATTCTAGCTCCATATATTACACGTACTATAACTGAAGCTGAAATTTTGAGAGGAAAAAGGGTGTTAGCTGCAATTATATATTTCCCAAAGAGCTGATAGATGAAAACTTGGCACATAGATGATAATCAGAGTAAAGATTATATCCTGAATAATCCGTGTATGGTTCGTTCTTTGGTTTTTTAGTTTCAAAATAAAATCCTAAAAAACCAATGAACCATGTCGTTTTTATTCTCTTTTGTTTTTGAAAGCCAAAGGTAAAAACTTAATATTTAACAAATACAAAAACCACAGAGATGGATTTTTACATGAACTTTTTTGACCTATAATCCTGGATATGTTTTGATTTGTTGCAACATCAGAAGTAAAGGTTTTAGGTCGGGAGCGCGCACTGCAGCCAGAGATGCAGATCTTCACACCACTTCTGATCTATTTATCTGTAAAATGAAATAGGTAGTCATGTTTAAGTTGTTACTTTATTTATCTACCAATAATAAATTAATAAAAAGAAAAAGTCATTTTCCAAATATTTCAGGCAGCTGAAGGACTAAATACTATAAATGAAATGCCTGTAAGTTATTTTGTTCCCATGTTATGAGGGGGAGCGGAATATTTCAGGCAGCTAAAATATTCATCTCCCCCATGTAACTCTGGTAAAGTAAGACCAAATTTATTTTGATTCACAAGACTAAGTGTCAGGCCCGGCCTTAAACAATTTGGTGCCCTAGGCAAGATTTCAAGTGGCGCCCCCTTGCACTGCTAGTGTACATATTCTCACAAGAAACTTTATAGCTTTGTTTTAGACATTCTTTTATTTAAATAAAACAATTGCACATTCAAAATACTAATTATAATAATAATAATTAAAGAAATAAAAAAAAATGAACTCAACATATTAAATACAATATAGATAGCTTACATAAAGTATTACATTTAAATACTCCCGAAATGAAAAGTGTAAACAAGTGAAATTAACTTAAATACAATAGAAATACGGCACTGTGCAAAATAAAACATTAGTATCTTGTCTATCTATCGTTTATTATCTATCTTCTTATCTATCTTCTTTTATCTATCTATCTAACTATCTAATTATCTTATCTTATCTATCTTATCTTATCTATCTATTTCATCTATCTTATCTATCTTCTCTTATCTATCTATCTTATATAAATTATCTATTAATATCTTTAAGTAGGCACAAAAATACAACAAGGATTTTAATTAAAAAAAATTAAAAGATGATCTTTAAAAGAGCTCTATTGGGGTTTTTGGTCCTGCCTTAAATTACTTCAGGAACTACACCACCACCTCCTTAATCTTACATGACTTGCTACAGCTTGACTTTCCTGGATTTTCTTGAGGCAAAGTCATCTACAACATCATCATATGACAACCTCGGTACTTGGGCCACGGTACAGTTCGATACATGTTTTGTGCAGAAAGAGACTGCTTTTTTAAATCCCAAAACAAATATATATATTTTTTGGGAAGTGGGAACAAAAGCAGAATGTCACAGTTAACTTAACCCGCCCATAGTTACAGGTTTGGGCGTGTCAAAGCTATGAGAATACAACATAAACGTGCTGTACGTCTCTCTGGGATTATGGCTGCACACACAGGGCCGCAGTAACAGAATGTTTTCTGTATTTTACCGGTTCTTTAAAAAAAAGCGCATCTGACCACACTGACACAGGTGGCGGATATTCTTTGTGTGCCCGCTGCTCAAAGGGCATTTGTGTGTGCATCAATGAATGGAGCGCAGCACATCTCTTTGCTTCGCGCTCCGGCATACCGCAAAGAGGAGATGAACACAGCGCAACCCGGCGCCCCTGAATGCTGGAGCCCACCCGGGCAGAAAGCGCTCAAGTCGGGGAGACATTTTAGCAGCACCTCACACCAGGGGTGATGTCCGAAAAAAGCGCAACCGACCCGTGTACATTTTTTGCTCCTTACTGCTCCGTGATGTGCGCAGTGTGGAGAGGAGGTCGTGTCTCTATGCCTACCAGCTGCTGGAGCGGGGAACAGCGAGCTGGTTGTTGCACCTGTGTCTGGGAGCGCGGCGCAGTTTGGTAACGTCGGGCTGACAGTAACTAATTACCAGCACAAAATCAATGGCAGTACCGAAGTCCCAAGGTACAGGAGGACGGATTGTCCCGTGTAGGGCGTACCGAACGGTCCTGTACTTTAACCTGTCCCGTTGAATCCCTACTATTTATAGATTAGCTAACCACGTATGCTAATAGCTAATGGCATTATTGATCATCATCTTTCTGTAACATCAAAATAATATCATTAACATCATCTTTATTGTAACATTACCTTTGTCACGTTTTTCCTCCTCTTCTTTTCATTTCTTCCTCCCCTGGGCACCAGATAATTTGGGACACTTTGACATATTAACTTCTTTTGACGCAATAAAAACGGAAACCGAATGGCGGGTAAAAGAAGTCTGATTGGTGGAGGTGGTGGTTTCCCATCCTGCTTTGTGGTGCATAATGTTTTGTTCGGCACCGTGAGCTAAGTGTATGTGTGATCCCTTCAAGTCCCCACTGGTCATATAATAACAGCCCTTAACAGTTAAAGTCAATGCCATGTAAAGCTGTAGACTGTAAATTGTAAATCCTAACGCTGATACACTTGTTACAGTGTCAAGTACAATAACAGTGGAAAGTTCTTATCCTGTCTCTTGCGCCCCCTGGGTATGCGGCGCCCTTAGAATTTGCCTATACTGCCTATGCCTCAGGCCGGCCCTGCTAAGTGTCCATGTCGAAATGACAAAGCACTGTTAAAGACAGCTCTGTACATAATTTTGTTCTTATGTAGTGAAGAGGGAAACTGAATATTTCCGGCATCCGAAATATGCTGTATGATGTGAGGAATGACAGACCTAAAACAAAAAATGAATGGTTTAATATCTGCCCCATGGGGTACAGAACCAGTATAACAAATTATAAAATTAAGGCTGAAATATTCCCCTTTCGCTAAAACAATTTTATTCTTGTCAAAAAGCGAGGAATTATGTCTTCATAGGTCACAATACCTAAATAATACATCTGCTACAGCAGATTATTTTAGACAAAACACAGCAGACATCAGCAATCAAAAAACAAATTAATTTGGTTTCCATTTTGGGTCATACTTTATATTACAACGGTTTAATAATAATAATCCTACATTCGTCTGTTTAGGAAGCCTAGTTATCGTGTCCAGCAGAGTCAGCTTCCATCCTTTAACATCAGGGTTAAATAAAATGAACACGATGTGAAAGAAAACAGTATTGGTGGCTAATATCATTCAGGTTTTAATGAACATGATTCAGACTTTGATTTTTGCCATTTAAAAGAAAAAAAAACTGTTATAAACACACACACACACACACACAAATGACCATGTTTATTTTCATTAATTTGTTTACTAGTAGATTAATAAAGTAACAACTCCAATATGACCACCTATCATCATTTTATCGAGAAATAGATCCGAAGTGGCATGAAGACTGTCGGATCCGCCTCTCTGGCTGCAGTGAAGGAGGAACATATTTCAGGGGAAAATATTTTTACACATAAACTCTTACACAAGGGGACAAAGCTGTTCTTTTTTTTTTTTTCTTTACCTGCAAATTAGGAAACATTTGTGTTTTTTTTTTTCCTTTCTCTACTTTTTGTTTTTCCGATTTGTTTTTAAAGCAAAGCAATAGTAAAATCTGATTATTTGTTTTCATCTGATTTTATTTTGAAAGGTTTAGACCCAGCTCACCAGCTGGAGCTTGGTTCTGTAAGGTTTTACACTTTCTCAGATGTCCTCAACATGCTCAGTTTGCTGCTATTTTTTTAGAACACAATGCACAACCCGCTATCACGGTCTGTGACTGCACTGAACGACAGCAAACAAGCAAACAAGGTCCAAAGAAAAACCACTGAAAGACCATTAGAAAGCCAGCGAAACCACCATTTGAGACCAGTATATAAGTTCTCATTCGTTTTTAGCACATTTTGTTAAGAAATCTAAATGAATATAATATAACACTGTAATTTTCTATAGAAATGTATCTAAATTATGTTTCAAATGGAATAATTTTTAGGGTTAGTTGTGATAAAACAAACGACCTCTGCAGTGTGTGTGAGTGTGTATTGTACCATGTAAGGTGTGTTAGCACAATAAGCCTGAAGGTATTGGGGTCAGTGTGATCTGTTGTTTTAATAATCAGCTTAAAGACACACACACACACACACGTAGAGGCAGACACGTGCAGCTACTCCATTGTGCCAGCTGAGGTTTACTCACCTGGCCAGCTTGCTCAGGCCCAGGACCCTCTTGTTGGGGAGGTAACCGATGTGAACCTGCACGGCGAGAATCAGTATCAGTAAACAATCACGTATTCCTAAAGTTTGAAGCTAAAACATGTCCAGGAAGGTTAAATGGTAGCAAAACCTGTTCAATTTAAACAAAAAAAAAAACAGCTTAAACTTAAGATGCAACGTATACAATGTAAAAATGAGTCAGAGGAACAGAATGCCATCAATCAGTCTAATATTCTTATAGACAAAATCCAGGATAATCTTCCGTATCAGGCTGAGGATGGGGTACCTAAAGCCTAGTTCATACTTCAACAGCAAATTTGCGCTCAGACGCAGACGTATTGAAGGAGATGTTTCTCGTTTATGTTTCTCCAATTCTTTCTCTCCGCTCTCCATTGATTTTTCTGTTTTCTGTTACAAAGCAATTCTCAACCAGGACAGCAGGGGGTGCTAACTTTTTCATGTTGGGTTCTGCCTACCATTGCAGCGTAGTTTCTGTTTTTTCCTTCAGCCTGTGAACACATTCCCCCCCTCACGGAGCAATGGACGACAGAAAGTACGTTTTATGAAGCTGAAAAGTTTTTTACTAGAAGTGCAGCTCATAGAATACTCTGAAAACACATGGAATCAAACAGCAGCCTTTTTTGTTGTTTTCATACACCACCTTGTGTTCAAAGTCGCCAAAAGACCAGGGGCCGTATTCGCAAAGACTCTTATCTTACCGCTAGGTGTTACTCCTAACTCGCGCTAAAAGGTCTGACGTAGGAGTTGTCGTCTAAAACCTATTCACAAACGCACTAAGAGCTACTTTTACGTAGGACAAACCCCTAAACGTAAGCTAAGAGTGACGTCCCGTTGCTATGGAAAACGTCATTTCCTATGTATGAGTAAATAGACGGACAGCAGTGGGATTGGTTGTTGAATGACACGTGTGAAACCAGGAAATGGAAAACTTCAATGTAGATAAAAGCGTGATTATGAACAGCGCAAATAGCAGAAATAATGCATGATGACATATTTGTGTCGGCCACGAGACTCACACTTCATACAACTTACACACAATAGCCTACTTACAGAGAGGGGGAAGTTTAAAAAGAAAAAAACGCCAGCTAGCTGGGATAAGCTCCAGCTACGGATGAATTGTTGGATAATGTGTGGTCGACAGAGCGCTTTAAGAGTTTGGTGGATTGATTGGCTGATAGAAAGTTGCGATATACCCAAGTCGTCCGCGTTACAAAGTCGCATTTTCCCTGTGGCTAAATATCTTAGTTTTGCTAAACATTTCATTTCTGGACTGATCGGATTGTTACGTTTAGTTGGAGACGTGATTGCATCCCGCACCACATCTACAACAAACGATTTAGTCGGTAACGTTTGGTTAATTCAGAATCATCCAGAGTGTCCAACACATTGCGTTTGGCTGCAGAACATTTTGGGAGTCTTTGTGAATCGGTCTTAGGGAGTTATGAGTCCTCTTGACTTCTTTTAAGGACTCCCAGACTTAGGAGCTACTTTTAGGCCTAAAAGTGGCTGTGAATTACTTTTATCTTAAGAAACTAGGAGTCCTAAATTTAGGAGTGACACGCCCACATTTTTTAGGAGTTACTCCTAAATTCGGCAGTCAGGACCTACTTTTAGCCCTAAGATTCTTTGTGAATACGCCCCCAGATTAGATAATTATCTATTTAATTTAAAGCATGTAGTGCCCAACACTTACAGCGATTACAGCGACTGTAGAGCACCGCTCTGGTGAAACGATTTCAGGCTGTTCCTGAACTGACCAATCAGGCATATGCTCTCTGTTGCCGGAGACAAATAGGTAAAAAAATGGGGCTTGACTCAGTCTGTCCTTGCGTAGGTTGACGGAGAGTCCTTGTGTGGACAGATAATGGCGCTGCGTCAATCCGTCTCCGTCAAAACGGAGAAGCATAAACTGATCTTTAGTCACGCCCTTTTATTACTGGTCCATGGGTCCCCTAGTGCCAAAAAAAACGAAGGAGAGTGTTTTACGTGCCATAGCTAGTGCTAGCTCGCGCTAGCTGCGTGAGGTCAAATATGCAACTTCTGACTTCTGATTTGGAGATACTTTATTTGCAAAATTTTACAATGAAATAAATCCCAAATCACTTGACAAACAGTCGAAATCTACATCAGCAGTTATAATTTAAAATTAGGTACAACATGGATGCAAGACAAAGTGGACAAAAAAATAACTTATCGTGCCATTGACTTCCATTCATAATTTTTCCGGCCGACCAGAAGGGGAGGAGACTTAGGCTCCCCATAAGAGAATTCTTCAAGATATGATTTTCACACAATAATGTGCTTAGTAAAGTCTATGTGTAAAAGTGAAAAATGGCCATGTAAAATGAGCATCAGAGAAACAGAACTGTAGCAGAAACAAATGCTTCCATAATTTTTTTTTTTTACCCTCAATGAAATGGTTTGTTAAATCGGATTAGTGCTGTTAAAAACATAAAAAAAACCTATATAAAGACAAATCGATTCTGAACTGATTATTATATATATAAAAATAAATTTAAAAAAATCAGAAAAGCCACTTTCATTGTTTAACCTTTTTACAGTGAAAATACAATGGAAAAGTCCAGACAGGCCTAAGTCTGAATGGGTTAATATCATTTCACCTGATGAACTGTAAACCTACCCAGTGTTGCAGCATTAAATTATACTCATGTATTTAAGGTAACAGGTAAGGTAAAAAAAAAATAATAAGAATAATAATAATAGCACTCAACCATTTCAATATCAAATTGGAATAGACTTGATAGGATGGTGATAATCCATTTTAAGTTTTTCTTTTTCATTCTAACTCTTGAGAATTGGATTCAAATGGATTTTTGAAATTTAAAATCGACACCCAGCTCTAATTGCTAAACTTTTACATTTTAAAATTTTTCTAAAGCATGCATGGTAACAACATTTATTGTTTACAAATATATATTACTTCAGTCTATTTATATTAATCAAAATAACGTTATTGATGTTTTTGAACATTCTCACACGTAAAAAGTATAGAGTGTCGTTTAAAGAACATTCATTTTGCAAAGTCCCTAAAAAAATATTCAAAGACTAGAGCTTTTTCAATCTATAGTCTTCCTACATGGAAATCCTCACTTTCCTAGACTCAAAATTTCCATATTTTTCCAAAAAAATGCAACGCAAAAACAAAGATAAAAAAATTAAGGCTAAATGTTAAGAAAACACAAAGTGCAATATTTTGTAAACTTAAGAGGAACATTTAAAATGAAAAACATTTATATATTCTTTCATGGTTATTTATAAATTTAATACTGCACAAAATAAAGCTGCATATATTTCATTCAAAAATGCTTCAAGTTCAATTGTTTTCTTTGAAAACAACAAAATGTAAACGTTTAATATGTACTGTAAATGCAAACAAAGAACATTCGTTTTTATACTCGTAATGTATCTGGTATAACACTGCTTGATAACATCAAAATGCACAATCCGCGTAAGCCAGTATTAATCTCTTCCATTGGCTAAATTTATATATCCTCCATTTTACAGCATTTATATTGCCCTCTACCAAAAGACATTGAATGGTTCTGGACATGTGAGACTTTTAGCTGCTGCCATTCACTATTAGTATTTAACAAAAGTAAATGAAAATCGAGAAATCTGGCAACAGATGTTCATTAAAAAAAATGTAGTAGTGATGCTGGTGTGCATCACAGTAGAAATGTTACATTTAAATAAATGTTAAATTATATTTTTGTCCCAAGCAGTTACGATTATGATGAAATACTCGCAGACTGGAATCACCACTTTTTAATCCGACAGAAGGGCTTTGGTTGAATATATGCACTTCAAGGTTACATTGTTTATTTCTTCACTGTTTTTATATATTTTTTCAACACGGAAATTTTAACTTTTGAAGGGTTCCCATCTTAACACAACTGAGAGGTAAAAATATGTAAAGACAAGGAAATACATAATTTAGTCATCTGTACTGTAGCAAGAAACTGTCCTATTGCTGATGGGAGATGCAGATGAGAGCAGATCAGAAGGAAAAGTCAAAAGGAGGAAGAATCAGAGTCAACAGCATGAGATCCACTGCTGTGGATGGCCGGAGGCTCCAATTCTCTTACACACAAACATCCAAGTGAGCTTCACTTAAATGTCAGATGCAATTTGTCTACTGAGAGGAGAAAGGGCAGCAGGAACAACCATGCAAAGATCCTTTTTCACTTTTTTTCTTATTCCTTTACCTCCTCTCTGCTGCGGCGGTCAGATATACAGGCATCAAACAGGCTCCTACCCACACAACTAATTCATATTTACAAGCACACACTGCAGGATGAGGAGTCTTTTTTTCCCCTTTTAGCTCTTTCAGCCTAAAGTCTTCCTACACAAAAACACTCAAATCTAGAACCTTTCCGTCCAGACCATTTTCCAACTATGGATACAAATGTTCACTCTTAATTTAAAGAAAAGATTCCAATATTAGTAGGAATTAAAAATCTACAGAAATCGTCGCACACATACAAGAGCAGGTGGATGTTTGGGTGGATTCATAGAAAAACTATGGATGAAAGCAACACGATCAGAAATAAATTCAGTAAATCCTCCCATACTTTAGTTTCTTTTATACTAATTCAATCATAAAAAATACTTAAATCAAGTCAGACTTTGTCAGACTGGGTAGGAACCTTAGTGCTGTACAGAAAATGCCAGATTGTTGCCGGATTTCGGTGTCCAATGTCCAAATATGTCTACTAAAGACTGTATTGGGAAGGCGCTAAATATTAAATTATAAACCAAAACAAAATGTTTTGTTTTTTATATTTCCTAAAAACAAGCACCTTTTTCACCTTTTCATTTTAGAGCATCTGAGGTCTGCTAATTTTGACTTAATTTTCCACTTTCAGCTGTACTCATTGGTTTCATCTGTAACACTTATGACGGTTGTACATATTTCAACATGTTTTCCACAACAAAAAGGATTGAATGGATTCAACAGATGAAAATCTTTGGCGACAGACTGTTGCATCCTACGCGAATGAAGGAACATTATCGTAGGTCCTTCCTTATAGCAGCTCTTGGGACTCTAGAACCATCACTGCTCCCAACAAACTCAATGAATCTTTACATTTCGGCTGTTTTTTGCACATTCCTGCAGTTTATAATTTTCACTTTTTGTAAATATGTTTTTTTTTTCATGCAAAAATGCACATGCACATTCTGTCAATATTTTTTTAATTATTCGATCAGTTGCACTTTCCTCAAATATGCGTAGGCCATTTTCATTTCTAATAACTGCACAGTACTTTTGTAATTTTGGTCCTTACTGTTTATATTAATGTTCTTACATTTGTTCTTTTATATTTTTCTTTTGTGAATCTGAATGCCTCTTTATTACCTGCAACTTTGCTGCTATTACAGCTGAATTTCCCCTAAAGTCAAGTCAACTTTATTTATATAGTACTTTACAACACAGAGATATGCCCGAAGTGTTTACAATACAGCAGAAAAGAGGAACTAAAACTCAAGAGAATAGACAAACCGTAGAAATACCAAAGGGTTGCCACAATAAAATACATAAAAACAAAGTAGAATCTACATAATAGCCAAACCCCCAAAATACAACCGATTTGCTACAATGAAATGCATTAAAAACAAAATAAAATTTTGTGTTTAGAGTACTTTAATGTTAAGTTGAACGCCAAATCAAACAAAGACGTTTTCAGCAGATTTAAAAATAGACAATGTAGAAGCCTGCCTGCCCTGCAATGGTAAAAGTTTCTAAAGTCTAGGAGCTGCCACCTAAAAGGCTCCATCACCTCGAAGCTTCCGCTTCGTTCTCGGTACATCCAGGAACAGCTGGTCAGCCGACCTCATGGACTGAACAGGGTGGTACACACTCAACAATTCAGATAAATATAATGGTGCTACACCATGCAGAGATTTAAAAAAACAACAAAAAAAACAGTACCTTAAAATGAATCCTAAAAAGAACAGGTAACCGGTGCACCAAACCAAGACTGAGGTGATATGCTCACATTTATTAGTGCCAGTTAAGACGTGCCGCTGCATTCTGCACAAACTGCAGACGAGAGATATTAAACTAAGAGACACCAGGGTACAACGAATTACAATAATCTAAGCATGATGTAATAAAAGCATGAATAATTTGGTCAAAATCATGTCTGGAGAGCATATGCGTAACCTTGGTAATTCTTCATCAAACCTTCAGATTTCATCAAAAGGAGGTTTCTAATGAACTTCTTCCATTTCTGTCATCTTGACTTTTTTTTTTTTTTTTACACATTTGTGAACTAATGTATTCTCAAAACAGGTGATAAAAAGGGATAAGCTGCTTTTTAGCATCAATTTACAGTTTGAAATGTTTTCAATCAATACTCCATACTGTTACTGTGGACTAAAACCCTTTTATTGAGATAAAAGTGAAAGCGTGGGAGCAAAAAGTAAAGTGTAGCGCTCCCTCTTCCTTGTGTCTAGCTGCTGATCAGCTGGCCACAAGAATGTTTCTCGACTCCACTTTGGCTGTCTGTAAATTATTTAGCTCATACAAACACAGATTAAGCTAAAGGAGCCCCATCCCATAAATCTCATTAACGTTAACTCGTTTCCAAACTGCAGCTGGTATGCTCAGAGTTCATTCTGGCTACCTGAGCAGACAGCCTGACTGAAATCTGCCTCTCAGACTCCCAGGTTTATTCCACCAAGACCTTAGCAGACAATGCTATGTTTTTCTGTACAATAACTACCTGAATCTAAAATAGATTTATTCTATGTTTGTACAAGTTTACTGAAATTAAAATAGCAGGTAGTTAAATTTGGAGGTGCAGAAGTAATTACTTACCTTTGTGTTTTGCAATAAATAAATCACACCCATTATATGATCTATTTTTGGTTCCAAATATACTGCGATATTTAATATCATACTATAGAATGGTTATTTTATTATGGCCCAAAGTGTTGTCAACCTGCATGAAAAAACCACCTAAAAAAAGATGAATAAAACCCAACACATGCAGGAGACAAGCAGCCGGCTGCTGACCATGATGATGAGGAGGTTTAGAGTCTCGAACAGACGCACGCCGGAGCACACGAGGCGTGGTTCATGTTTGTGTGACTCATAGCTGTCATTGGAGCCCATTTACATCCGTGGAAAAACAAAAGACGCCTTTTGTTTTAGACCGGCGTGCTGCTGCAGGTGAAGATGGAGGGATGGAAACACGGAGAGACGGGGGCAGGAGCAGAGGATGTGACCGCTTCGTCAGGCTTTGGTGGAGAGTAATGATGTGAAAGCAGCACAGAGGAGGCTGAAGATAAACAGGTCTCAACTAATCTGATTGTTTCTCGTGTTCTCTGCTGCTCAGACTGCCGGCCTCCGGACAAACAGAAGGAGTTGGCTTGAGATTAACATCTCCTTCGATGTCTCTGCCTTTGAGACAAAGATTCCCTCATCTACACTTAAACCAAAGTTTTGCCAACTCAGCTTGAAGGAAGCGTCCATTCATGAAACCATATATCATGAGAACAAGAAATTAATATATTTTTTCAAGAAAATCATTACCTTTCATAAAAACATTCATAAATATAATTGTTGCACCTAACAGTGTTAAAAGGTTGCGCTTTAAAATATTGGTTTGATGATAAAAAGTAAATATATGTCAGAAAGCATGTTAATATTTACCTCCCTTTTACTGTATGAGCAGGAAAGTAAGAAAGTTTAACTGAAAAATTATTTTTAAAAAGGTGGAGATTTGTATAATGTTACAGGTTTGAACAAGAATGAGGGACATGATTAAATTGTTCTATTGCATTCATATTTTTTCCAGAAATTTTTTTTATTTCGATTGAAGAAGACAGGCAAATAAATACATTATCAGGATAAAAAATCTGGTTACTGTCTATTTACATTTATGTTTATTTGAATGAAAAAAACGGTGATTCGGTTTTTTTTGGCTGACCTCTGCTCATTAGAAACGCAAAGGAACATAGACATTTCTATTTCTTGTTTTAAAATGCATTATGTGAATCACTTTAAATAAAAACCTTGGTGGTACACCTGTGGGAGACAAACTGCATCAAATTCAGAGAATCACCCATCTTTCACAGACCCTCTAACCGACTTTGACAACCTGCCCCATTTCAGGATGAAAATTAAATCGGGATTTAATGAAATTGTGTACCTTTTTTTCTTTTCAACTTAAAAAATGAGAAAATTTTTATTTAGTTTAGGAATAAATTAAAATCAATGTTCCTGTGTTTAAAATCTCTAAGATTTAGCAACGTAATGTATTTTTCTGGTGAGTGGTAAAATGAAGGAATGTACAGTAAGATACTTTTTTTAAGTCACCCTACATTTTCCCTTATGTTAAAAATGCATGTGTATATGTATTGGGACTTTAAAAGGTTTCCTCAGTTGATTTTCTATTTACTCTTATGTCAAAGTACAAAAAGCCAAGAGTCACATGTGAGAACCAACCTTGGAGCAATGAGAGAATCAGCCCCATGATGAGCAAAAAAAAAGCTAGCTAACATATGACTTTAGCTAGCTCAAATCAAAGCTTCCATCTTTAACTTTTTGATTCATTTAAATGTTTTTTTAAGCTAATAACTTACAAACTTTTATTATAAAAATAACACCAACATGAAAAAATTACTGACCTATAAAAATAAAATCTATCCTAACCTCAGCAATGTGCGTTCACATCAAAAGAAGAAAAGCTTGAAGTTTGGCTTTAATTAGCAACGTGACAACCAGCCCCAGTTTTCTTTACATCCCCTTTTACATACAGTGCAGCACTGACCTTTTCAAACATTTCACAAGGTTGGAGCTAAAGCTATGGTCACGAAGTTTATCGCAAATAATGGGTTTGTATGAATCTCCCAGTTCGTATTAAATCTGGAGTTCGTAGATATTTGTGGGTGGGGGTGGGCTTCTTGCAGCCTTTTTAGAGAGTTATTACGTATGCTGTTTGAATAAAAGGAGTGAATTGAGATATTCTAGAGAAAATTAGGTGATTTCCAGTTGTACCCTGGTTGTACTTCCTACGCTACACCTACGGACATCTTACTAAAACTGTTGTCTTAGGGGCCGTTTACACAGCGTTTTTCAGCAAGCTGAAGGTTTTTCTCTGCGATTTGGCCTCTCGTTTACACGAGGACGGTGTCCCAGGGGGAGAAAACGCAAGTTTTCGAAAACGGCTTCTAGACTGCAGAATTCTGACAACACTAAAAAAATTTAAAAATAGACAAACCCGACCTACAGGGAGCAGAAAATGAAGCCAACTGGGCGGTTCCCACTGCCACCACCTTGTTCACGTCACTCGCCCTGTCACGCTCAGGAAATCCAAAAATGGGCACAGAGGTGGAGCTGAGAGTGGCACTGTGAGGCTGGGGGCGGAGGGTTGACACCCTTTGCCGTCATAGCTGCAAACGAGTCAGAATCTAGTCCGGATCTGACTGAAACTAACGTAAGCTGCAGCCGGTGTCAGTCAGAAGATGAGGGACTGTTGCCCCTTTTCCACCAAGGTCGCTTTAGACCCCGAAACACATCTCGAGGAGGGAACACATCGACATAAGACCCTTAACGGGCCGGGTCAGTACGGCCTTAAAACGGGATGGTTGTATTTCCATTAACCTCTCTGAAAAATGATAGAGGTGAGAACGTGGGCAGTCTTAGCTTAAAAAAAGCGCCAGCAAAAAGCAGTCACAAAGTCATCACAACACCAAAGACTTTTGACTCACCTCACATACTAAGACATTGTTCATGCCTCCAGCTCCTGATCTGTGTCCCTTATGCCAGTACTGATCTAACCAGTGATCATCCAGCTCTATCTAGCCGACTCCAGCAATCTGATCACCATGGAGACCTCCTGCTTCTCTGCTGCTATACCGGCTACCAGCCTTCTTCCTACCCGACACCGCAGGTTCACCACGGCTTCTCAGTTCTGTCATACACCGACTTCGCTGCTCTGCCGCTACCCAACCGGTCGCATGCTCGAACCCGTGTGTGGAAGAAGATAGCAGCGCCATTCCTCTAAGCAGAGGTGTAGTTACAGGACAAAGAAGCTGAAGATCTAGCGGTTGTATTGAGGACCTAGAGAGAAGATGGTAAAGCTAAGACCAGTTCTTAACTTTCCTCCATTTGCTAGACTGAGTTCAACTGGTTTATACTAGGGATGCAACAATACCAGTTTTTCCCAAACCGATACAATACCGATGCTTGGATCTGAGTACTTCCCGATGCCGATACTTCTACCACACCAAAAATGCAGAAAAAAGGAAAAATGGGTTTTATTTCCTTCTCTGCTTCTTACAACAAATTATGGTGCATTAGATGATAACAAAAAATATTAATAAAAAAAGACCATGAAACAAAAATTTCAAGTAAAAAAGAAAAATCTGTGAAATTATTGTCAAATTTCCACATTAGAACGGTTTCAGCCCTGATGCACAATACCAGTATTGGTGCACCCCTGATTTATACAAACTCCCTTCAATCTAGGGCCCCCCCCTTGCTATTGTGCCTATTTATTTGATTGTTCTAAAGGCATTTTTTGGAGTCATTACAAAGAGCGATGTTGTGCAGTGTTCATAGAACATCATGGACTATCCCATCGACCTGGCCACAAACTTATGCTGGATTCTTAATGCGCTAAGGAAGCTGTAGGATACGGCCCTAAATGTGATCATAGAGCTGTTCGTACGGGTCATGAGGACCGTAGGGGTTGTTTGACCATTGGTCTTTGCGCGATGTCTCTGGATCGTTAAGAGTCCTCTGTTATCTTTTCTGCCGTTTTCTCTTCAGCCAATTTTAATGAAACTGTAAACCGCTACCTTTTGAAAATCTTCTTTATATGCAAACATGATACTTATGGTGTCGTTTGAATACTTTAAACGCTCTTTCACATTTTGGAAAGTGGCTACGAGGAATGCCCCGATGTAGCAACTGGCAGCATTGTTGCTTTGCAGAAAGAAAGTCATGGCATTTTCTACATGGATTTTGCATGTCTATCTCTGGGTAGTCCAGAAACAGGACTGTGATTACTTAATGCACACATTCTTAATTGCTGCGTGTCTCTGTGTTGCCTCGCAATCGATTGGCGACCTGTCCAGGGTCAACCCGGTCTCTGGCCCCATGTCTGCTGGAGATAGGACCCTCTAACTGTTTAGAGACCTTGTGTTTCTGCTAGCTTTTTCTGCATGTTTTGAGCGCCCGCTGCATCCTCACCCTGCCAAAGATGGGAACCAGGTGGTGTTCACACATAGAGAACATGTCGATGTCTTTGACGATCACCATCTCGTCGTGGTCCTCATCAAAGATTGCATCGTTCAGCACATCTGTGGAGGAAGAAAAACAGGAAGTGAGACTGGCATGTTTAGATTAATTCTTGTTTTGACTCATTTCATTTTTAATATTCATGAAAAACAGACCAGTATTCTTGGATTTTGCTGAAGCAAAGACTGAAGTAAACCAGAAAGGTGAATCAGGGCAGGTCCTGTTCCCTCCGACAGACAGCAGTGTCTAATTATGGCTCCGTTTTTCACCTTCCTGGCGCTGGTTTATTGGGGAGGGTTTTTGCTGCTGGGGTTCAATAAACACCTTTATCTGTATATGACGACTGAGGCGGCTCTCACTATCATGGCAGCACTTTTTAATTTCCTGGCTGGGTATCTGTTTGAGGCAGAGGGAACTAAAACAGGTCAACTCAGACAAACAGGAGACACTGACTTGTTGCTTTCCACCGCTGTTTTCGGCCTGTGTAAACAGGACAGCAGCTAAACAGTGTTTTAAATGTGTTCAATTATAAACCTAACCGTGAAGATGCTTCCCAGAAATGCATTTGCATTTCCTAACCTTATTTTATACTGTTACAATAAAGATTTCCAGGATTTAACAACATCTCCTGAAAACAAGAATTCTGGAGAATTGATGAGGATGGTGATGCTTTGGGGACGAGGGATCTCCGATAGCAGTCAGTTTTGCAACAGATCAGAAAACATTTCTAATGGACAGGCTGCAGAGACAATACTCCATAGAGACATGCCCTGCATGACACCATCAACTGCTAATCCTCCTCATTTGCTTTTGCCTCTCCATTTTAAATCTGTCTGGCCGTATGGTTAATAAGTAACTGACTGCCTAGTCTGTGAACTATTCTGTACCTTTATGACTTTAAAACATATATTATCCCACTCCTTTCTTTGTAAACTATTGATTTTTAGTCTAAATATCATAGTTTTGAAACAAAATGCTCTTCCCTGACATGTACCAGGTGATATTACCACATTGTTAAATATCTCACCAGCACCTCTTGCTGTAAACTGGTTTATTTTCTAGCGGAAACATATATTACTAAAGTAATTGCTAAATTTGCAACACATTAAAAATATTTGGAGCGATCATTTAGCTTTTTTTTTATACAGTGCCTTCATACACAACATAATTATAATGCTTTTACATGAAAACAAAGGAACAAAGAATAAGTACTACTAATAAATATGTTAGAATTAGGAATGCAGTTTACTAAAAGTTCATTGGTAAGGAGGACCTACTTTGTATTAGGACAACCTACCAGAAAATTATGATCCTACTGTATCTTGATGCGTTTTAACACTACATTACTGTAGAGGCCCTCTGATAGAGACAGGAACTGGCTCCCCTGCGACCTTGCAAGGATAAATGGATATGAACAATGGATAGATGGATGGAGATCACTTATAATAATTTACCTATATTACAGTAAACAGTGGACTGGTTAAATGTAAAAAAAGGGAGACTTTCAACCATTTCTATTCACTGCTGCTACATGTCACATAAATGTTGTAAAACTAGCTAACTGAACGTTCCAAGCATTTTATCGTTCCGAATTACAGGTTTTGTCCCAAATGGTCATTCTACACTGGGCCCACCCAATCAGGCATCAGGCTCACTCAAGACAGGTTACATCACATTTTGTTTTAACCATGCAATATATTGACCCAAGACAATCAGCAGTAGGTTATTAATCTGGATTTTTGGAGGCAGTAGAGAAGATACTTTGATACGGTTGGATGCCAAAATGGACATCAGAGTTTGGCTTAATAAAAAGAGCAAAGCTAGCACAAGCAGGGATGATGCTAATACATAGCTAGACTTAGAGAGGAAAATGCAACGATGAGTGATATTCTGGTCTGGTTAATATACAAATGGACTAGGCTTACAAAAGAGTGCATTTAAATCTCTGGGCTGTTGTGCCGGTTTGTTATGTCTTTAAACTGGGACAGTTCTCCTGACAGAATTTCTTTAATATATTTAAGTTTATAATTTCAGGTCAGTCCCAAAAAAAAAAAAAAAAGGAGTAAAACTTGCAGTATGTTAATATTAATAGATGTTTTACTAGAAGTAAAACTGAAGGACTACAGCAGGAGTGTCCAGTCTTGCACATTGTAGATGTATCATTGCTTAATAAAAGCTGATTCAAATGGCCAATTTACTTCCTTAGCATGTCACCTACTGTAGCTCTGCAGCGGCCTGCTATTGAACCATTAATTAGATTTGGGCGTTATATAAAATAAATGCATGACATCAGCTCTCGGAGGACTGACTGGAGATCGTTGACTTAAATATCTAATTAACATCCAGATTGCTTTAATGATACATAGGGAAAACATAACATAACATAAAACAACCTTAGCACACAACCTGGTGCACTTAGTCATGAATTTTTTATCGATTTATGTAGTTTTAACTTTTTGTATCTCTCTAAACAACAAGAGGGCAGCAGAGCAGTTTTACCTAACACAAACAGATTCACGGTCTCTGGGAAAATAACATGAGGCCAGCGATTATTAGATAAATTAATCTGAAGTGGGAGTCAGTCAGCAGGTTGGGTGACAGAAAGAAAAGGTGGTTGTTGGGTAATGGGAGTGTTGCTACAAATTAGTCATCATCAGTGTTCACAAACAAGCACATGCTGACTGGAGCAGGAACGTCTTACTTCCTCAACCCATTCATTCCTGCTCACACAGTGTCATGCATTGGGCTTTATGTGCCTCCATTGATGAGTCAGATTTTTATCAACAGTGTAATCAAATCAGGGAAGAGTCTGGTTGGTTCTAAATTCGTTTCACAGAAGGGTGCCGAGCCCTAACCTCCAGTCAGGGTGAAATGGGACAGCAGTTTTCCTTGTCCTCGCATCGCTGACTCAGTTCTGATTCACTTCTTGTCAAACCTTGTGAACTTTCTCCATGTGCAAACACAGACAGAGGAGCCAGTTTAATTGAAACTTCGAAACTTTTTGCAGTTTTCATTTGGAACGGGCCTTTAATTAGAAACTAAAGGCTAAAATCCGCTCCTCTCTGGTGGTTTAACAATTTACAGATCAGCAGGTCTTCACACATGTATTTTTCCTGCAGTAATGCTATAGCAGGGGAAATATACATTTGTAGTAGATTTGAAAGCTTTACGGTGTCTCTGCATGTTTTATAATATCTGTACTTAATTAAACTTTAATCCCAAAATCGAGATCATCACTCAAGCACCTCCCATTCAAAGTTATTTCTAGTTGTTCGAAAGCAAGAAGCTTTTCAAATGAGTTTTTTTTTCCTTTTACTTTATTAAATCTATATTTTTATTATAAATAAACAACTTAAAAGACACACATGTGGCAAGGCTTTATACTTTGTCTCCAGTCCATTATTCAGGGGGATACGGCATTTTACAATTTTAACTGGTTTGCGTACGATTTTTCTAAATCAGAGAATTCCTGATTCTGAAGAATAATATGATATTAATACAAAAACATGCAAAGCTTCTTTGGGTGGAAATTTAGTCCAATGTATTTTTCTTTTGCCTACAATGGCCGTAATTCTCGGTCGTATCTTTCTGCTTCTGAGGATATGGTGGACATTTTAAAAGCCACAGCTGTTGTGCGTCGTGTCTGCAAACGTGACGACAGCAACTTTAAATGCTGTGTTGAAAAAATAAAATAATCTGAATAACGATTCTGAATTTATTCTTATAGAAATCAAATTGAGTCGCAAGTTCATAAATCAATTTTATTTTTTAGAATAATTTGCCCTTTTTCCAGCTAAAATAGACAGGAAAAGTCCAGACGGCCATTTTAAGTCTCGTGTCTGAAATGGTTAATTCAGTGTCTCCCAGTGAATGGTTACTTACCCAGTGTTAAGTCATTGTATTAGAGGCATATACTTAAAAATAAAAGCTAAAAAAAAAACCCCAAGCTTTTAATAGTACAGACCCATATCAATTCGAACAAGATCTGATTGAATCAGATCAGATTGTGATATTCGATTCTGACTCTTTGCTGACCACAGTATTTTTTTACGTATTTTTTTGTTATTATGTTTAGTGTTTATGAGCATTAAGGATCGGTTCAAAACAGGACGCAACATGTACCTGCTATTGAACTCTTGAAACCTGTAATGCTGAAAGCTGTAATGCTCTGCTTGAGAAAGTAAGTCTGTCGGGATTGTACTTCATACTCAGACACAAATTCTGAGTGCCGCACTGCCAGTCATGACCATAGCCTGTATAAAACAATGGACTAACTTTCCGGTACGTCCCCCATAGGTTTCTGAATAGCAAAAATGAGGCCAGTTGGGCGTTTCCCACTGCCGCCATGTTGTTCACGTCACTCGCCTCGTCACTCTCAGAAACTCCAAAAATGGGCAAAGAGGTGGAGCTGAGAGTGACGCTGTGAGGCTGTGGGCGGAGGGTTAACGCTCCGAGCCAACATAGCTACAAGCTAGTCAGAGGCTAGTTGGGAGCTAACTGAAGCTAACGTAGGCTGCAGCCGGTTTCAGCCAGAAGACCGCAGTTGAGAGACTTTTACCCCGTTTTTCCAACAACGATCCCTTTAGACGCAGAAACATCTCGAGTAGAGAAAACAGATCAATACGGCCTGATATGGTGTTATTTCCATTACCATCGGAGGAGGGTGAGGACTTAGTCGGCTTATCTTAACAACACATCCAGCTAAAAGCGTCACAAAGTCATCATGAAAATTCAGATCCCCTAAAAAAAATAAAAGGCTTTTGACTCAGCTCACATCAGACATCCATTAGTTTATGCCTCCAGCTGTGTTCCTCACACCAGTACTGATCTAACCAGCAATCATCCAGTCTGTCTAGAGTCCAATTCTGTAGTCTTCCAGCCTGATGTAACCATCTCCCACGCTTGAGTCTCGAGGTGCTCTACCTGACCGGGTCTGCCGCGGCGTCCCGGTCCTGCCGACGTTGCTGCTCTGCTGCTACCCGACCGATTGCCTGCTCCAACTCGCGTGTAGAAAGAGATAAAAGCTCCGACGAGAACAGCATTCCTCTCTGCCACCTGACAGAGACCCCCCAAGCTTGTTAAGCTTCAGCCGGTATGAAGCCTCCCCCCAAAGCAGAAACTTCTTGGACTGTCTGTTACTGTAATGAAAACCACAGCAAGCCGTTTTTGTCCAATAATTGCAGATTAACATCAAAAACCGAATAAAAACTGCAGAGGCAACTGATAGTGGAGTTCAGAAACACCAAATGACTGAAGTCTTTACGTTAGTCCCAGGCTGTGAAGAGCTCCGCAAGCAGACTACGGAGCAAGCTATTAGCTACAGTTAGCCACCATTAGCCACCAGCGTTAGCCTGGACGGTCAATCAAAAGGTCACGCCCCTAATTATTCATAATTTCACAATTAAAATTACAAATAAACGGAGGAGTTAGAAAAAAATTCACCCGGAGTTTGCCCCTTGGTCAGGACATGTAAAAAAAAATAAAAATAAAAAAATATTCCCACTGAGTTATAGTGAGTTCATACCAACGTCAGAAACATGCTGTGGACCCCCAGTTGGACACGTTAACATTCTCACCTCGACACAGATCCAAAGCAAACTGGACATGGTTTAAAATGCTATTTTTATGCGAGTGAAGGCAGGAATACACAACTTTTGGCAAGACCCTGACCAGGATAGCGCCTTAGCAGTCAGCTGGCCTCCTCCCTCCCTACCTGCCTCTCCTGACCCTCCGGGACCTGCCGCTGCAGCTGGTGTAGTCTGGTCTCCGAGGTGACCAAGTTACATGTTTGGCGTGCCCTCCGGCGGAGCTGGGCCTGCTCCAGTGGGGGATCGGGGAGCTTAAGACCCAGTGGAGAGCGGTGGATAGATCCACGGACTCGGCCTCTCGCTGCGTAGGAGAACCTGGCCCGCCCGCCAAGTTTCAGGAGCTGTTGTTCTGCGTAGGTCCAAGCTTCGACCGCCAAGACACCAACTACAGGCTGAGCGGCTGTTCATCTGTCTGCGGTTAGTAAAAGTGTATAATATGTGAGCAGCACGGGACGTGCTGTGGTGGAGTCATTGCCAGGCCTGGGTCGTCCTCCAGAGAGGCTGTCCGGGTGAGGAAGCTGTTCATGGCCAACTTCTTGGTAAAGGTAACTGTGCCTTTGCAGCCACAATGGTTCCTTTAAGAGCCACCAACAAACCTAATTAGAGCTTTCATTTCTAAATAGTTTAACCTCTTTATAATATGTATTTTTTTTATTCCTGTCTCTGTAGAGAAAACAGTTGGTGTCATATAGCTTGTTGATTAGCCACGGTATTTATCAGTATTTACTCCACGTCATGCTGATGCTGTGATGCCATGTCTGTCACAGCATCATTGACACCCAGTCACCAGGTTCCTAATTGATGTGTTGCACGAATTGACACCAAAGTTCTGATTTTTCAACTTCAGCATCAGCAGACACAAAAACGCAGGTTACGTGCGAATACATAAAATACACCAAATAAAGTGATGCACGTATTTTACGACATTCGTTAAACGGCTCATTTGCACTAATCTGACGCACAAATCAGGCAGAAAAGCGTTTTCGCAACGCAAATCCCCTGACACATCAGCACAGTTTTCCATTTACTTTTCATGTAAACCTGAAGCCCACGAAGCTTCAAACACGTACAGTGTGAACGCACACCATCAACGAGGGATGTCCTGATCTCGAGATCAGATTGCAACGATATTTTCACATTTTTTCAGTGAACGGAGATAGACTATTAGCTGACAACTCACGCTAGATTTATGAAAGTACCACCTAGTTTGTTTGACAATTGAGCAATAATTCAAACCTCCACAGTGGTGCGAAGGACTTAATTATCACAAATCATCAGCAGAAAACGTCAACAAATATGCTTAACCGTACTGTAAACTATATAATAAAGGCATAGAAACTCCCCTTCTGACATTTAAATGCAACAATAAACCAAAAATAAACAGAGAGAAGACAGCTGCACCTGTGGTGCATTCAAATAGCTTTGGAAATCTATGCTGAGTTCAGAGGCATAGGATAATTCAGTTTATAGTGAAAACACAAATAATACTGCAATTTAAAAACTTGGACCAATGTGGGTTTTCTAACACGTATTTACTCAAAAATGCAGAGTGAATGCAATCACACAAAGGTGTTGAAGGCAGCAATGTGAACGCCAGCAAATAGCTGCTGGAAATACTTTTTTTAAATAATACTGTACCAAGTAGAAGTGTTTTGTTCATTACTTTTGTATGAAATGTTAAACTGAAGCTGACCTTTAATTCTCTGTAAGATTTTGATTTTGTGGGATTTACAATAATAATGGTAATGCATAAAATTGTAACGTAAAAAAAAATTTAAATCGAGTTACTCACTAAAAATATATTTCAGTTTTATAAATTTCAATAGTAAAGGAAAAATATCGGATTGGGACTCAACATCGCATCGAATTAAGAGATTAAAAGATCAGAACGGGACCAGAGGCCTCAGAGCAATCGTGGTCGCTTGTACATGGTTTGCTGATGACGCGTCACAATGAAAGGAGTTTTGATAGGTAAGACAAAGGTACAGTTCAGTTTAATGCAACAGAGGATAGATGGAATACATGGACAGATGTGTAACACACTGACCACACCGTGCACACAAACCAGAAAACCACTCATCCTTTTAATTTTTCAAATAGATTTCATCAAAGCAGGACATTCTCAAGATGTTTCAAAATGGATTATTAACAGTTAAAGACCACTTTTACGTTTAATTTTACTTTATTCCCCCGTTTTAAATATAAAAAGGAGCAAAAGATGTCTTTAGCAATTTCATTTCTGGAAAATGAGGGATGTGCCATCCTTAATTGACGATATCATTTTTGTTTTTTGGGGCTTTTTTGTGGCACCATATCCTGACATTTGGGTATTACATATTCGGGGATTTTGTAGCAGAAATAGTCCACAGAAAAACATGACATCATGGATTCTATTAAATTCCACCAACTTCATTGCCTTTTGTTGGGATTTTAGGTGACAGACCAACACAAGGATCATCATTATAAATTGACTTAACTTTCAAAAATGTTCATTAATAAATCTGATCTCTAAACGCTGAATGTGTGTTACATCCATTTAATCGGATACCCCCCATATAAAATCTATTGCAATTTATTCATGTTTTACATGTAGATGATGCTTTATTTATATATTTTTGTGTTTTATCAGAAATAGAGTCATAGCTTCATTTTTATCTATGCATAACTTTTCATTTTTCTAGTCCTGCGCCCAAAAACAGGATGATTAAAGGTTGTGGTGAAAGTGGAACCTGTGACCTGTACAATCACCGCCAACGAAGCTTTCTAACACTTTTGAAAAAACAAACGTGTAACAGCTTTGTCACAAACATCTCCAGCCTTCCATATGCATGTTTTTTTAGTTTTTTTTTACTTCCCAACAAGTCGAAGAGGGAGGCTCCTGCAGCAGCCTATCAGCAGGACGGAGGTGCACCACCTCCATCTTCATGACAGCAGACCAGCATACCCTCATTAACTGCAACATCTTCTGAACAGGCCCAAGAAAAAAAAAAATCACCTGCTTTTCTTGCTACAAACTCTTCCCATCCGATGCATTCCTTTCTTTATAGGTTCCAAACACACAACAACCCCCATGACAGAAAAATTACGTCCAGATGGGGCTGTGGAGGGGGCAGATCCCCAGTTCCAGCCATTCCAGAGCATGGAGAAGTCCACCCATGTGGACCCAACCACCCCTCCTGCCAGAGACTATGCCTCTGCTGGAAGCAAACCGGGCCCAGCAGATTCAGAAACGATCAGGAGAAACGAGCTGCAGGGTAACAACGCTCCGTACAGGCGTTCACTGCTGTGGCGACGCCAAGCCAGTGTTCAGAGTGTTCTAACGCAAAGAGGGGGAAAAAATGACTCTATAGAAAAGCTCCTTCCAACATCAAGATAAAAACAAATCAAGAAAGCTTATTTTTTTTAAGATTAAGTTAGCTTTTTTTATGAATGTGAAACTTTTTGTCGTTCATTCATGCCATGTCACGTGTTGCAAAAATAAGCAAAAACTTTTCCGGAAGGAAGAATTTCTTAAATTTTGACAGAAGAGTAACAGATGCAGGTGTTGCAGTCCAGTAAGAGGCTTTTCACCTAAATCAAACTGTTTTATTGATTGGAGGGGAAAGTCTCTCACATGTGATTCAAAGTTTATTTTATTAGGAGGAAATTCAAAAAATTCTTATTCACCGAATTAAGCCCACAAATCAGAAATGTATTTAAATCAATGTGTGAACATATTTGCAAAAAGATGATCTACAACAATAGGTTTGAATGTTTTAATGTCAGGGTAGGTGAATTTTAAGATATAAAATTTAAGTTAATTCATTTCAGTAATTCAGCTTAAAAGATGCAACTAATAGTTGATATGGACTCATATGGAAAGCAATACATTTCAAGCCTTGATTTTTTAAATAATTTTGGCGTTTATGACTACCCCAAAGTCAAAGTCTCACAAAACTACAATCCATCCATCATCTTCCGCTTATCCGGGGTCGGGTCGTGGGGGCAGTAGCCTAAGCAGATAGGCCCAGACTTCCCTCTCCCCGGCCACTTGGGCCAGCTTCTGGGGAGGAATCCTGAGGCGTTCCCAGGCCAGCTGGGAGACATAATCCCTCCAGCGAGTCCTGGGTCTTCCCCTGGGTCTCCTCCCGGTGGGATGTGCCCGGAACACCTCACCAGGGAGGCGTCCAGGAGCCATCCGGACAAAACTACAATATTACATTAAATTAATAAAACAAGGATTTGAAACACGGGTGCACCAATCCGACTTTTTCAGTCCTGATACCGATGCCTAGATTTTGTGTATCTGTCGATACTAGGGGTGCAACGGTACAGGTAGCCCACGGTACGGTCCGTACCTCGGTACTTGGGCCACGGTCCACGTTTTTTGCAGAAAGAGAGTGCTTTTTTTAATCCCAAAACATACATTTCATTTTTTTTGGGAACAAAAAAACAGAATGTCACAGTTAACCCACAGTTACAGGTGTGGGCGGGTGAAAGCCGTGAGAATACAACATAAACGAGCTGTACGTCTCTCTGGGATTATGGTTCACACACAGGGCCGCAGTAACAATGTTTTCTGCATTATACCGGTTCTTTAAACGAGAGCGCATCTGACCACACTGACACAGACGGCGGATAAAAATTATTCGTGTCCCCGCTGCTCAAAGTGAGTCAATGAATGGAGCGCAGCACATCTCCTCTTTGCTTCCCGCTCCGGCGCACCGCAAAGAGGAGACGAACACAGCGCAACCCGGCGCCCCTGAATGCTGGAGCCGCCCGGGCAGAAAGCACTCAAGTCGGGAGAAGTTTGAGCGGCGCCTCACACCAGGGCTGATTTCCGGGACAAGCGCAACCAACCAGTGTACATTTTTTCGCTCCTCACGGTGCTCCGTGATGCGCGTTGTGGAGAGGAGGTCGTGTCTCTATGCCTACCAGCTGCTGGAGCGGGGAACAGCGAGCTGGTTGTTGCATCTGTGTCTGGGAGCACGGCGCAGTTTGGTAACGTCGGGCTGACAGTAACTAATTACCAGCACAAAATCAATGGCAGTACCGAAGTCCCGCGGTGCAGGAGGACGGATTTTCCCGTGTAGGGCGTACCGAACGGTCCGGTACTTTACCCTGTCCCGTTGCATCCCTACAAATAAAATTGCCTTGACCATTTCCCACGACCAGGGGCTCCTTGCAAGATCTCACCCTGTGGGGTACACATGATCTTGAGAACTGTGAAGAAACAGCCCTGAACCACACGGGGGGACTGGTCAATGGCAACAGTAACAAAGGTTCCTATTAGTAACGCACTACTTTGTGATGGATTTAAATCTTTCAGCGCTCGAAAAGGCCCCCTGCTTAAGCCAGCACATGTTGAGACTCATCTTAGGTTTGCCAGAGACCATCTGGATGATCCAGAGGATAATTGTGAGAATGTTATGTGGTCAGAATAGACCAAGATCGAACTTTTTGGTATAAACGCCGCTCACCGTGTTTAGAGGGGGAAGAATGCTGAGTTGCATCCCAGATACACCATATCCCCTGTAAAGCACGGGGTTGGAAACATGCAAAGAGGACAGGAGGACTGATCAATATTAAGGAAAGGATTGATGGAGCCATGTAAAGGGAGATTTTGGGCAAAAAGCTCCTTAAGTGGCTACATAAAAAGCATTTCAAGGTTCTAGACCGCAGGCTGATATGAGAACTGTGGAGGGAGTTTATAGTACGTTTTCCCCAGCAGCAGCCCCAAAACATCCCAGCTCTAGAGATCTGCAAGGAGGAATGGGCCAAACTACCAGCAACACTGTGTGAAAACCTTTTAAAGACTTAAAGAAAACATTTTAACAACAAGGGGTATATAACAACGTATTGAGGTGAACTTTTGTTATGGTGAAACACTTATTTGAGCAACAAGTATAGAAATATTTCTTGTATTTTTTTTTACGTTCTCTCTCTCACCGTTGAAATGTAACTGTGATGAAAATTACAGACCTCTCTCATCATCTTAATATGGCAAATCTCACACAATCAGAGTCTGCCAAATACTTTTTTGCCCCACTGCATCCGTTTTACCTTTCAAGACGAATTACTGAAATAAATTACCAGTTTCATTTCATTTGTAAATAACTTCTGACTTCAAAAATTAAATGAAAAGATAAATTATATCTTTCAAATCCAATGATCGTTTCAAAAACTAGACCTGTGTTGAATGAAACTAAAATGTACATCTGCAGGTGTATTTGGGGCTTTACTGTAATAATGTGATCAGCTTGAATAAAATACAGCAAGTCTGAGGAGACAGAAATATGTCACCATACACTTTTCAGTTGATCAATCAACTATATCTTGCATGCATTAGGCATTTTATTTGTATAGCGCACTTTCAACAAGGTAATTCAAAGTGTTTTATCATTTTTTTTTTGTTTATTTACCACCAAATCCTGTAAAAGCATAAAAATACAACAGAGAAAGTACATAAGAGCATAAAAACATGAGAAACTAAAAGATTAGACACAACATTAGAGAAAATAAAAACAGCAATCAAGCATAACCCTATATATATATATATATATATATTAGAAAATCACTTAAAAGCAGTTATAAACAGATGGGTTTTATCCTAGATTTAAAAGAGCTTAATAATTCAGCAGATTTGCAGTAGTCTGGAAGTTTGCTCCAGATTTGAGCAGCATTGAAACTGAGGATCAACTATCCACTCATAATTACTGCTTCAAAACTTCTCATACAAAACGTTTATCAGCACTGGGTAGTTATTTCCCTCATGTTTAAAAAATATATATATTATTCCTTTTTGGTTGCATGAATCCGAATGATGCCTGTTGATGCTGCAGCTGCTGCATACACACGGATTTGCCAAACTGGTCTGCAGCCACCCTGCAGTCCACTGCTGCTCCCATGCATCATCAATGACTGTACCAACCAAATCACTTTGCTTTGCTTCCTTCTATGCGTTTTGCTCGTCTTTAATTAACTTTCTCAGTTCGATCTACTGTCAGGGGCGCCACCAAGAAGTTGTAGGAGTGACCAGAATGTCACTGGTAAGTCATGGCATAGTTTCGGGAGTTTTATTATGCCTTTATATGGCTGCATATTATGAAAACCTCTGGCCCGATGGTGAGCAGATAAACAAATAATGAATGAAATAATTAGTTAACTAGTTTGGGCTTATCGTCTATTGAATTATAGGACGGATGATGTCTTGGTTTGTCAGAGCTGCACACCTGTTGCATGCAGGACAAATCCCGGACTCCTCTTAGCTGCTTTGTGGGTTTTAAAACAAACTCACCGATTATTTTCTCCTGGTAGCCCTTGGTGAAGAACTGCATGGCGGTGGCGGCCCTCCAGGGAGTCTTCAGGAGCCCCTGTCGCTGGGGGTCCTCCCCTAGCCCCCGCAGGATGGTGGTGTAGGCTGCGGCCAGGGACGGCAGGCTCATCTCGTTGTCCTCCAGGCTCCTGGTGCGCTCCTCCTTCCAGCTCTCCATCACCGAGCTGGTGGCCCGGTGGGAGCCCGCCTCCGCTGCCTGCGACGCGACCACCGGCCGCTTCACCATCCCGTCAAAGTGTCCGTTGAGGACGGAGCCGCCGTCAGCGGACTCCTTCCCCTCTCCCGAGCTGTACTTTGTCTTCTTAGAGTGCTCCATCCCCGCCGTTTGCTTCCTTAAGTCCACCTGTCCAACCAGTTTCTAGCAGTTAAACAGAACCTGACGAGCCGGTCCGGACCGGTCCTACTGCTCTATAGATGTGCGCCTCAGCTGAGAAAGTGAACACTGAAAACATCCAGATTCAGCACCGGCTTTATAGCGGCAGGATAATCCAGGGAGCGCTCCTATTGGTCGAGGAGATTAGTAGTGGGTGGGGCCAGCTGCTTCAGACTCACATTCGTAAAGAATGCAACTTTTTTTCGTTTCCCCCGCAGTGAAACAAGAACATTCAGGAAGTCTAATGTAGAAACCTTTTGTATTTCTCTCTAAACATTTTGATTCATATCATACGTAGAATAACTGTTGTGCATTTAACAGCCATTATTAATCTGGTTTCCATCTCCACAACTAGAACTGAGTGTTCTGGTAACGGTAGCAGTTCTTTATCAGTGCAATATGGGCAACCACCCAGGGTGGTAGCAGTTAGGGGGCGTCACAAGTAGCCTAATGCTGCATTCAGACCGCCCTATGCGTCAGCGTCGGCAAGATTCCATGTAAAGTCTATGGTAGAGGTCCGTCAAAGTCTCTGCAGTGCGTTGAGTACGTTGGCTCCGTCAACGACGCTTGCGTTTCATACGGCAGCGTACCAACCTATGCGTCACACCATCCAACGGAGTTAACGCAGTGCGGCAACCAATCAGAGCGTCTCACTGTAGTTATGTCACTATAATCCGTATCTTGAATGAAGCGCGGGTCCAGTGAAAACATTTTCAACAAACGCAGATTTATAAAATCATAAATAACATTTACTGAAGTCAGATGGACAGACGCTCCTGAAGAGGAACAGAGAACCTGTAGTTGGTGTCCTGGTAGGAGATTTAAGCTCCGATGCGGCCGTAAAATTAGGCGCGGGACAGACGGAAGTAGCGCTGAAAGCGAACCTCATCCATAAGTAGCTCCTGGAGCAAATGGTTAAACTCCCCAAACTCAGAACGCATCTGAATAATGGGTGCTGATGCACCCGATGTCAACGTTGTCTAGCTTTATCTAGCTAATAAAGCCAAGCCACTCTCTCGTTACAATCCACCATAGTACAGAACATACGGCAACAGAGGAAGCCCCGCCCACGGGTTGTTTTTTTCCTCAGAAGCAGGCTATGGAAGCCAGAAAGTACATACGTCAAACTTCATCCGTTGCTCGACGTATCCAACGGATGCGGTCTGAATGCAGCCTTACAGAAAAGTCACACAGGATCGCATGTGCTAGCCCATCTTGTAAACATGTATAGCAGTGTGTTTTCGGTAACGCGTTAATCTAATTTGAACACTTTTTCAGTAACAACTAATCTAACTCATTGTTTTTGCAATTTTCATAAGAAAAAAATATATAGTTGGTACACAGGGCCAGCGGCAACAATAGCAGTAGGAAATCAAGCAACAGCCGTGGTAAATATGGTCTTACATACCTTCTAGGAAACCGTTGTCTTTTTTCTGTAGTAATCTGAAAATTAAACCGCTGATTATCTCCGCTACGGTCGCCATGTTTGTTTTGATAACACCCAACAAATTTGGCACTCTATCCAGTCTGTGTTATGTACTCTGCCCCCTATTGGAACCCTCCAGTAGTACACGCAGTGTGCAAGTGTGTGCCGAAAACGCAGCCCGTCGCTGGTGTCAGTATCAAGTATTTTCCTGTTAAAGTGCACTTCCAATGAGGCGAATATTGGAACATTGGTTATAGGATGGGGCGACTGTGGCTCACGAGTTGGGACTTTGTCTCGTAATTGTTGGGTTGCTGGTTTGAGCCAACATTGACTTATGGTTTTACGGGGGTATCCTATTTTTCACATGTAGGTTTTATTTGGAAAGTAACGTGGTTTACATGTTATCTTATGGGCTTCACATATGAATGTTCATGTATATACAGTTTATTACTATGAAAATCTTCCAAATTCACATGGGAAATGTGTACAAAATACTGGTGGTCACGTGTTTTTTTCCCCACACATCTCACCTGTGAAAATGCACATTTGGAAGCTGTAATATCTAGACACTAACCTGGGTACCAGCCGAAGGCCCGCCCACAACATGGCCTGGAAGTCCAGTCTGGCATTCCTCCGTTGATGAGCAATTATGCCCGACCAAGATCCAATTGTGAAATTAGAACTTTAAAAAATGAACCCCAATTTTTTTCATCTTACGACATGCTAATAGCCCAAATTATTGCCGTTAATTCTTGATTGTGTAACCTTATAAATGGCACCGAATAGATTTTTGCTTCTTTTAAAGTAATATAGAAGCAAAAAGGATGATCCAATATTTTTTTTCATGCAGCACAGAAATGTTCTCATAAAACAACTTCCACCTATCTAAAACATGGCGTATTTTCCAACAGAATTAAATACATCAACAAATCTAGCTAAAAATGAATTTTAATTGTATTAAACTGATAAAACGAAGAAGTTTTTACAAATTGAATATTTAAAACATGAACCAGAATTTAATCTTATTTGACAGGAAATCACCAACTAGAAAAAAATAACCTAAAAGAAAACCATCGCAACACATTTCGAACATTAAACATTTAGTTTTTGTTGAAAGCAAATGCAGAAAGCATGGAGGAGGGATCCATGGACGACTTCTTCTTCCTGGTGTTGCTTTCATCACTCTCCGCCGTCTCGTTTTCAGCACCTCCGCCTCCCTCTGCTCTCTTTCTTTTCCTCACGTCCGCGGCGTCTCCGGTATGTCCTTTCGCTCTTTCTGTCCACGACTGAAACAGAACGGAAGACGCGCGCTTTAATTGCGGTTTGGGACAAAGACGAGAAATTGCTCCTCGTCGTCCGACGCAGGCTCTGAACACCTGCACGGCGATGACTAACGGCACACATGGACACTCAAGCGTGCATTTGGAAATTGCATCCTGTCATGTATAATCACTATCGACAGGCTGCGTCTCTGCAGCCCGCCGGCTCTTTTCCCTCCTCCTGATTTTATTTTTCTCCCTCCCCTCCTCTCGGAGACAAAAGGAAGCGTTTTCCTGGACGTAATAGATCTGGGATGAATCATCGGCCCGGCTGAGTGGACTGGCAGCAGCCAGCGACACACACACATGAACACACTTCACCTCCAGCAGCTGATGAAGCGCCGTCATTAAAACCCTGAGCGGATTCATCCAAGCGAACAGAGACCTCACCAGCAGAGAGGATTTTGACACGAGAAGCAGCAACCTGTTGCTTTTTAGCAGTTTGTTCAAAAATTAAGGGGTTTCTGCTCCTCAGCAGGCTGATATTCTGTTTATTTTACATGAATATTAAGAGAAATTATCTGTTGGGTTGTAATAATAAAGAGGAGCCAATAATCATCTGCTGAATATTCACTCTACACATTAGTTTAGTTTATGTTATGAGACACAAATACCTTTCAGTATTCGTTTTTAAGCCAAATAATGAAACTTTAAACTAAAAAGGCATTTTATAACCAGTTTAACACTTATGAACTTTGAAACAATATTTAACAAATAGTAAACAGGTGAGGTAGAACAAGTAAGAGCAAGTAGATAAACAATATTTAACAAATATAAAAAGATTTCAAGCAGAATAGCAGTATAAAAAGAATTCAGTGCTGAAAAACTACGTAATTAAAATTCTGAAAATAAATATTTAAGCACAAATAAAATATTACACTATTGCACACAGTAGAAACAAGTAAGCAGCATAATAAAGTGCACAGTGTGCAATAATGCTGGGGGAAAACTCCCAGCGAATGCAGCAGCCGCTGCCAGTAAACGTAAAAAATGTAATATCAGCCCGATATATCGGTCTATCCCTAGTGATGAAAGCAGGGAAACATCTAAAACATGCAGGGCTGTACGCCTTGAGGACCAGGGTTAGATCTGACACATGAACAGACGAAGGGACGGATGTTGGATGGAAACTCTGATGCTTTCATGGACAGCCGGATGGAATGAATAGCTGACAGATTGGCGCCTGAAGCTTCTGAATAAAGAGTTGGGACATTAAATCAGCAATTAATAAAAGTTTTTTCACAACTACCCAGATGTGGGAGAATAATCTTCAAGACGAAACCCCTTGAAAATGCACCAAAAGAAAAAAAAAAAGGGAAAATGAAAGTCTAAAATAGAGCATATAAAACTTCTAATTTCTTAAGCTGCCAAACTTTGTTTGAAACAACTAAAATCATCCTGAATTATCCTTTACCAGACTTCCTGAAGGTCTTTCATGTTTTCTTTTAGGCTTTTCTGATATTGTGAAGGTTTGTAAGACTAGAATACAGTCGTGGCCAAAAGTTTAGAGAATGACACAAATGTTAGTTTTCACAAAGATTGCTGCTAAACTGCTTTTAGATCTTTGTTTCAGTTGTTTCTATGATGTACTGAAATATAATTACAAGCACTTCATACGTTTCAAAGGCTTTTATCGACAATTACATGACATTTATACAAAGAGTCAGTATTTGCAGTGTTGGCTCTTCTTGGACCTCTGCAGTTCTACTGGGCATGCTCTCAATCAACTTCTGGGCCAAATCCTGACTGATAGCAACCCATTCTTTCATAATCACTTCTTGGAGTTTGTCAGAATTAGTGGGTTTTTGTTGAGGATTGACCACAAGTTCTCAATGGGATTAAAATCTGGGGAGTTTCCAGGTCATGGACCCAAAATATCATCGTTTTGGTCCCATATCATCGTTTTGGTACCATTCTTTATTCATGGCTGTTTTTGGGCTAAATTGTAAGTGAGCCCACTCCCTTGGATGAGAAGCAACCGCCCACATGAATGGTCTCAGGATGCTTTACTGTTGGCGTGACACAGGACTGATGGTAGCGGTCACCATTTCTTCTCCAGACAAGCCTTTTTCCAGATGCCCCAAACAATCAGAGAGATGCATCATGGGAGAATCTGACTTTGCCCCAGTCCTCAGCAGTCCATTCATCAAACTTTCTGCAGAACATCAATCTGTCCCTGATGGTTTTTTGGAGAGAAGTGGCTTCTTTGCTGCCCTTCTTGACACCAGGCCTTCTTCTAAAAGTCTTCGCCTCACTGTGTAGTGCAGATGTGCTCACACCTGCCTGCTGCCATTCCTGAACAAGCTCTGCACTGGTGGCACTCCGATCCCGCAACTGAATCCTCTTTAGGAGACGATCCTGGCGCTTGCTGGACTTTCTTGGACGCCCTGAAGCCTTCTTAACAAGAATTGAATCTCTTTCCATTTTTATGCAACACAATGATGGCTGCACACGTTTCTTTGCAGGTCCCCATGGTTACCAATGGAAGAACAATGATTTCTAGCATCACCCTCCTTTTAACAGGTCAAGTCTGCCATTCTAACCCAATCAGCCTGACATAATGACCTCCAGCATTTTGCTCGCCAACATTCTCACCTGAGTTAACAAAACGATTATTGAAATGATCTCAGCAGCTCCTTTAATGACAGCAATGAAATGCAGAGAAATTTTCATTGCAAAGAAGGATTATGCAATTCATCTGATCACTGTTCATAACATTCTGGAGTTTATGCAAATTGCTATTATAAAAACTTAAGCAGCAACTTTTCCAATTTCCAACATTTATGTGATTCTCAAAAGTTTTGGCCACGACTGTACACTGCTACTTCTGACAACCCCCTGCTGGTGATGAGGATCAACTGCAGAAGCTTAAAGGGAAGTTTGTTTGTTTTCTTTTTAGCATTTATTACTTTAATTTATTCATCCAGACAATTTTGGAGCCAAGTTTGGGATTCCTTTGGAAGAATTTTATATCCAGTCATGATTGTATTTCCATATAAGGGGAGTTGTGAGGGCAGGCGAAGTGCCACGTCTGAATAAGCCATTATCTGCCACAAACCTTCGTCATTTAACAATGTTTTGTTGTTAATCGTTGGCACAACTGCCCTCAGAGTTTTGAGCGTCTCACAAGTGCTTATCATTTTGGTTCCGGGGTGATTTAGAGGCTTATAATCCAACTACACTAACATGCAACTTCAATGACGTCACTGCTGTGCTCCATCCCAGTTGTAGTCTGAGTAGGACTCTCACTCTGTGCTCTACGGCTGTTGGCTAGACAGAACATGCTACTGTAGACATTAACAAGGTTCGAGACTGAATGACCAACCGGACTAAGTTCAGCTTCTGAAAGTTTCCTTTCCACAACCTACACAGACTACAGCTGTAATGACGGACGGCTGTGATGTCATTGAAATACCACGTTAGTGGAAGCTGGAATCGGTTACATTAAAACCTGTAAAAACCTTAGAAGCTAATACCTTAGAGACGTTCCAAACTCACAGGGGAATATCGCTAACTATGTATAACAAAACATTGGTTAATAAAGGAGTTGTGGGCCAAATAATGCCATATTTAGAGGTGCCACTTCGCCTGCCCCCATGTCTCCCATTAGATGGATATATGCTATTCGCGACTGGATACAAACTTCTACTGAAGAAACTCCAAGTAGATCCAAACGTGTCTAGGTGAGTAAATGAGCGTAATAAATGCTAAAAAAATAAGGTCCAGATGGAAAAACAATGAATTTCCCCTCTAAGTGAAGTGTTTGGCTGTTCTGTGTTCCAATAATAAAGTGATGTAACATTTTTTTAGTATGAATAATTACAGTAAACCCAAAGCGTTTGATCCAAGAACTACAAAATATGGGACAAAAAGACACGGCATTTTCCATGTGGCACAGTGACCAGCTGAAAGCATCATCATACGATCATCAGGTTCCCAGGCAACTGGCATCCTGCTCCTCCTCTCCATTTAATGCCCACCTCCTCTTTCCTTTCTATTCTGAATGATCCCGATGACAGACAAGATGAATGCAGGGTCAGGAGCAGGAAGATGAAAAGGTGAAGAGACTCATTTGCGACACAGCTGCCCTCATTTTCCACCTTATTGACTCAACTGCCCAGGTAGAGGGAACATTTGAATGAATTTATTTTGACAAAATTCTAAATTTATGAATTTCTGCTCCAGCAGCCAAACACTTTATGTTTATTACATTTTGGATTGGATGGCAGGGTTTTTCCTAGGTCAAAAAAAGGTCATGGAGGACTTGAAGGATGTTTTTATTTTCCCAGCCCATATCTGTGTGTGTGTTAAGTTATAATTACTCAAAGGACACATTGTTCAGTAACCAAATGCATTTACAGCACAGAGCCACTGTGGTTAAACACCACTGGCTGTATGTTTTTTAGATCTAAGGGTTCAGTACAAATAAAACCAGTTTGCAAGAAAAACAGTCTGAAAACCAGTGTGCTCAGACATGTCAAAATATAATAACCCGTAGAACAGAAACAGGCAGCCTCATAAGGTCAAGGAAAGATGGCAGAAAGTATGGAATAAAAGAACTGGTAGGTGGCTTTCTGATATTCAAAGGAACGTTGGTATAATGAGGAAAACAGAACCAAACACAAAGAGGAAAATGATCATATCTAGATTCATACGAGTTAAATTATAAATTATTTAAACAGGGGAAACGCTACAGGGAAATGGTATTTTTGTCTGTAAGAAGAGACCGGAAAAAGTTAACTATTTTATATTATTTTACCAGAAGCTAAGTGTTGAGAGAAGGGAGCTGGTACAGAATTTACAAATGGACTTTCTGTTACACAAAAGTTTTAGTTCTAAACATAAAATAAAAGAGACATCTTAAGAATATGAAATTAATGGAGTGTCGGGCTGCAAAAAAGAAAGCTAAAACTCGATGATTAAAAGCACTTGCAACGAATTCTGTCATCGATTCGTTGTCTAGCCTGATTACGAGGTCTAATTTGGTTGGCAGTCGCGAATTTTTACCCCCCCTTTCCCTTTAGAAGTCAACGCAAGCATCTCGTTACGAAGGTTGCAGGCTGCAGCTGAGCGTTGCAGGAGCAAGCAGACCTAAGACAATAAAAACTTCAAGGAGCTTGCATGACACGGGAGTACAGCGGTGATTATGCAGCATCATAAACACAAACCTGTTGGAGTCATCAGAAGGAGAGAGCTAAGTGTCTGCGTAAGTTACGAAAGACGGCTACTTTTTAAGTAATGAATCTTAGCTTCATTAATTGTAGATGTGAACATATTGTTATACCGCCCAGCCCTAATAAAGATGGAGAGATGTCAGAGTGTGGAGTTTCAGATCGTCTCAGAAGTGCTTCTTAGTTATGCTCTGGGGGGATTTAGAGGCTATAACCCAATTGGGCTTTGCTTTTGGCCAAAAATCATATTCGAAAATTGTTTCTTTACCAATATTAAAATTCGAATATATTCAAATATTTATTGATTATATTTTGACCATTAAATGTCTTCATTAAGACCAATATTGGTATCAAATTTAAGTTCTTTATGTTCTGTCCACCAGAGGGCAGTGTATCAGTCAGTGTTAATAGAATATGTGCAAAAAAGGCAGACCGCATCTGAATAACCCTCCTAATCTTGCTACAGAGCAGGAGAAAAGCAGTACGCGAGCGATGTGTTAGATCCGAATCTCCAGTATGGATCAGAGTAGTACGCATAAAGTTCCTGGATGTGTACTACCGCAGCAGCCGGTGGACGCTACGCTATCCCACAATGCAACAGCACCATCAACCGAGGAACTATCAACCATTGATACCGCCACAATTTCGGCGTATAAAAGTGTAGCGATGTTACTGATTAACTGTTTTTTGACAACTGATTAAACGTTTAATTGGATGACTTAATGTTTAACGGAACCACAGGCGACCTTACGCAATGTAAACATCCGGGTCAAAGGACGCGCAAAACGGTGGAGCAGTACATCCGATTTCATGCCTGCTACTCGCTCGTTTGCTCAAAATCTGAAGCAAACACATTTACAAAAATTCGAATATTAATAAAACCCTTTCAAATTCGTTTGAATATCTTTAATTTTTAAGAACAATAGAATTATATCTGGATAACGAAGTTCAGAGTGAAATCCCTGTAATCCAACTACACTAAGACACGTTATTACAATGATGGTCGGTTAGACAGAACTACTGCAGACGTCAACACAGTTCATGTTGGCATGTTTTCAAATTACACTACCTAATGACTAATCGTTCGGCTTCTACAGGCTCTCTTCCTACAACCTACACAGACTACAGCTGTAATGGAGGACGGTTGATACGTCATTGAAATCCCAGGAAGTAGGGGCACATATCGATGTAACACTCTACTCCGGTCTCTAAGGCATTTTTTTGAGTTCGTTGCTGTACTTTTCATTGTTTTTTCTCTCTGAAGTTGATGTAGCCTGGGTAGCCAAGGAATGGCTAACTATTTAGCAGAAGGTTGCTGTTACTTCTCCATAACCGCTCTCTGCCATTATGGTGACTGTAAACAGGAAGACACGGAGCGGCCTGTCTGCACGGCTTCATCTCCACAGGTTTGCGTGATGCGCATGCACATTAATTGACTGTCGACACAGCAGAAACTTGAATTCTATTGGATAAAACAAATCTGGTGCTCAGTCTGAATTGCATAGGGGCCTATGGGAGGAAGGAGGGACTTAAGAAAAATATCAAATGTTGTGGAGCATTAGACTTTTATCATAGTACGGAACCCCACACAATTTTAAAGATATATACAACTTTTATACATAAACAATTCTCCGGAATGCAGCTTTAAGTTATTAAAATATGGATCTGCCTTTTGATTTTTTGTAATATTTAGCAACCCTGTAAGCCCAAATCATGACCCTCACACTTCCCTGTTAGGTCTATTTAGCCCCCATTTCATACCCAAGCAGTATGTTCTCCAGTGGTTTTAGTCAAAAATTCTGTCTCATATCTCACGTTTGCATGAACTGAACGTGCAGAACGGCGGTGCAGGGCTATGAGGTCATGTATGAGCTAAAATGGATTGAGCTTTTTAAGGCAGCGAATTCATGTTTGTACCAGTCTCTCTTCTGCCGACAGCGTCCTGAACCGTCCCATCGCGTCTTTGATGACGTCCGTCTCATCCAGATCAGGATTATCTGCGACGATGATTTTCCTGTTCTCTTCCAGCCACAGCTGGAAGCCCGTCTTGGGCCTGAAGGGACAGAGAGATATTGTTGGTTTCCCCCTTTCCTTTTAATGCAGATTCACTGAGCCGACCTTCTTGTGAAATACTTCACCTCTTATTTTCTGTGTTCTCCACTGCAGGCACAGCAGCATCAGGCTCTCTCTGTGGCTCTGGAGGCGGCTCCGAACTCTCCTGTGTTTTCTTGTTAGCCGGCTTGTTGCTGGACATCTGCAGCAGAGTGGACTGAGCCTACGGGGAAAGCAGGAGAAACAAGGGTTCAGACACTTTATGGCTTCTTTTTAAACCCTTAAAGAATACTATATGTATTCCAGTCCTCGCCAAATACAATCCAAATTCTTTAAATTCAGTTATGAAGATATGTTATATTTTAAAAATGGCCTTCTGATGATAAGGAGGATGTTACCTTCGCTTTGGTTCTGGGAGCCAGAGGCTTGAGGATGGGGCCTTTGTTCGGTTTTCCTGCAGAACCACTGAGCGGAGCCAACTTCCTGCTGGACGTCATGTTGTCCAGGATGTTTGACACCCGAGGCTGTCCAGATGAAGGCGTCGGCTTGCCGGAACCGCCAACCTGAACGCATCCAATTCAACCCACAGTTTAATAGCTATACCTCACAGCATAACCTGCTGTAAAAATAACCTCCATATCTTACCTTGAAGGGGTTTGATCTTCCAACTTTACCAACTGGAAAAGAAAAAAAGAAAATAATTGCAGGTTTCATTAACTGGGAGAAATAGCACAGGAACAATTCACCTCGGTTAAATCATGATCTGATTAGAACTGCAGCTTAGTGAGAAGTCTATAATTCAGAAATTCCTAAAAGGCTGGATGGTGGGATGAAAAGATTAATGCATGTATGATCAGATTGGTACAACAGGTGGACAGATGGAAGAACGTATGGATAAAAGAGTAGATGAACTGATAAATTAATAGACGGACAGATGGATAAAAACTGATGGATAAAAGGATGGATGGATTGATAAACAGATGGATAATAGATAAATAAAGGGATAGATAAAATCATGGATGGATGAATAAATGAAGAGTTGGATGGATAAATAAAGGGATGGATGGATAAAAGGATAGATCAATGATGAATGGATGGATTTCTAGCTGTACTCAGGAAAACCCAGAAACATTTAATTCAAGCTAAAATTTTCCTGTTGGCTGATGGACCCGGATTAATTTCTCCTTAAAGTCTGAAGGATTTTCTCCCAGATACACTGAGGAGTTCAGCCCCAGAAAGCCAAAACTTGACTCAGCAAACACCAACAACAAGATGCTGATCATCCTCATCCCATCGGACATGGACTCACTTGGCGTCAGTGACGGCTTCACAGGGGAACCCGCTTCTTTGGCGAAAGGATTTGAACCTGAGACAAAGAAAGGAGAACTGTCTTACTCGTCCACATTTAGGGAAAAACAAGGGGAAATGAGGTAAAAACTGACGTCGTTTGGTTTCCTCCATCTCCTCTCCGTCCTCTTCTTCTTCAGGCTGTTCTTCTTCTTCTTCCTCCTCCTCCTGCTCATTCTGCCTCGTGCTGTAATGGTTCATTCACACCGCAGGCTTTGTCAGCGTCAGCGACGTCAAGATTACATGTTAAGTCTATGGCGGAGGCCGTTGGAGGAGCGTCACGGTCTCTGCGGCGCTTTGTGAGCTTTGGCTCCGTCAACTTTTCAAGCTTCAAAGCTCATAAAGCCAGCAGCGCAGAAGTTCAGCTAGTTGAACTTTTGACGGTGCTGTCGGCCCTGAAGCGGCGTGTTAACCAATCAGAGCTTATCATTGTAGCGATGTCACTACACGTACATTGAATGTAGCGGGAGCAGGAAAAACCTACATTTTAAGTCTGGTAGGAGATTTGAGCTCCGATGAGGCCGAGGAGTTCGTAAAATTAGGCGCGGGACAAACGGAAGTAGCGCTGAAAGCGAACCTCCTGGAGCAAATGGTTAAACTCCTCAAACTCAGAACGCATCCGTAGAATAGGGTGTATCCACAAACGGCGCTTATGTTGCCGAAGTCGACGCTGTCTAGCTTTATTTAGCAAATAAAGCCAAGCCACTCTCTCAATACTATCTGCCATAGTTCAGAATGTCCGGCAACAGAAGAAGCCCCGGCCATGCGCTCTTTTTTGCTCAGAAGTGGCAGACTTTGCAAGCTTCAACATAGAAGCGTCAAACTACATGCTTTGTGAGCTTTGCCTGACGCTGACAAAGCCTGCGGTGTGAATGAACCATAAGGATCTCCTACTGGCTCCGTCTGCTTATACCTGCCCAGATAAAATCACCTTAGTTACGCCAACAGAGTCCACTTTGAACGATAAAAACAGACATGACGCCACGGAAACTAACCACACAATCAACCACGTAATCTCATATCATGACGCTCACTAATGGGTTTCAAAGCAGGTTAATTGTTGATTTCACTCCTGAAGGAACTGATTGTTTGCATTTTTCTGTCAGAGTCGACAAAGTATTTCATTTAAAAGTGGGTTTCCCAGAAAACCTGAATCCATCGACTCAATGGCCGGGAATGTACTTGGCTTTTAACCTCGTGTCGACACAAGCAGCAGGATGCAACTTGGGCATATACTTGCTTGCGCACCACAAGTAGTACTGGAGAGTTCCACTAGGGGGCAGAGTACAGAACTCAGACTGGGCTTGCATATTGCATCTGAATGGTGTTAATCCCAGAGGAGGCGCACAAAGTACACTTCAAACAAACGCAAGCAATGCGAGGCGGCCATGATAAACGCGTACGCGCAAGTATATTCCCAGCCTAATGCCTGCATCACAGATTCTTGATTTTTCACCATTTTAATTCTGTATTTCTATTAAGGATTGTAGAGCAGCTGAACCACATAAATAATCGGGAACCTTGTGGTGCGTTCTATTACCCCAGGAAGTCATAAATCGGAGTAGGGTTTGACGTCACGTCCGAGATAAACACCGTTCCAGTTAACGTCGGGATTCCAATATGGCGACGGCGATTACCATAATTGTGCTACCTCTTACAAACATCACGTTCCACATACAAACATAACTTTTATTTAATTCAGTGGATTTTTCCCACTTCGAAGTTGCTTGTTTTGGGATTGGGACGGGAATAGTGTTGTTTTTTGGCGCTCTGTTTTAATTTTAGTCTAGTCTTTGTGTCAAGTTGTCATTTTAGTTTTAGTCATGTTCATACTCTTTAGTTAAGTGTCAGTCAACTAAAAATCTTAGTCATGTATAATTCTGACTAAAATAAGACTAAAATGCTATCTTTGTTTAGTTTTAGTCGACGGACACTGATGACATTTAGTCAAGTCATAGTTAATGAAATTTTTTTTTTTTTTTTTTGTAATGCAATTATATTTAATCCAGTCAGTATAGTATAAGAACCTTGAGTATAGACAAAACCAAAATGTTCTTTTAGCCAAATCTATTTCAAACAAGGTTCTTATTATATTATTGTTTCCTTAGTCTTGACTTACCTCAAGTTTGTCATATAATGCCTCGAGATGTCTCTTCAAGTTTGTTGTGTTCTTCCCTCTGATTTTGTGGCCACATTTTTTATCTTCCACAAGACGCTCAGTTTTATTTTCCACTTCGATGAATTTAAAGTTTTTCTAAATGTCTTTTTCTTCTCCCAAAGACCCCCGACTGACAGGTGTTATGCCGAGAACGTCATGCAGACAGATTGAAAGTTGCTGAAATATGCACCCCCTCTGTTTCAAAGCCAAAAATGTACCTGAAGAACTGGGATTCACAACAGTAGCTCAGAGGACATAACATCATTCATAACTTTATCATTCTCTTTGAACACTATGCCATCTTATTTAGTGTTAAAAGTGATACACACAAACAACCAGGAAGGAGTTTGTTGGATTAAAAAAAAAGAATTATAATACATTCATCTGTGATAACAAGTTACGTTTTCAGGGTGCACAGGCATCAGAGAAACTGTAATCTTAAGAGTATATTTAAATGCTGTCGTGTTGCTGGTATTTTAATCCGTTTTTCATCGTTATCAGTGAGCTTAAAACGATACGCGTTTCCGCGGCAGGGACACAATTTTTGACAGGCATACCGTTCTTGGCATAACACGGGTTATCATTCCCCTTCACTGTCGTGCTACTCAGTACTTGCGCAGAGTCGCAGACTCACTGGTGCAGCTGCATCTTCTATATAATGGAACTTGAAGTGATTTCGCGATAGAAACGGGCTGTGGACACAGGAAACAGAAAAACTACAAAATAATAACAACGCGACTAAATGAAACAAAATAACGTAACACTCTCTCGTCTCGCTTTGGTCAATGAAAATGGAGAGACATTTTAGCATAGTTTTTATTTTGTAAACCAAATTTAGTCTCGTTTTTATTCGCCAACAATATTGCATTATACATTTAATTATAGTCATTGTTGCATGGCCTGCATTTATGTTACCTCTCGTTTAAGTCACGTAATAAAGGTTCGTTGACTATTTTTAGTCATAGTTTTCGTTGACGAAAGCAACACTACACAGGAGGGAAATTATATTATTTGTCTTCCAAGAAAGGAATTCCATATCAGTCTCATCCTCCAGTTGACTCCAAGCTGCAGAAACATCTGAAGGATGATCAGTGGAAACAGTGGATGCAGCGGAGCTCAACTTTGAACTTCAAGGCAAATACTATGTGTGCCGTTTTATGATTTTTGGAAATAGTTTTTTTTCCCCACATCATCATGAGGTAGAATTTCCATCCATTTTGGGTTACAGCTTTAAAATAAATGTGGAAACAGTGATGCGGTGTGAATACTTTCTGGTTGAACTATGTAACAGGAAGTGGTTTACCCAGAGGTCAGTCTGATGCTGGAGCGCTCTGGCTCCTCGTCGGCCGCCTCCAGCTCGTCTTCCTGCAGCTGGTTCGACTTCTCCAGGGCAATCTCGCTGAGCCGCTGCGCCAGGTTGATCCGTCTGGACCGGGAAGCGTAGCGGATGGCCAACGTCACCACGTTCTGAGTCATCAGCTCCGCCAGCTCCACGCAGCGAAACTCCCGCTCCAGTTTACAGGACAACTGGAACAAACAACAGAAAGTAAGTCGCCGTTCATGGATTCCCTCCGTGTAGACGTTTCCATCGCACTCACAGCAAACATCTTCATTAGAAGCTCCTGCTGCTCCTTCTCTGATTGCGTCTGAGCGTCGGAGTCGATCTCGTAGCCGGCAGAGGACAGGAAGTGGTAGTGATTGTGGAAGAGGACTGAACGCCAGTATTGCTCCTGTGAAATAAGGCAGAAAACGTCAGAAAACTTAACATCATTGCTTCATAAACGATTTGTCAAAGGGGGTTGCTTTTGTTTGGGTTCACCTCCATTTGTCCCTTCTCTGTGCTGGTCTGACACAGCGGCAGCTTAAAAGGGAGGATGGCAACAGCAGGTCGGGGAAGAGTGGGCGGATACCGAGAGCCTTTACATGGCACGCACCTGATTGGACAAGAAGATAGATTTTCCAAATATTAGGAATCCACAGAAAAAACAACTAAATAACCTATATACATAAAAATATGAAGTACATACAAGCACAGATAAAACAACTGGAATATCATGAAAAGGTTCAAAAAAATATGCGAAAAAGCATAATTACTATGGAGGACCAAAGCTGACATAACGAAAATTAAAAGCAGAAATATTATTTTTGGTTGCAAGCAGCCTCTCTGGTTGAGGTGGGGTTGATGCCGCCGCGTCATCCCCACCTCAACACTTCTAGTGAGCCTGATGATAAAATCTGCATGAAAAAGTGTTTAAAGGGCAAAAATGGCAGCTTTATGCCAAAATGGCCGACCAGATGAGGGAATAAGACCCTGGGGCTTTAAAAATCGGTTGAGGAGTCTTGAGAAACTCTACATGCTCTGAAAAGCGCCTGTCCATCTGTCTTCGGTAAGTTTTATTTATGATTTTTGAAATCTGCGTTTGTTGAAAACATTTTCACTGGTCCCTTGATTCATTCAAGATATGTGTATAGTGACATCACTACAGTGAGATGCTCTGATTGGTTGATGGACTGCGTCAAAAGTACAGCTAGCTGAACTTCTGCGTTGCTTGCGTTGGTACGTTGCCGCTTGCAGCACAAGTAACGCTGGAAAAGTTGACGGAGCCAACGCACCGCAGAGACTCTGACGGACCTCTGACGCACTCGACCGTAGACTTTACATGTAATCTTACCGCAACTAACGCTGGAGTTTGGGGCGTTGTGAATGTGGCATAAAACATCTGCACTGCACAATTTAATATCAAACAGGGAAACTAAAAAGTTCCACTGGGAACTTATTATATGCATGCTTATACAAGAGGATAGCCACTAATTATCTGCATTTCATACTTATTCAGTTAAAAAAGTTTGGCTGCTCTCTGGCCTGATGCATCTCCTTCCCTCCCCGTCACTCCCTGTCGGTGATGGTTGCTCCTGCCCGCTGGTTGATGATGGCTCTCGATGCCTGGGGCCGGGGGTCCCGGTTGCGGCCAGGCTCGGTCCTGGTGCATGTCTGGCGGGTCCTGGGTGGTCCGGTGTGTCGGGCGGCCGCTGTTTCGGGCCGACGTCCTCCTTTGATTGACTGGGGCACCTCTTCTGGGGGTGCCGGGGTTGTAGAATAGGTTGGTGCCGTCCGGTGGATCGGTGGGGACCGTGCCTGGCGCCCAGTCCTCCAGCCGGTTCCAGGACTTCTGCTGGCTGGTCTGTTCACCTGGTGGGGCTGTCCGGCATTGGCTGGGCCCCTGATCTTGGCGCCCTACATGGGGCGGGATCTGGACCCGGGAGCTGGAAGATCTGGATGTCCAGGTGCCGGCTGGGCGCGGCCTGGGGAGGGCGTACATCCGCTGTGGCTCTTGCTGTGGCTCCATGGCGTGTGGGTGTGTGGAGGCGGGCCGGGTTGTTGGCGGTGGGTATTGGTCCGGGGTGGCGGCAGCGTGTGTTGTCCGTCGGTTGGCTGCGGATCCCCTTTGCCTGCGGCGGCGGGGGGGGGGCCCTTGTCGGCTGGTCCCTGGTTGGGGCCCCGCTGGGGGGCGGGGTGCCCCTGGTCCCCGTGGCCTCCGGTTCCTGATCCGGGCTCGCCCTGGCGTAGCCGGTTACCGGTGGAGCCCGTGGGCTCGTCACTGCGATCTCTCGGGCCCCAGCATTGCGGCTGATGGGTGCTCCCCTGGGGCTTCCATCTGTTCCTTTCTTGGTGGGTGATCGACCCTGCGCTGATCCGCCTGTGGACTTTGTACTCTGTGGGACCCTGGATGCATACATCTCTTGTCTCCTCCATGTCTGTGCCGATTCCTGTAGGACGGATTGACGGTTCCTTACACCAGCTATCAATCACTTGCATGGGGAAACCTTATTCAGACCTGCATGCTCGCACACACATAGGTGTGGGGACATTGGTGTGGACGGACATATCTTAAGCTGAGGTTATCATCATTAGTTAGTTGTTCACAGGAGCTTACCAGAAACATTTGTATTATGTTCATTAATCAATGCTTGTGTGTAGTGAATGTGTAATTCTTAGTTTATTCTACTAGATCCGAACTATTGGTTTGGTTCTGTACAGTTTGTTGTTTTTGTTTTGTATTACTGTTTCTCTGCCGTCCGGCAGAGGTGGAGGACTGGGATGTTTTCTTGTGTTCTTTGTTTGCCTCCCTGTCTTGTGTCGTCGGTTCGCGCCTCTGTTGGTCCGGTTTCTTTTCTTCACCTTCTTCCTTCTTGTCTCAGTTTAATGTCCATGACGTCAGGAAATTGAACCCACAGTAATCACTAATAAAGATTTTTCATACATATACATCAAGTGGCGTACTACAGCGAAGCTGTTATACTCTGCTTAGGAAAGTAAAACTGTTGGGCTTGTACTTGGTACTCAGACACCAATTCTGAGTAGCATACTGCTAGACAGGACACGTAAAAAAAAAAAAAAAAAAATTCAGTTAAAATAAAAAATTTATTTTAATATGTATTTAATTAAAATGGTAATTAATTTTGTATATTGCAAAAAAAAATGTGCTTTGTTTTTAAGAATGGAATAGTTATTGGCTTACAGCACATGTGCAGGCTGATTTACAACCTGTAGCTCCATGGTGGCTGATGTCTACATCACAATGTGCAAAATGCAAGATGAGGAACTTTAGAGGGTTACAGGCATGGCCACTGCTATTGATATTTACAGTGGTCCCACACTATATTGCTGCGGTTCACTCTTTGCGGCCAATTTTAAATTATTTCTTTACAGCGTACCAATGCGCATCGTAATCTGCTTTGTGATTGATTGGAGGGAATGGTCACTCTTCTCCTGAGCTTGTCTCCTGCCTGTGTTTGCCGAATTGATCTCGACTGGTAATGAGAAGAACCTTCTTATCCAGAAGAAAAACACAATAATTGTGTTCCTCACTCGGAATCAGACACATGCACAGTGACCTTCAGTAGAAAAAGACGCACCCAGGTGGCATGCAGGCAAAGAAACGGCTTCATATAAATAATGTTATGTTATAAAATATACAAGGGTTTGAACTTTCAGAGTAATCAACCTAGTGAAAAATGTATAAATAGTTAGTCAGGGACGCCCCCAAGAATACTCAAATCTGTGTAAAACATTTCTATATTAAAAGAGTTTCATTTTCTGCAATGACAAAATAAAACAAATTGCCATTCTACATTTTGAGGTTAGCTCTAATTATTTTCAGCAAAAACTCTTCATTTAACATTTCTGTAAACTTCACAAATGACAATATTCCTCCTTAGAAGTAGGAAGCTGAAAAAGAGACTTCTCAAACACTCAAATTTTTGACTCTTGTTGAGGCTCACCTGAGCTGCTGGGGATTCTCATGCACACCAACCACCCAGTAGTGATCCGATTTGCTCTTACACGTCTCCCTGGTGTTACAAACCGGTGTCCACGTGTTGGCAAGGGAGCGGTTCAGCATCCTCACCTGCCCGTCTGAATCCACATAGCACGGCGTGCCTGGAAAACACCAGAAAGTGAAACGGTGAAACAGAAAAAAGGGGCCGGCACATTTAGATCTCAGGAACGCTTCCCGTATTCTGACCTTCAGCCGTGAATCCGAGCCAGGACAGGTAGGATTTGGGAGCGAGGGGGAGCGGTTCACCGTTGATGAGCTGCCTCTTTCTGCGACCGAACTGCAGCAGCTGAACGCCGAGAGCCTGATCCCCGTCGAAACCAGTCGCTGAGGAGCAGGAAAACAAACAGGCATGGATCAAATTTAAAGGCAGCCATACTGAGGACCAATAAGATGAAGTCCGACTGATAATTTTTATTCAAGTACAACCTGTCTCCATAACAACAATTAGACGGCATCTAATATGCAAACTGGTGGGAAACCAAGCAAAGGAGGTTAACCTGTCCCTCCATCATGAACGCAAATGTGTCTGCTAACTGAAAGCTTCGGTAAGATTAGATGACAATCGAGTTTTACGGTAATAAACAGTCCAGGTTGGTCTGTTGTGAAACAATGTTTGGTTGGTTGTTTATAAACTGCTCACAAAAATTAAAGGAACACTTTTTTATTGGGCCTGGCATGAAATCAATTGAACCTGTCTGATACAGGTGGAGGTCATTTCAAGTTTCTCCCTCTTGGATCTTTTTTGGCTGGTTTTGGCTTGAGTAATTATCTCTACTGGCAGTATGAGGCGATTCCCAGCACAATCTGCAGAACATGGAGGAGATTTCAGGAGACTGGTGGTTATTCTCTGAGAGCTGGACAGGGCCGTAGAAGGTCCTCAACCCATCAGCAGGACCGATTCCTGCTCCTTTGTGCAAGGCGGAACAGGCTGAGCACTGCTCTTTGCCCTACAGAATGACCTCCAGAGGGCCACTGGTGTGAATGTCTCTACTCAAACAATCAGGAACAGACTTCATGAAGATGGCCTGAGGGTCCGACATCCTGTAGTGGGCCCTGTGCTCACTGCCAAGCACCGTGGAGCTCGACTGGCATTTGCTCAAGAACACCAGAATTGGCAAGTCCGCCACTGGCGCCCTGTACTTTTTACAGACGAGAGCAGGTTCACCCTGAGTACCTGTGATAGACGTGAAAGAGTCTGGAGAAGACAAGGACAATGTTATGCTGCCTGCAAAGTCGTTCAACATGACAGGCTTGGAGGTGGGTCAGTGATGGTCTGGGTAGGCATATCCATGGAGGGACGCACAGACCTCTACTGCCTAGGAAGTGGTGCTCTGACTGCCATAAGGCATCGAGATGAAATCCTTGAACCCATTGTCAGACCCTAAGCTGGTGCAGTAGGTCCTGGTTTCCTCCTAATGCACGACAATGCCCGACCTCATGTGGCTGGAGTATGCAGGTGGTACCTGGAGAATGAAGGAATTGAAACAACTGAATGGCCTTCACTGGCCAATAGAACATCTGTGGGACATTATGTTTCGGTCCATTAGGCGCCGCCAGGTTGCTCCTCAGACTGTACAACAGCTCAGGGATGCCCTCACACAGATCTGGGAGGAAATGCCACAAGACACGTCGTCTCATTGGGAGCATGCCCCGACGCTGTCAGTACAAGCTCATGGGGGCCACACAAGATACTGAAAAGCATTTTGAGTTGCAGAAAATAAGTTTTTGAAAAAATGGACTACCTGCCATATCTTCATTTCACTCTGATTTTAGGGTGTCTACACAATTGAGCCCTCTGTAGGCTAAAAAACTTTAATTTCCATAAAAAGACTTGGATATCAATACAAATAACGACAGGACAATGTCTTATGAACAAAAGGATGCCGACTTCATATTGAGATCTGATGTATCTAATGTGTTTCTTTAAAGTGCTCCTTTCATTTTTGGGAGCAGTGTAGTTTATTTCGAAACATTAACAAGTAACAGAAGAAAGTAAATTTGAGAAAAAGGAAAAAAAAGAGACAAAAAGAAAAACAACAACTATTAAAAATCTTAAAGTGACAGTGTGTAGTTTTTGCAGTACATCTTTGAAAATAGCCATTAAAATATTATGTAATAATAATTACGTAAAGCACATTAATTGCAAAATATTGGCGATATTGTAAAATATGACTTTAAAAATCAGTTTTAAAATACATAGGCGCGGGTCCTCTTTTCAGGGGAAAGCCATATTAGATGATGTCTTTACTTCTACAAGAGACAAAGCACACGGAACACTATTAAAACATTGATTTTCCCTCAAAATTCAAAAAAGTTTTGCCATAAATACATTTTTCCCTCTTCTCTAGTTCCAAGCGATGAAAGAGAGACTGATGTGCTCGTCATGTTGCTGCAAATAGATCATTCTCAGGGAATTAAGCGTTTGAAAACAGAACTAGTTGGACCTCCGTTGTTGAGTCTCTTACTCCAAGACACAGATACCGCATGCTTGTGATAATTTAGGTATGCACTGCCCCCTACTGGCCGAATATTACAGACTTTGCCTTTGAGAAAAAAATGTCCAAAAAGGAGTAGGATGAAGCATAAGCTTATTGAAACCTACCCCTTTCTCCATTACTCTGTAGACAACAACCCCCCCTAATATAACTATTTACAAAATACCCATTAGAAAACCACAGAAAAATGATGAAAAAGAAAATAAATAAATCAAGAAGACAAATACATACATTATTTATGCCAACACCCGATTGTTAAACCGTTCTTCCTCACTGTACCTTGTGAAAATCATGCGTTTGTACAGCTTCTTAAACTGGGTAATGCTTGGAAACTGCTTGAACTCCACAACTAAACTGTTCCACAATCTCACTCCACACACAGAAACACAAGAACCTTTTAATATGGTACGTGCCCTCTGATGTTTTAAGTTATACTCCCCTCTCAGATTATACCCCCACATGTGGGTGGTATATTATATATTATATATATAATTATATTAACAATTATATTAATTATAATATAATTGTTTATATATGTATATTTCCAGGAAGTTTATTATGTATCACTTTGTAGATGATTTGTGCTGTTTGAAAATGAACCAGGTCAGGGAATTTTACTATTTTTCATTTTAAGAAAAGTACATTTGTATGCTCTTTGTAACCAGTATTATGAATAATTCTTATGGCTCTTTTCTGTAGTACAAATAGTGATTGTATTGAACATTTATAAGTATTGCCCCAGACCTCTACACAGTGAAAGTTGAGACTTCAGGAAAGGCTTTAGAGACTTGTTAAATTGGATGACATCATGAACTCTTTGAAACATCAGGACACGTTACAAAAAAATCCGAATGTTCTCTACAAGAGAACTGAAAAAGGGCCAAATCAACACAGAAACGGGTCAAAATTAACCCTCTTTTGCATGCATCTCACTGAGCACTCAATTCAAAAAGACTTTTTAACCCAAGGGGAAGTTAAACGTTATCCTAATTCAAGCCATCCAGGTATCTTCAGAGTCGTTGTGGATGGAGATGCTGTAGGGAGAAAGAATCTCCAGCATTAGTCAGTCAGGCCTCTGACTGAAGACTGTTGCTTTACTTAGTTTGACGACAGTCTGATAAGTTAATATTCAGGCAGCAGAGGCAATTTTCCAACAGTAACATGACCTAATGACTCCCTCGGTTGTAGGCAAGCCCTGCTAATCTACCCAATTTGCTTATGCAGCCCCTCTTTACATCCCTGATGAGTTATATGGTTAGAATTCCTAAAAGATACGCTGGAGTCGGGGAATTGATCCTTACGATGGATGGAAGAGGTGCTTTGATCTTCCGCCTGCTCACTCTCCTCCTTGATCCTTTTCTGCATTCATGAAGCCTCCTTTTCAACCCCTCTGGGATTGTAGTGGGATTGCAAATGATTCCTACATACTACAATCATTTGCGATTCTGAGATGCTAACCAGCTGCTCCCGGTTGTAAAAATAATTTTTCCCTGCCATGGTTATGCCTCATATTTGTCTAAATATAAAAGAAAAGAGAATGCATTCATTGTATGCAACAGGACAATAATAAAGCCAATAAAATAGCTAATAAACAGAAATTTGCATCCTCATCCTTCCGCATGGTTTCCAAAGATGTCATGTCTGCTTATTTACTTATAAAAATCTGCAAATTTCACTGCGCACGCTTGAAGCAATAGCTTTTGAATGAAAATGTTTTGATCCAAGTTACCCCTCCCATCTATGGCCAATAGATAATGGATGGAAAGTCATGTTCTTATATGGCTTTTGCTACTTCTGCATGTCATTCAACCTACAAACGATCAAATAGCGCTCAACACTCTCCCCTACTGGTTACTTGCAATAGCGCTTGTAAAAGTAATGCTGTTCGGTTCTCGTCTGACCTTTTAAAGCTAATAAACTTCCAAACTACAGACGTGACTCCTTTTTGGAATGACTTCCTCAGCATTGTGTGCTTCGCCCTGATAGCTCCTGCCAGCAGCTGCACTTAACTTTTCACACTGTGGTGTAGAGCGTGTAGCAGTGAAATCGGTCACCGCTGAAACACTTACCCACGTGAAACGTTCCGGAAGTTGTCTGAGCTATTCACCGGTATAGCCGTATAATAAAAATTTATATAACGAAAATAAAACGGCGGTTTTCGGTATGAACTGGTATACCGTCCAGACCTAGTCACTGAATAATTTTAAAAACTCACAGGAGTCTATGCGTCAGGAAAGAGTTAGAAACTATTTTTTCTCACTTTGGTCACAGCACAACATTCGGTTTGTTGATTTTCACACTGTAGCTGGAAAAAGAACCTTAATCCGCTGCTAAAGTTACCACTGCGCATGGTAAGTAAAAGGAAACTAGACTTGAGGTGGATCTAAACTGTTTTTTAATCCTAAATAACTCGACGGATGCAAAAGCACTTAAAACTACAGCTACTGAATGTCACATAAAGTCTCTTCTCCTAAAAACTTGAAGCTCGGTCCTGCTGTGTCCGTGTAACACCATGTAAGCTCGGTTTATGCTTGACGCATCCACGAGCTCCGCACGGCTCCATACGGCCAAATCACGGCATTTCAGCAACCACGCCTTTCCGCACGGCCACCGCGGAGACCCAAATTTCCGCACCACGCACAAAGGAAATTCTCTAACTACAAAAAAAAAAACATGGCAGACTGGCAAGAGCTCCTACTGGCAGAGGTTCGTAAATACAGAAATCTTTATGATTTGGCCCATAGGTCACTGTGATCAACTGTGTTTTAATGGACAAGTGGACAGTCTCCTTTTTCGTCTTTTTTCCTAAGTAAACAGCATAAAAGTTCTGCGTTGTTTAAGCTCATGGGTGTTGCCATCTTGTAAACAACAGTGATTACTACTTCTACTATGGTGTAGTGTTGTATGCATGCCGTAGAGCTCTACGCTGCCCCCCACAGTCTTTGAGAATAATTGTTCTCATAAACCAAGCTACAGCTGACGGTTTTCCTCATCGAAAATACACGAATGACGTAGGTGACCCATTTTTGATTCAAAACAGCAAATTTTGTGAACCAGTGATGGATTTTCATGACTGAAATGAGAAAACTGTACCCCATAGGACTAGGGCTGGGTATTGTTAGGAATTTCACTAGGGCTGGACAATACAGAAAAAAAGCATATCGATAAAGGGAATAGTGATATTGATCGATTTGGATAATTATTGATAACTTTCACAAAATAAGGAAAGGTATATTTAGTGCCTCCTTGGTCATTTTGTTACTCTTCAATAAACTAATTTTGAACTAAGTTTTTAAGACACATTAACAAATCAAGAGACCTGAGTAACATCAGTAAATACAAAGAAAAGTAATGTTATTATATTTAGGGATGCACAGATACCGATACTGGTATTGGCATCTGTCCCGATACCATCTAATGTACTCGGAACGGTATTGGTAGAAGTTGAACAACACAATGAACAGATACTTAACCCTCTAGGCGCCGGGGTTTTTTCTATAAAATATTCCATTTTGATATCACTAGTTCAAAATGTTGTAGCTTTAATATGGTTATAGATAAAGGTACACTGTAAATTAGAAAAATCTTCAGTATGATCTAAAGTTTGTGATGGGAGCAAAATCACACATCTAATTTGCATATTATGACATAATCAGGCGTTGGCGCTATTGGATTGCATGACTTTTACAATTTTTTGCTTTTTGACATTGTTTAAAACTTTTTTTTCATCAATAATTTTATTTTTTTTATTTAGATTTTTCTATATATGTATTTTCTACATTAATAAGTTTAATTTTTTGGGCTTTTTTTAAAGAACAGGTGGATATATATGTTTATGTCCTTTCTTATGTGGCTCGTTACTCTATTCACTACATAAAATCAACAGAAAGTTATTTTTGGGATGGATCTGTAAAATTCTGTGGACAATATTTTCTAACAGGCTCATCAAATTATCTGATCCACTGGTGATCCTACTCTTCCTCAGCTGTCAACCAAACCTCGCCAAAATCATCATCATCATCATCCTCACTTGCAGCGGGACAGAGAACTTTACTGCTGTTTACTCGCTTATAATCAGTCTTTTTTCTCTCCTGTTTTCGATTCCATCTGCTATTATTTCCACTGATTTTTACATCCCTCCCACCTCGGTCACAATCAGCTTTGTGATGACCACCTTGCTACCTGAACCCACACCTTTCTCTCACCGGGAGAACGTGATGCAGAGCTGGAATGTTTAGCTGCTTGTGGAGCGTCATGGCGAAACGGGACTGGCTGTTGCTGTACGACATTTTAGTTTTACTTTCTCCCAGGACAACTGAACAGATCAGAGGTAAATATTTTTCTTCAGAATCTAAATAAGCCGATACTTTACGGCGGGGAACTCCGACATCTCGGCCTCATAAGTTTTAATTCTTCTAAAAGTCGCTTTCTCTATACTGTCACGGCAGCAGCTGCACCTCGCGTCCCCCACTCGCGGCGCTGACTTAAAGGACGATTTACTCCAAAAGTTTCCATGGTAACACACCCAAAAAGGTGTCCAAGATTAAAGGTACACATGTCCGCCATCTCCTGGTGTAAAGTAGTAATTAAATTAGTGGCCCTATCTCCAGCTGTGGCTCGTTAAAGTCAGCAATGTTGCAATATTGCAACTTGTGGAAACTGTAAGAATTTCACAGAAAATGTTCATTTTTAACTTGGGATTTTAGTTTTGTGGTCAAGCTTATTAATATTTTATTCTTTAATTAATAATCATTTGAGAAAAAAAATATAAAACCTGCCTTCCATTTCATTGCCTTATTTTCTGTGAGTATCAGCATTGGTACTAAGTATCGGCAATTACTGTGATCCAAGTATCGGTATTTTATTGGTCTGAAAAAAGTGGTTTCATTGCATATGTTAGTAATTGAAATTAAAGGCTTATCTTGACGTTTTTAAATCTTTTAAACATTTTATGACACTTTATAATATTAATGGTTGAAACCTTTGGTTTAGTTCGTCAATAAATCCAGCCCTTCACAGGATCTACAATGGGAAAATGCAAATGTTTTATTCTCCGTCCCTCTCATATAAGAAAACAGGGAGCATACATAATACAATTCCATTAGATACAAGATAATGAAACGGAGAACCACTATCGGTTAAAGGTGCAGTAAAGTTGCGATAATTGGATAAAATTGTAAGACGTGCAGAATTTGCAGGGATTGGCTGAATTTGCGTTAATAGTTGCAAAATCCTGGAGGGACTGATAAATGATTGCAGAAGGTGTTTAACGTAACATAGGAGCATTTAGGAGGGTGTCAGAAAGTAGCTTTTTATGAGATGGCAGCTATATTGGCAGGATCGGTTCCTCAAAAACCAGACTCTGAATTTATTTAGACAAATACGAGGAGACTAAGAGGTGGAACTTCGAGAACCGGATCACTACAGATGGAGTGAGTTTAGTTCCTACCTCGGTGGTAAACCACCAGTAGCTGCTCTCCGTGGCCGGCCATGCACACCACTGGCCCCGGCAAGCTGAACACCTCCCTCTGGACGCCTCCGATGGAAAACAGGCGGAGCAGCAGCGAGCTGGTAGCGACGGCCGCCCAGCCCTGGCCAAGACACAGTGCCTTAGCATCCTCGCCCTTTGGCAGGTCTACCATCCACTCCTTATTGGTGTCCCAGGAAGAGAAGTGGAGGCACTGCAGTTTACTGCGAACAAGCGGGAGGTGAGAAGAGGCGAGTAGGGTGGTTTGAGTGTTTTACAGGAGCCGGAAACAACGCGAGAGAAGAGCCCGTCTCACCTGGCGAGCTCCTCGGAGCTGGGGCAGGCCAGCAGCGCGGCCTCCTGGGAGAGATCGGCCATAGTGTGACCCAGAGAGTTGGTGAGATGCATGGCGTGGTGGACGGCGGTGTCATGAAACTCCAAGTCGATGGCGTTGTCCTGCTCGTCGTTGTAGCCTCGCACAATCCCCACAGAGTTCCACATCTGAAACACAGCGTAGCTTTAGGTTAGGTTGCATGCTGGGAGGAAATGGAGAGCTGAAAATATGGCCCCGCAGCAGGTCTGAGCGTCCTACCATGAAGCGGTGGGTGAGGTGAGCCGGTGTGGAGCCAGGCTGAAAGGCCTTCTGGGGAGGAGTCGGCATCGGACCGTCATAGACGGGCCTCAGGGGCAGCAGAGGGGCCGCAGCAGGGGCCAAAGAGCTGCCGGCGTCGTCGTCATCTCCAAACTTTTCTTGACCGAGCTTAAGGGATCCTGTGTCTAAGAGAGGAGAGTGAGAAAAACAGAACATATTTTAGAGAGTTTCTCAAGAGAACAGAAGATAACAATAAAGTCATTTTGTTATTGCTCAACTAAATGCTAAGACGGTTTCAAACTTCTGCCAGTGACTTTTCAGTCTGAGACGAAGTGGCTACAGATCATCTGATTAAAAACTGTTTGACCCCATTACTCAGAACGTCTGGTTTGCCTTCAGGAGCATGACGACAACATGAATTGATTTGTAACCTGGTAAGTTACTTTTAATGAATTTAATTCTTAGTTAAAATAAGTTCAATGAACAAAATGACTGGGCACTTAAAATATAGTTCTTACATTATGTGATTTTTTTTATCGATAATTATCGATATCAATCAGTATGACTTTTTTTTTAATCGATAAGCTTTTTTTCTATATTGCCCACCCCTATTTTCACTACTAAGAATTTCTGTTGTAGATTCTCCAGAAATACTGTTCAATTACAACAGAAATATGCCTCATTACATTTGAATAGAGGTGAATAAATATATTTGTGTTTGTAGCCAAGTGTCATTTCCATTTCATAGTAGGCGGGACAGGAACGGGTGGGGGGTGGTACTGGGGCGGCGTTTCTTTCGGCAGGCAAGCCCCCACTGCTAAAAAAAAAAAATCCTAAAGGAAACACTGTTGTATGTATTAGGCAATTAAATCAGTAGGTTTGTTAAGTCTTCCAAGGTTGCCTGTATAATGTCCCATTGTATTTGAGATCCAGCAGGTGTCAGTAGACCAAAACAGCAGCAACACTAAGCCTACTAAGGTCGGCCCCGTCTGGAACAGGTCGGTTCAGCCCAGATACGGCACGTCTCCACTACCTTTATCTGGGCTCACCGTACCAATATGCATAAGATATAACGATTTCCTCTATATATGGCTGTAGTCTGGACATTTTTAAATTCCCCAGTAGCATCATTATCTTGAGCCTATATATTTCTCACATCAGATGGAAAATGAAGGATCGCTGTCCTTGCTCGGTGTGATGCCACTACACCAAGTCACATTTGCTCTGCAAAACTGCCCTACCATTACATCCTCGAGACTACGTCCCAAGATGCATCGTGATATTGGTGAGTCAACTACAGCCCTTGAAGCTGAGCGCTTTTCCTCACCCAGGGAGTTCTCATCGTCCAGGATGGCCCCTCTGTTCCTGACGCGCCCTGTGGAGGCAATCATGAAGTCGTCTTCGTCTTCGTCCTCCCCAACCACAGCCTTCTTTGCTGGTGAATTGGCATCACTGAGTCCTTCATCCATCGGTCTGTCATCATCCTCATCAAACAGGTCATCATAGTCTTTAGCAGGTGCCTGAGGAAGTCAAGAACAAGTTACAATACAGATGAATTATGTAACGATGAGGGGTGTAACGGCACATGAATTCAGATATTTCTACTCTGGCTAGGTCAGCTTGTACTATTTATACGGATGTCCCAATCCCGGTCTCAAGATCGATTGGGGTCCATATTTTCAGTGATCAGATATAGGCTAGATTATCTGAAGAGTCGTGCCGTTTTTTTACGAAAGTACCTCCTAGTTACGTTCAACGTGATTGTGCAATTGATTCAAACCTCCGTAGCAGAGCAAACAAGGACTCTCAATTACCACAAATCAGCATGGCAGATTAAACACAGTTCTAATATGAGTAAACTTCAACAAAAATGATTAGCTGTTCTTAAAACTACACAATAAAGACACAAACTCACTTTCTGGCATTTACGCGCAACAATAAACTGAAATAAACAAAGAAACTATTCTTTAGCTCATGCAGCAAGGAAGAGGTAAGAGCCCAATGCTGAGCTGCACGCACCTGTGCTGCGTTCAAATAGCGTTGGATATCTATGCTGAGTTCTGGAGCATATGTTTCAGCTTATAGTGAAAACAATAATAATGCTGCAATTTAGAAAATAAGGGAAATGCGGGCTTTCTAATAGGGATGCACCGATCCGACTGTTTCAGTCCCGATACCTATGGCTGGATTTTGTGTATCTGTCGATACCCGATACCGATCCAATACTATTTGTGGCAGTGTGGAGGTCCTGTCTCTATGGCTCCGATAGATCATGTGCCCTGGCTGCTTGGCCACAGCGATATCCCTTTGGCTGACTGGTTAGCGCACATGACATTCACCTGGGAGTTGTGGGATCGAATCCCGCCTGGGCCCTCGTTGTGTACCTTGCCACATATTGTTGAATTAATAAACTGTATAACTTCTGGTGCCTTTCTTGAAGAGACTAAAGGCACCAGACTTTACAAGCTAAACATAACTGAGACAAAATAACAAATGTAAAATAAAAAATTACCACAAAAATAAAATTTCAAGTGAAAAATTAATCTTTTTTGGTTTATTTGTTGCAGATTTTCCCCATTTTGAGTATCGGTTAATGGTATCGGTTAAGTTTAACCGATACCGATACCAGTACAATAGGCATTATCGGGGCCGATACCCGACACCGGTATTTGTGCATCCCTTCTTTCTAACACGTATTTATTCAAAAATATAGCATAAATGCAACCCCACAAAGGTAGAAGGCAGCACAGGATTGTGCACACCAGCATATATATATTAATTTTATTGATTACATATATATAAAATCAATAAAAGGGATGACCTCGAATAAAGATTCGATGCATCGATAGGCGGAGCCTGATTCGACCACAATTTTCAGGTTCAAATCTTCGCAAATGAAATAAACATAATTTGGTTACAGCATGCCGGTCATATAAAGTTACATAAAGTCTAAAATAGCCTTTAAACATAAATCTAGAAATCAAAACGTAAGGCGACATAAAATTTAATGAACATGTCCACAAAGAGCCAAGAGAGCATTTCAGTTTTACTTCTTAGCCTTCACACTGCACAAGCAGTAGGGGGCAGTGTTTGACGCAACTTCTGCATAAGTGGGCAGAGATCGATGGCTTCTCGAGGCAGTCATAACTCCCATAAACTACCATCTCTAAGACGGAGCACGGACAAACGCAACCAAAAACTGACAACATAACTCAATGAATAACTAAAGAACATGGATGTGGCAATACCAAGTGATGGTAACATCAAGAAGAAGGAACATGAGAAACTTGAGAAATACCAAAGGCTCAGGGAGGAGCTAAAGAAAGGATTGAAGGCTTGAAAAACTGCATAATTCTGATGTTGCACTAAGCGTAATCTGCATGGAACCGCCCTCCACCCGTCAAACCCCGCCCAACAATTCAAATCCCATTCTTTTGTGTGGCAAGCCCGCAGCCTGGCAACAAGACGGGTGGGTTTGGTCTGCAACTGCTAATTAGGGTACACGTGACAGAGCCTCTAAACACATTCTGAAAGGAACTGAAAATGTGAAGAACTGAGCTGCTGAGTTCGTTTTTTTTTGTTGCAGAAATAACTTTATCAACATGTATTGTAGAGATGATAGACCTGTTATAACTCATATAAAAAGACAATCATAGTTGTTGTAATTAATGAAAACTAATGAAATAAGGAACACTAGAAGTAGAACTAGGCTTCACAAGACTAACTAAAACCTACTGAATTTATGGAGAAAATTTGCATATTTTTTGTTTCTGTGCGTCATTTAGAATTGTAAGTCTAGAATGATTATTGGTCTACATAACTACCTGCTCTTGTGAGATTCGATCATATGTAGCCGTTCTGTTGGTTGCAGAAATCGCTTTGATAAAAAAATATATTTTAAAGAATTCCATCAAACTATCACAAGAAGTGACTGGAACTCAGATTAAATATGCCACAGTCTGCAGCGATAACGTCATATCAGGTAAACTTTGGCAACAAACAAGCCAACACCGCTAGACAACACTACAACTGCATAAAAAAAGCATAATTGTCTGAAACTTTGTTACATATTTTTTTCTTGCTTTTTTAGTTTTGCCCCTGCTATGCAATTTACATTACAAAAAGATTAAAATTTTACACCGAAACTAGTAAAAAATGAACCAAAAAAAAAACATTTTTAAAAAAACTAAACAAATGGTCAAAACTAAGGATGAGTGATATGGCCTCAAATCTATATTCCGATATAATCTGAAGCATCTGTGGTAACGATATCTAATGCGATGCGTTATTTCTTTTCCTTATGTGTGTCAAAATTACTGCTTATAAGCTAACTTTTTAGAAACATTGAAGCAGAAGAACGTCAAAAGATTTAAAATGCCACTGAAGAATTTTTACTGTGAAAAATACATTTAAAAAATATAAAAATATTTTTCCAAAGTAATGAAACACAAAAATTCTCAAAACATACGATGAAGATATTTTAAATTAAATAAAGGCTAAACGTCTGGAAAACAGTTTGATTCTCCGGTGCCCTGGCCAAAAATCCGCTGGGGGACATTTACTCCTATTTAACAAACAACCTTGGAACTTTCACTCAGAAAAAGTTTAAGTCAGAAATCCTAAAATTAATTTGGTTCAAGGAAACTTTGACAGATCTCTGTGGAATAGAAAGCTCTGGATGTACTAAAAGTAGAGACCAGACCTGGTAGAGTCAAAGCGTATTTCACCTGTGGGTCATTATCAAGGAGAACAGCAAAATCCTCACTCCGACTGCAGCTGGGTAAATCCTCATTGATCAGTGTCCTTATCTTTTATTTATTTATGGAAATGTAGTCACGGTTGTCCCATGACCTAAGTCTGGTCTGAATATCATCGCTTACACATTTCTTTTTTAAATCTAGTTTTGGAGAAACATTCAGTCATTTAGCAGCTTTAATATTTAAAGTAAAAGGGGCTGTCAAGATAGGACTTAGAGGTGCTGCATGTACAGCAGTTTGGTGCTTGGGACACATGAATCAGTGGAAACATATACATATATATATACACACACATATATATATATATATATATATATATATATATATTTATAAATAATAATGCTGATGATTTCAAAATATGCTAACGTAAAAGGTTTCTACAAAACACCTATTCTCTAAATACATAGTCAGAAAGACTTACCATGAACAAAGTGAGGAGTTCATCAGAGCATTACGGTTTTATCTCCTTAATCATGTTTTTTGCGTTCTTTTTCGAAAGAAATTCGAAAATAACCATCAGGCCCTCAATGTGCCATGCAGTCAACCACACAGCAGGAGTGACCCATCTGCTAAATCCTCCAATAAACACGCAAAAAAATAGAATTATAGGGAAAATGTGCAGTTTCTTCCCACCCATACCCACGATACAATCCGAGAAACAAACATTGACATCACAAAAAGATCCTCGTATAGTCAAAAATTCTACCTTTGACTAAATTTATATAATTTCTACCTTATACCTTTTATATTTCACACTACCAGTAAAATTTTAAACTAGAATAGAACAGAAAACCTAAAGTAAATAAATAAAAACAGAAACAAATAAGCATTTTGAAACATTTAAAACTGTGGTAATAGTCTGTCCCCTTGAAAAGTTGTGTAGAGGTTGAAGGTGGGGGTACCTTGGTGGAGCTGGTGCCGGTAGCAGAGGTACCAAGTCGGTCCAGAAGGCCCAGGCAGCCCTCTGTGTCCGTGTAGGCGATCTGGCAGCCTGATGGATGCCAGGCCAAACTGCACACCGTGAAGCCTTTCTCGTGCTTCTGCCTGCAGGAAACGCATTTTACCTCCAAGCACCAAGAGTCCCCATTTTTAAAGAGAGAAACTAGAAACCACATGACAACATAAACAGCAAACGGGTTTCCCAACTCAAGTAAATGAGCTCTGTACCTTTCCACGCACAGCTTGCTGTTCACATCCCAGACTGTAAGCAAGCCTCCAACGGTGCCAGCTGCAAGGAAGCCACCGCAGGGGGACCAGGCGACAACGTTGATGGGCTGCATGGAGTGAAAACCACTCGTTGAAATTTGTGATCACACCGTCAGAGCTACTTCTTTCCATCCAACCTGCTCTCACCTGCGTGATCAGCTCATCGGACAGCGTGCCGACGTGCTCCCAGGATCCCCGTTCATACAGCTGCACTCCTGTTTCCACGGGAACAGCTAAAAACTGACATTCAAACAGATTTTACGGATGAAAGCACCCTCTCCCCGCATCCCGGCGTCTTGAAGGACCCCGTGGGCGACTGACCTTCCCCGCCGCGGGCTGAAAGGCCAGCCGGCACAGAGACTTGGCGTTGCTGACGTCGTTCGTCTTCTGCAGCAAGGGCCAGCTGGTCACCTGCATCTGAGCGAGAAAAAAGGGGAACAGGATGCAGCGAAACGGGAATCGCAGCAAGTCCTGGCGTGGCGCACAGGAAGACGGCGACGTACCTCCTTCTCGATGTTCCACACGACGACCGAGCCGTCGCAGCTGGCGGAGGCCTGAGACAGAGAGGCCAGATGATGGGAGTGGGGGAAAAATCTAATTAGTTTCATAATCTTCAATATTCTTCATAATTTGTCCCCCATAACACAAACAGTACTGCTATAGAAACTTAGGGAATCTGAGGAAGAGGCTACAGATTAGGGTGATGACAAAGAGACCTTCCAAGACTCCCGTCTCATTTCCTGTCACAAACAAACCATTTTAAATCTATATTGGCCAGGTCACACCTCACTTCTTATTTATGACATCCACCAATTTTTTAATCCCAACACAAACTACAGAAATTCTTCTAGTAAATTCCACTATTTATAACAATAAAACTATATAATAAAAATAATTATATTAGTAGTGTAGTCATTCCAATGAATTCTGAAGACTATCACATTTTGAGCAAAAAAGTCAGTAGTTTTGTCATAAAATAAACAGAAATTTACAGCTAATATTATTATTAATAAAAAAATACACAATACCAAGGTAAAATACTGGAGGAAAAAAAAGTCATAAATCATCACAATAGTGACTTTTAGGTATTAAAAAACATTGTAATCATTATATTTATTTCACTTGATTATCATCATCCCTATAATTATTATTTCTAGTTGTAATACGCTAACAATTATATTTTTAAAAAACAGCAATGAAAAATAGCTGCATCAACATTAAATGCAATTAAATAAAATGTAACAATAATATTATTATTAGATTGTTTATTATTTGAGTCGGCTAAAATGAATATTAGGCACTAAAGACAACATTGTAACTATTATGTTTATTTCACTTGATTATTATCATCATCATTAGTAAAATTATTATTCCTAGCAGTAATTAAAAAATTATTCAAAAAGACATAATTCTAAAAATGATTTGTATTATTGGGAAACATTAACAAAATAAAATGTAGTAGCAATTTGGACAACAATAAATAATACCAAATAAAATAATAAATAAATAGTATTAATACAATTTTTATTATCGTTATCTGGTTCTGCCTTAGGAATTAATAGAGCAGTGCTTTTTTAAATATAATAAAGGGTCACAAATTACGATACAATAATAATGAAATAACAATATTCTATTAGGTAGTTAAAATATTTATTTCACTTGATTTTCATCAGGATCAATATTAATATTATTCTTAGCAATATTATGTTTTATAATAAATATTTTTATATTAAAATTCTAATAAAATATATCAAAATATGTTTTTATTATTATGGAAAAACAACGAAAGCAAATATGCTGCCAGAGAAAAAAAAAATCTTAGAATGAATTTTTTTCTCTCACCAAGTACTCATCTTTAGGGTCGAAGGAGACACTGAGGACGGGCGCTTCGTGGCCCCTCAGTGTTTTCTGCTGACTGCTGTCCGACACCTCCACCACCTTCACCATGAAGTCACTGAGGAAAACACAAGTGTGATTAAAAGAAGCAGCTTCAGCAAGTCACTGAAAAATAAAATAAAAAAAAAAAACACTGAGCGGCGGACGAAAAAAAAACCAAAACCTGACTTCCTCCGCTGATGCCAGAATACACAGAATCAATGACACAACAGGCCCTATTAGAGTGAAAATGGCGACATCGATGCAGCTTCACGCTCTGCGCTTTTATTGGCGTGATCAACCCGCTCAAAAAGAATCAATTCACACAGGAAACGCATATCCTGCTCCAATCACAACTAATGAACCCAGAGAGGTGCTCTCGGTCTGCGAGGTGGGCTTCAGCTGCAGGGACAACACACCACATGAAATCAAATCTGGGCCTGAACCAGCAGAACGGCCACGCATGGTTTCACCAAGTAAAAGCGACATGTGGAAACGTCTCGGGGGGCCTTCGGACTCGATCTGCTCGGTCGGCTGGACATCCTGCTCACCGATACTTTTACCAGGAAAAACCCTGAATCTAAGTTTACAACAACATCTTGTGAAGGTTTTACATCATCAGAAGGTTAATGCTATGTAGAAAATAGGGAAAAAGTAATTTTATTCTTTTCTAAAGGTAGTTTTTAAAAGTTTGTGGTGGTGTAGTAAAGCCTGGTGGTGGCCCGGTTATGCTCTAGGGTTAACCTTCGCAAATTGCTTTTCTAACATAAAAATGTCAACGTTTTCTGGGGGGGTTTTCTAATGGGATTTCTGCAAAGATGAGGGGGATTTTCTGTTGCATTCTGGGAGTCCGTTGTATGAGATTCTTCCTCTCAACAGACTGTAAGCCATCCCTGCTACCAACAGATTAAATACATCTCTGGTGTTATTTTAACACCTTTAGTTGCACCGTTATCATTTTTTCACTTTTTAAAACATATTTGTTTTAAATGCTCAGACAAAATGGAGAAAGGGTTCACAATGATGTCGGCTCTAAAAGCAGTTTTGTTCACCAGCAACACATGAGTGTTTCTGATCTGCGTCGCTCTTCTTATATCCAAATGGCAGCGATAACCATAACTTGCCTATTTTCCTAATCCTACTATTCGGGAACCCGTACCTAAAACTAACGTGATCCATCTGTTTAACATTCACGAACAGCAGCTGCGTCGCGTGTGGGTGGCGCCGGAACACATCTTGAGGGGGGAACACATATCGACGCAACACCCCTCTTTTACATCGGAGACATGCAGATAGTGAAAAAAATAAAAACCAGAGGGTGCATGAAGAGAGAGAACAAAAACGCTACTGCCAAACGTGCAGTAAAGCTAAGAAAAGGAGTGACAGCAGGTATGGCGGCAAAATGTGGATGTGTTTTAAATAATATGTTTAATTCAAAGGCAGAGTGTAGAGCTGAGCCGCTCTCCTAACAGATCACTGATATCCATAGCTCCCGTAGATGAAAGGAGAGCATTACATGATGAGTCTGGATGGTTTTATTCTCATCTATCATTTAACTCTTTAGGCGACGGTTTTTTTTCTATGAAATTTCCTTTGTTATGAGGCTCCAATGGTTTATTCAACACATAAAACAACAGAAAGGAAATGATTAGGAACAGAATTTTACAGATCCATCCCCAAAATAACCAACAGGCTCATCAAATTGTCTGATCCACTGTTGATACTTTTCATCAAACCTCGCTTTCATCATCATCTGCAGCAGGAAAGTGAACTTTACTGCTGTTTACCTATTATTAGCAGTCTGATTTCTGTCGCCTTTTCCACCCCGTCTGCTGCTTTTTCCTCGTATTTTTACATTCCTGCTTCTTCTGTCACGATTAGAGTTTGTTAACTCGGTTGCCTAGGGTGGGTTTAGCAGATAACGATGCATGTTGGAAGTTCCAGCAGAACACTTTTGCATTTGCTTTGGGGATGCCCCAAAGACCAGGGCCATCATTTATCAACCGCACCTACGCTCAGATTCATGGGCATTACGGACGTAGGAACATTTCTACGCATTGTGTGGCATTTATCAATACAAGTTTATACAAATGTTCCTAAATATATGTACAGGTATAATCGTTCGTACGCACAGCATCTAGTGTTAGAATGGGGGAAGTGCAACACTGAAACTATTTAAATGTATGTTTCCATTAGTAGGTTATCGTTTAATATTGTTATTGCACATAATTTAGATTATTTCGCATGTATAGATTTGGGGCCATACTGGCCCAGTCCTACTGGAAGCCTCTGGTTATTATTACCCGGATCCGGCAGCGACTCTGGAGCCGCTGCTGTTGAAGGCGACGTGCGTGGCGTTGGTGGTGAACCGTGTCAGGATGCCGTCCGGATCCCCGTCGGGAAACGTGTGGATCTGCACCGTGTTGTTGGAGCCCGCCGTCACCAGCTTGCCTTTCTGTGGGGAAAAAAAACATATAAAAAAAACCAGACACCCTGAGGCCACTCCTTTTTATCACACGCTCCGAGTCGGCCAACGAAAACCTAACGGCCTTCATCTGGTGGGAGGCAGCGGGCGGCGCACCTTGAGGGCGAGTGAGTACGCCTTCTCTCCGACAGTGATGAACTTGGGGTCGTCGTCGTCCAGGCTCTCCCAAATCCGAACATCGCCATCGTTCCCGCACGTTACGATGTAACTGAAAAATTCGACACAAGGAAACACATCAACGAATCATGGACTATTTTTAAGGATGTAAGGAAACTATGATACAGCAATAGAACTGAGTGTTTAGAAAGCTGTGGCAGTTTTTCTGTAGTTAAATGTAGTTTATAAAAACATGTAAATATAATGTATTGCAAAATATATAATGTGATGCATATATCATCAGATTCGTGACACATCCCTAAATATTTTCCCTTATTGTTCCACTGACATAATAATACACTGTATTGAATCAGTTTTTCCCTATTGACCACATATAATTCTAATCTTTATCTCCCTTTCAACTTCTATTCCTGTTTTTCTGACCTTGAAAGACATAACAGCTCTAAATTTTACGTATAATGCTTTTCTTTCATGGTTTGTCATATTATAAGCACCAATTTTCATGCGTTTTAAAAAGTGAATAGAAACCAAATCTTGCGTGCTCTTTCAGCCTCCAAATTAAAATCCAGCGCAGGTTATGAATACTTTTTGTTCAAGGAGCTGTCACAATTCAGACATAAACCAAAAATACTTTGGTTTTCTAAAAATGTTTCTCTGCAACATCCGTAATGTTTGCTGCCAGAACTTTGTTCTTTTCTACAGAAACAAATGTGTTCCTCCTCATATCCATCTTCACTCACTTAATCTAAATGCAATTATTTTTAAACCGATTTCCTCTTTCCTCTGAGGTTAAATTACTGAAACTTTCCATCTATGAGGGAACTTGACTGCAGACATTTCCACCAGAAAATGAATGCTGCATTTACACGGTGCAACCGATAATATCTTCAGTTTCTATTTGATTTCGATCAGCTGCGCAATAAATGGATTTACTTACCTCCCGGAGTCGTCGAAGCACACCTCGGTGTGTCCCTCCGAGTGGCCGTAGCGCATCGGTTTCCTTTCGCAGGGCATTTTAACCGACGGGACTGAAGGCGCGAACAAAAGGAAAGACTAAGACACAACTCAAAAAAAAAAACTTTAAGACGATAAAAAAAAAAAATGCAAAACCTGTAACACAACACGGTTTTCCTACCTGTCAATGCTGCTTATGAGGGAAGCTAACAGCAGCGAGGCTAACGCTGACTTTAAAGTCAAACTATCCCGATTAAAACTCCTTCAAAATGAACGTCGATGTCCAAAAACGCCGCTGACGGAACCAGACGCTGGAGTCGAACTATTTAATTATCCTGACAGTTTAAACATGGTTTAAAGCAACAGGAGTCAGCAGAACCGCTCTCTACTTCGAGGTGTTGAACTCCCGCGCTGAGTTAAAAACAAGGAAACCTTGCGTCACTACTCCCGCCAGCTACGTAATGACGCAAGGCTATAAACTCCTCCCCGGCAGGTGGAGTTAAGTTTACGCGGCTTCAGCTAAAATTGTAGGCTACTCACAAATTGATTTTTAGGTTTTTGGTTTGAACAGAAAAGACGTATTTGTGATCAAATTATTATTTTATTATTATAACACATTTTATCATTATTTGTATTATTGTATTTTATTATTATATTATTTCCCCCAGAAATTTTCCGGATTAGCTTTCTGGTAAAATGTGTCATTATTGTTAATAGGCGAAGGCAGGGCAAGGCAATTATATTTGTATAGCACATTTTCAACACAAGGTGTTTTACATGATTACAGAAATTTGAAAATTAAAACAACAATAAGCTCATAAAAGCAAAGCTTTTTTTGTTCAAAAACATAATTTAAAAACTTTTTCTGTCTTTTGCGTACACTGATTTTGTTGTTTATGTATACACATTAATATTTATTTCATATATATACATAGATTTATAGATATTTAATAATAAACAACCAGTGTGGAAAAATTTGTAATTACTTAATTTATATTGGAGAAACTCTTACATAAAATGATGAGAGAAGATTTCGTTAAAGTTTGGAGGATTTAATGAGACTCCGGTTGATCAAGCCAAGGAGGACAGACATTTACATTGGAACATGTAAAATACTGACCTGTCTCTGTCTAACTAACACAGCCTTTTATCAATTTAGTTAACCTTACGATTATCAGTTTCTAGACACTTCTTCAGGGTAACTCTTGGAGACTTGGAAGCACCTTCTGCTTGATTACTCTGAGAGGGTCATCTCCACGGCAACGCAGTAGGAATTTTACTATCTATCCATTTGACCATGACTTAAGTCTACAGCGTCACTCAGTGACACTGATCAACAATAAGTGACTATAAGTTACAGTTGAATACACAAAACAGATTATTTTTTATATAACATTTTCCACCACAATATCCTGTTGTTAAAAATGTCCCGCATCTAAAACAACAGCAACACAATTTCCTTCTATTGTACCTCAACAGCTGATGTATTCAATGTCTTTCCCAACTTTCAGGTAATAAATGAAAAAGTCAATCTCTCTTGCTCCTATTTTGAGTTTTAGTCATGCAGAATGGTTCTTAAAACTAGCTACTGTTTTCTGACTCTATCCCAATCTGAAGATGTGACTTTGATTGGGTAAGCTAGAATAAAGTATTGAGGGAAAACTATCAATTCCCAGTATGGATTTTAAATGCATCATGTATCTAGCAATAAATATTAGCTCTGAAATGCAAAAATTGGATTCGGGATCATACAAGATGGCATTAATATTTCATGCATGTGTTTCAGGAAAATCAATACACCAGGCTCCTCAGTGTCGGCACTTAAAGGAAACCTCAACAAAGATCAGGGCTTCTCCCTTTCATCACCTGCTGCATATATTTTTAGGATCAAACAACAATGTAAATCCTGGAGCTTCTACAACTTCTTTGCTTACAGTACTAGTGGAGATGGTCATGTCTGCATTTTGATTAAACCATTATGTGCATGCTGCTCTGAAGCTGCAATAAATTCCCATGAAGGAGTTAAAAACTCAAACTAGTTTTGTTTCACAATTTAGGAATCGTTCTTTTTTTCCTGAGATTTCCACTGTGCAAGCTTGCATACGGGTGTTAAAAAGGTGGAAGGGTGACATCTAGCGCCATAATTTGGGAATTGCATTTCATTAAATGCCTTAATTCTTCAGCCATCTTGTATTGTTGTGTAACTACATCACTGGTGATATCGCTAGTTTATTAAGACCTGAATAGATTAAGAAAGGCTCTTTTCCTACAGATATTCAATCCAAATAATTTCCGTTTATATTGATCAAACAAAAGTTTTATTGTCATCAGTTGTTTTATACAGGACAGTAGAAACTGCCTGGAACCTGTTTTGAACTAGAAAAACATGCTAAAAATGATTACTGGTAGAGAAGAAGGACAATTTAATGTTTATATTTATTGGACTGCAAATGTTTAGGCAAAGATCTGCCTAATTCACTTTTGGGACAACAGCTGCTTCAATTATCAGCCTGAGAAGTGCAGAATGTAAATGCTTCTATTAACACAGGAGATTTTCTTAGTCCAGGAGGGTTTTCTCAACAATTTCTTTGTTTTCTAAAAATGATGAGTCTTAACAGTACTTGTAAGATGGGTTTAGTAAGTCAAAGTTGGTTTCAAACCCTCAGATAAAGTACAACCAACTCCCATGGAGAAATTGCAGAACTAGAGTACTATTTTGAACGGAAAGGTCCAAAATGAAGCCACTACAGGTCATTTTTCCATCTTATTTGTTACTGAATAACTCATGCATTGACTGAATCTCGTCAAAAAGCAAGTCTTTCATGCCCTTAGCTTTCAATTTTCTCTGGCATTTAAAGGCGTCCTCTGCAGATGAAGGTGGGGAGAGAGGGAAGTGAATTGTTTTGTGGATATTTTTGCAGAGCAGTGCTTCAAAGTAACATTTTCCATATCATTAGCTTGTCTAAGGATGATGCGGCTGCAGCAACAACAGAAACGGGTGGCTGGGCATGATTTATTCTGCTGCATCTAAAACACCTCACAGATGATGGAAACCTGAGAAACAAAAACAGCCCGGGGACAGTGGAAAGGAGGTTTTTATTGGTTTATAATCGAAGTAACTATGTGCCAAAGGAGGCTGTATCTGCAGACAGAACACAACTGCTACTACAGATGACCTTTCAGTGCATGAGGCGACCTTTTGCCAAAACGTCTAGTGCCATCTTGTGGCCAAAAAGCAGAATTACATTTGATTTTATTTCTAAATTCTTCCCAAATGTTAACAAATACAGTTATGTATAATTAACTGCAAATAAACAACTTTTACCAATTTTCTGTAACAGTTGAATACCAGGAGGATGTTTTGGGATTTTTTTTTTTTTACAAAAATCTACTAAAGGATACATGAGTGAAAGTGGAAGAATAATCATATTATCAGGGATGTTGTGAAGAAATCTGTTTGAGATGCGAAGGTGTACCTTTACAGCGGACTCCACTGATGAACATCAAGATCATGAAAGTCAGCCACAGTTTAGAAAACGACTATTTACATGAAACAACCACAGTTTGCCCCTTTTTTGGAGATATAACAGTCCAAGCTCAGTGACCAACAGTTCAACATTACCTGGACACAAGTGGAGTTCGGGTATTAGGGTGTGATGAAAGGTGCAGTTTGAATAAGGCATTTGTGATCTGGGGAGAATACTACATTTAAGGTCAGGCACACTGATTTACAAAAAAGAAAAAAAGTATTCATTATCCCTGAAGTTTATTTTTCATTTACGATTACACAAAATTATACTTTTTTAAATGCAAAATATTAGGTAAAACACTCAAGTATTTTTCTCTTAGTAGCCATATTTTTTCCCTCTTTTTAAATAATACGGAGATGGTATTGGGACAAGAACATCCAGCAACTATTTTCTACAAATAACTTGGGATCAGTCGTATTTTTGCTGTTTTTCATTTAAGCTCCATTGATTTGACAGTTTTGTTCTTTATAGTTTTTATTTTATTTTTTAAGCAAATTCATTAACTGATTAATTACACAAGGCTAAAAGAGGTAGAGGTTGTGTGAGGAAAGTTCTTCCTTTTGTTGCTGTTAACTGTGCAACACACGTCAGGATCCTCATTCAGACCTACAATCAGCTCTTTTCTATTGTGTTTTATTGAAATCAAAGGTGGTGCTAGAGATTTTTTGTCGTCCGTTATTTTGCCATCTTCAGCCATCTTGTTCAGGCTTGAAAGATACAAATATTGTGGTGTGACAACATCGTTGGTAATTTATCTATTTTATTAAGACCTGAATGGATTAAGAAAGGCTCTTTTCCCACAGATTTTCAATCCAAATAATTTCAGTTTATAATTCTCAATAGAAGTTTTATTGTCATCAATTGTTTTATACAGGACAGTAGAAACTGCTCGTCATTTGCCTGGCAGGTTAAAAAGAAGATTACCCATTTTAATTCATTGCAGCAAGCTGAAAATAGAATTACATATAAACAATGAAATTAAACAATTGCACTTAAAATAGGAACCGTTTACCTGCTTTGGGCTGAACACAGTTTTACAACTTCCTTCTGCTCCACATAGAACTGACATGCTCACCCACTTGTGGCTAACCAAATAGTGGGTGGGGTCACTGCAGAGGTTTTTTTCATGAGGTTCTGGATTTTTGCCTCAGACAGATTACTTCTCATCGGGGTTTAGATGTATTAGTTGCCAGTATTCTGTGCGTAAAGTTGCAAATGTCTGTCTGTGTGTCTGCATCAGAGGTGTGAATTGCAATCTGTCAAAGGTCAACTACTTAAAATACGTTTAACGCCTAATGCCTAGTGCTGTACTTAGGTAGTGACACTGGGTGATAAATAATGGGGGGGAAAAACCATGTGACCAAAAAACAAATAAACACATCCCTGATTAAAAGTGATGGATGCTTAGTTTATCTCTTAGGAGGGTGAAAGAAAAGAATTCACTCTTAAATTTATTTTGTGTTTTTTAATTGAAACAATTACAGCGACTGTGTACCTTCAACTTTTGGTCCCCGGGCGCAACAACTTTTGAACATGACATTTCTCAATCAGAGGTGGCCTCCTTTACTCCAGCCCTCAGGAGCTTTGACCTCACATGCTTCAAATGTTGCTCAGCTCCAAATCAGCTGAATAAACCATTGAATGACCTTCCATGTTTCCTGCAGACCTAGATGTGAGCCACTCATTTGATTTAGGTGTGCTGGAGGAGCGGAACATTTAAACCCAGCTCCTGAGGACAGGAGTCGGTCACCTCTGGTTTGAGGGTGAGTCTCTGCTCCAGGATTGTAGTTAATACCCTCCGTCCAGTTTGCCTGCCCAATACGATGTTTCACCATGGCGATGGAGTGTTTAGTGTCAGGTTTCTGACACACGAATGGTTCTGTTTGCACACCAAAGACTTAAAACTCTCATGTCATTGGAAAAGAGCAACTTTCACCTGTTTTCCTTACAGGGTTTTAATAAGTCTTCTGCTGTCTTTTAAACCTTGGCGTTCTACATGGCACTCTTACCCTAACATGTCCTAGTTTCTACTAGGAGGACTTCATAGAACAGCTGCAGAAATGTTTACCTTCATATTTTAGGAGCTATAACAAAAACGCACACCTTTTTTTGGTTTTTGTTTAGCAATGATGTTGAAAACCATGCATACTGTTCCTTCCACTTCATAAATAAGAATTATTTTGAGTTGATATGTCACATAAAATAAACAATTCAGAATTTTGTCAACTTGTGGAATGGTTAATGAGTTATGAAAACTTTTGCAGTCCGCCTATGTGTAGTAAAGTGGCTATTTTGGTGCTTTTTTTCTTACAAAGTCAAAGATAATTTAGTGTATCAGTTCAGCTTTACAGTAGCTTCTTCTTTAACAAATGATTATAGATCATATTTTAGTTTGATATGGGGATAAAAGAGGTTCCCACAGAGTGGGCTCAAAATGTCATTGTAGATCCTGCGTCTTGGCTGCTGACGCTAAACACGCTCCTTCGCACTTGATGTTGTACTGTCTGAGGTACTCCCTGAGCTGAGGCGGCAGCGGCAGGCTCTCTATGCCCCGGTAGGTGGTGCAGCTGCAGATCACCGCCCTGCACAGGTGCTGCAAAGGGAAAGGGAAGTTCCTGGGCAGTGGTCTGGAGAGCAGCGGCTCAAAGAAGAGGCAGGTGGCCGGGTCGCTGTAGTGCCTTAGCAGGCCCGTCACGCTGGGATCCCGGTACATGCAGGGGTCACGCACGTCGAAGCTGAAACGCTTTCCGTTCTGCTCGATGCGCGCGTGCAGGGAGCGGCTGTAGCGACGGAAGCTGACCGAGAAGAGGAACTCGTCCTGGGCAGAGTCCCGGAGCAGAAACGTCCCCTCGGGCTGACCCTCCAGGAGCTCCTCGGCCTCGAAGCGGTTCAGCACACCCCAGTAGCAGGGGTTGCTGTTGATCTGGAGGAGATCGGGGACCAGGATGTTGTCTGTGTTGGTGCAGGCCCCATCTGCTTCTCCATGATGGCGGGAAGGATCCCAATTCTCCAGGGGGGCACCTCCACCTCCAGGTCCGGGGGAGCAGCAGATGTCCTCCCAGGATAGGGGAGTCTGTGGTGGGGAGGTGGAGGATGAGAGGCTGGAGGACTTTAGAGGAGTCTCCATGTCTTTCAGGGAACCTGGAAGAGCTACCTGGTTTTTGATTAGGTGCCAACATCTGGCCAGTTCAGACTTGGGGGAGAATGGACATTTGTCCTGCATGAGTTCCGATACGTGGATCTTTCTTTTGGACCAGAAGAGCACCGAAAATGGTCGAGAAGAGCCAGGCGGGTGGTGGTAGTGGTGATGATGGTGGTGGTGGGAGCGCAAAGGAAAACACTGACCCACGGCATCCTGAAACTTCTGCCGGAGAGACCGCCGGGACAGGGCCTTCCTGCACACCCCGTCTATGTCTCCAACCATCAGCGCGTCCCCGAGAGCGCTGCAGCTGCACTTCCTCTCTCTGCGCCGCCGGGAACAGGAGGTGGAGCGCACACCCAGCTCCTCCGAAGCGTCTGCCTCCGGCCCACTGGGACTCGACCCGTTCAGGGAGCTTCGGGAGCGCTTCTTCCCCCCCCAGATGTAACTGTCTGCGCTCCAGCTGCGGAGACCGGATTTGGGACGAGCGTCGGATCCCCATGGCTTCTTCTCCGACATGGCTGCTTTCTGTTCTTGTCCTGAAAAACATCAGAAAATACCAAGTCATAGCGATGTAAGAAAATACCGATATCGATATGTCGTAACATTTTATCTCGGGTTGCAACGATACCGCTCTTTTCAAACCGATACTTTGATCTGAGTACTTGCCGGTACTGAGTACCAATGCCAATTCTGCTACCACACAAGAAATGGAATGAATTGGAAGACGGGTTTTATTTTCTTCTCTGCGGGTGGGCTGCACCCGTTTCGGATGTGATCAGCCCATTAAATAGCCTTTATTAGCGGTTATCTCTCCAATTAAATACCGTCAGACTGTGCCATCTCTACCTACTGAAACATACTTTTCCGTTTGGTGTTTAAAACCTTTTCAACCTTTGTTAATTCGGAATTAACAAGAATAAATTCTTAGAATACCAACAAATTAAATCAATTATAAAAAATAAATTTAGGCTCAATACAGTTGATTTACAAATTCCAGGAAAAGTTTTAGACTTCCTTAATCTTAACCCTCCCAAACTGCTATCTAAAATATACAAAACATTAAATAGAATAGATGAATCAATAGCCCTTCCTATTTCAAAATGGGAGATGGACTTGTCCATCTCAATAGACCAAAACCTCTGGTCTCAAATTTCATTAAGAACCTTCAAATTTCTTAAGAATCCTAATATACGATTAATACAATATAAAATCCTTCATAGAGTGCATTATACAGGGCAACGGATGTTCAAGATGGGTTATACGCCGTCTGATACCTGTTTACAATGTACAAGCAATCTACCAGACAATTATATTCATGCTCTTTGGTTCTGCCCACCTGTTAAGAAATATTGGTACCAGATATGTGAAGATCTATCAAAGTGTCTGAAATGTAATATCACAACTGCTCCCACAGTTTGCTTGCTAGGAAATGTAGATGAAGTTACCATGGATACAAAGTCTATGCAATTATTTTACATCGCCTTATGCATCGCTAAGAAAAATATCCTCTTGAACTGGAAAAATAAAAATACTCTGAATATTAATCAATATAGAGATCTCCTTCTGGATTACATTGGTCTAGAAACAGCATCTGCCTCCACATCTGATCAATCTTTATGGTCACCCTTGATCAGTTCCATCACCTAGTGGGGTCGGGCCCTTGATTCCGTTCTGTGGGACACGGTTGCCGATGTGGAGCTTAAGGGTTGGTGGTGACTGCGGGGAGGTCCTTGGGGGTGGGTCGCTTGCGGTTCGGCGATAGGTGCCGAGACCCTCACCTGGGGTGGGACTTTGGGGTCTTTGTGTGGTGACTCCTAGTGGCTGCATGCGGCGCCTTAGAGGGGTCGTGCTGGCGGACACGGGTTACTGGCCTGGTGCTGTGCTGCTCTGGGGGGGTCTGGGCTGGGCCTGGGGCTCGGGGTTCTGGGGCGACGTGCCCCCCGGCTGGGGCCCTGGCTGGGGCTTGGCCGGGGGGGGGCGCTGCCGTCGGTGCCGGCTGGGGGGGGGCTGTGGTCGGCCGGTGGTTGGCGGGCGCTGCTGCCCTTTCCATCTCCCCGGGCTGGTTCCTGTCGCTTGCTCCCCGGTGGCCGCTTGCCGCGTCCGGGCGTCGGCGAGAGGCCGTGGCGGGTGGCCGGCGTCTCCGGGCCCGATCGGCTATATTGACACTGGACATGGCTCCTGGGTCTTGGTCTTAGCCCTCGCGGGGGTGCTGAGGTGGGGGCCTCTGGCCGGTGTTGGTTGGCCTCCACGGTGACTGACCGGTTGGTGGGGTGTGGGCTGGTGGGTGGAGGTGCTGGGTTCTGTTGCCTCCCGGCCATCGGGCGGTAGTAGCAAGGCTGGAGGATGTCGGCCTGGGGGTTGGCCGCCCGGGACTTCGGTCTGCTCACGGGCCTGGCGCGACATGTCCGGGGTACCCGAGTCGGTGGTGCGCCGGGTTCCGGCCTCGGCGCGGGGGCCCTCGGACGCTGGCGGTGCCTGGGGCGTCTCTTATTGGCGGGGAGGCTTTTTACCATCTAGCACAGGCGCTCTTTTTAACGGGGTGCGCTTGGGATGGGAGGGGGGAGGGCGTTGAGGGGGAGGGGGGGCTAAACTCAACCTGGGTGTCTAGTGACATGTGTTTTGTTAGCAGTGTGAATGTTGGGAAGGATTTAGGTATGCCCCTGGCATGGGGGCTGGTGGATTGCCGGGGCCCCCCTGGGGCTCGGGGATGCCGCCGCCGTGGGCCCCTACTTGACGTGCTGGGGCCTCCCACCCCTGGTGGATCGGTCCGAACGGGGGTGCCTATTGGAGTCAGCAGGGGAGCTGGCTCCCTGGGGTTGGCAATGGTCACCCCAGTTATTTTCTCCCCATCCCCATGCCTCTGTCCACCTGCTCCTTCATTCTACCATTCACAAGGCCTTGGGACGTGGGCACGTCACTGGGGTGCGGGATGGAGCTTCCGTCTTCGCTACCCGGTGGCTGCCTGGGTCCCGATTTTATTGAGCAACTTAGACACTTACACTTGCAACATTTACATGGAACGCACATGTAGGGACCTGGCGGTGTGGCGCATTGGCGCTGGGGGCGGGACCCCTCATGGGGGGCCACCTATAGGGGCCCGTTGTGGGGGCCTCGTCTGTGGTGCCGGCACCCACTGTTTAAATGCATCTAGACACTGAGGGCCCGGGGGGGGAGATGGGGGGTACCCCGGCAGTATTCCCATGTACCCCAACAGAACCTCATCCTCTTCTATATTAGAACAAACACGCAAACAACACTCACATTTTGAGCGGAGGGGGAGAGAGCCTGGGGGGTCTTTCTCACACTGTTCGCGTTGGACCATCAGGGGACGGAGCCCGGAAAGAACATCAGGCCGTCTTAGAACATCAGGCTGTCTGGTCGGGGTCCTGGGCTTGTTGGGCTGCTCTTGCCGGTGTGGGGGCCTTGGCGGTCTGCTGGTCCCCGTCCATTTGGTGAGGCAAAGGGGTCTGTCTCCTGGGTGCAGGGGCAGGGTTCTCTATTGGGGCGTCTGTCCCTGGGCCTGGGAGTATGGAGTATAGTGTACGTATGGGGGGTATGAATGAGTGTATTGCGTCCTTTTTTCGTATGTCCTGTATTTGTAAGAATGTGTACGCATAAGCGGGAGGGTACGTATGAATGTCTCTGTCTGTCTATGTCTACCTGTCAGGTTGGGTGTTTGGCTGCTCTCTGGCCTGATGCATCTTCTTCCCTCCCCGTCACTCCCCGTTGGTGATGGTTGCTCCTGCCCGCTGGTTGATGATGACTCTCGATGCCTGGGGCTGGGGGTCCCGGTTGCGGCCCGGCTCGGTCCTGGTGCATGTCGGGCGGGTCCTGGGTGGTCCGGTGTGTCGGGCGGCCGCTGTTTCGGGCCGACGTCCTCCTTGGATTGACTGGGGCACCTCTTATGGGGGTGCCGGGGTTGTAGAATAGATTGGTGCCGTCCGGTGGATCGGTGGGGACCGTGCCAGGCGCCCAGTCCTCCTGCTGGTTCCAGGACTTCTGCTGGCTGGTCTGTTCACCTGGTGGGGCTGTCCGGCATTGGCTGGGCCCCTGATCTTGGCGCCCTTCGTGGGGCGGGATCTGGACCCTGGAGCTGGAAGATCTGGATGTCCAGGTGCCGGCTGGGCGCGGCCTGGGGAGGGCGTACATCCGCTGTGGCTCTTGCTGTGGCTCCCTGGCGTGTGGATGTGTGGGGGCGGGCCGGGTTGTTGGCGGTGGGTACTGGTCCGGGGTGGCGGCGGCGTGTGTTGTCCGTCGGTTGGCTGCGGGTCCTCCTTGCCTGCGGCGGCGGCGGGGGGCCCTTGTCGGCTGGTCCCTGGTTGGGGCCCCGCTGGGGGGCGGGGTGCCCCTGGTCCCCGTGGCCTCCGGTTCCTGATCCGGGCCCGCCCTGGCGTAGCCGGTTACCGGCGGAGCCCGTGGGCTCGTCACTGCGATCTCTCGGGCCCCAGCATTGCGGCTGGTGGGTGTTCCCCTGGGGCTTCCATCTGTTCCTCTCTTGGTGGGTGATCGACCCTGCGCTGATCCGCCTGTGGCCTCTGTACTCTGTGGGACCCTGGATGCATACATCTCTTGCCTCCTCCATGTCTGTGTCGATTCCTGTAGGACGGATTGACGGTTCCTTACACCAGCTATCAATCACTTGCATGGGGAAACCTTATTCAGACCTGCATGCTCGCACACACATAGGTGTGGGGACATTGGTGAGGACGGACATATCTTAAGCTGAGGTTATCATCATTAGTTAGTTGTTCACAGGAGCTTACCAGAAACATTTATATTATGTTCATTAATCAATGCTTGTGTGTAGTGAATGTGTAATTCTTAGTTTATTCTACTAGATCCGAACTATTGGTTTGGTTCTGTACAGTTTGTTGTTTTTGTTTTGTATTACTGTTTCTCTGCCGTCCGGCAGAGGTGGAGGACTGGGATGTTTTCTTGTGTTCTTTGTTTGCCTCCCTGTCTTGTGTCGTCGGTTCGCCCCTCTGTTGGTCCGGTTTCTTTTCTTCACCTTCTTCCTTTCTCCCTTCTTGTCTCAGTTTAATGTCCATGACGTCAGGAAATTGAACCCACAGTAATCACTAATAAAGATTTTTCATACATATACATCAAGTGGCGTACTACAGCAAAGCTGTAATACTCTGCTTGGGAAAGTAAAACTGTTGGGCTTGTACTTGGTACTCAGACACCAATTCTGAGTAGCATACTGCTAGACAGGACACGTAAAAAAAAAAAAAAAAACTTTTCAAATTAGGTTTAGACATTTAAAAGAAAGTATATTTTTCCTTCTGTGACCTTAAGTTTAGGACATAAAATATGTGGGTTGAGTAAAATTGATTAGATAACTCAAGTTAGGATATGCTACTCTGACAAAGTATTTTTGACAGTTGGCTGTTATCAGCGATAAGAATGTTAGATAACCTACTAGTAGGTAGAGAGGGCACAGTCTGACGGCATTTAATGGGAGTGATAACCGCTAATAACGGCCATTTAATGGGTTGACAACATCCAAATCGGCTGGTGCATGACAACAAATTATGGTTAATTAGATTGAAATAAATAAAATGTAAAAATGTTGATCTGTAAAAAGTAAAAAAAAACATTTTCTAAGAAATTATTGCAGAAACTATTCCAAACTTTAAGTATTGATTCGTAGTATTGGTTAACTTTAACTGATAAACTACATTAGAACTGCATCAGCCCCATACCCAATCGGTGGATCCCTAATTTTATGTCATAATGTAGTATTATGTGTAGTAGTACTATGCAATTTAAAATTTAAGGTAGAATTGATATTAATTTAGCCAAACGTAGAGATTTTATACTGCCATACTAAGATTACTCACATTGATGTTGTCATCAAGTTGTGCCTATACACTTCAGGTATGCAAAGAGGATAAATACTGATGTTCAGTGTTTATCTTTACTCTATGTATTGCAAGTTTAAACTGTGTTGTTTTTCATTCAACAGAAAAGAAGCCTGTTGATCTTGAAGCATTTTGAATTCAAATATGCACAGGTTGTACGATATAAAATATATAAATAAGTAAGGATACACCGATATTGATACTGGTATTGGGCATGTTAACTAATACCATGAACCGGTACGTAAAATGTGGAAACTCTGCAATGATTTCACAGAAAATGTTTATTTTTCACTTTTACTTTTCTGGTCATTTTTATAAATATACAGTACAGACCAAAAGTTTGGACACACCTTCTTATTCAATGAGTTTCCTTTCTTTTCATGACTATTGACAGTGTAGATTCTCAATGAAGGCATCAAAACTATTAATGAACACACATGGAATTATGTAGTATTTTACTTAAAAAGTGTGAAATAACCTGGCCTCCAAAGTCACAGGACCTGAACCCAATGGAGATGATTTGTGGATGAGGTGAACCACAGAGTGAAGGCAAAAGGGCCAACAAGTACAAAGCATCTCTGGGAACTCCTTTAAGACTGTTGGGAAACCATTTCTGGTGACTAGAAGCTCAAGAGAATGCAAAGCAGTAATCAGAGCAAAGGGTGGCTACTTTGAGGAATCTAAAATATAACATGTATTCAGCTATTTCGCCCTTTTTGTTTAAGTACATACAGTGATTCCTTACATCATGTGTTCATTCGTAGTTTTGATGGCCTTAATTGAGAATCTAGAATGTAGTCATGAAAAGAAAGGAAACTCATCGAATGAGAAGGTGTGTCCAAACTTTTGGTCTGTACTGCATTTGTTTTAACATGCAGAGAAAAAAAATACATATACCTGTTCCAGTTCAATGAATTTTTTTGGTGTGTGGTACTACTACTCACATCCAACTATCGATATCATATCGGTTTGAAAAAAGTGGGAACGTTGCATCCCTACAAATAAGTAACCAGAAAAGCGTAGACATTTAAACTTTAATTTCATGACATTTAGCTATTATTTAATTTAAAATATGGACATCATTGTGATGTGACGATCTTTGTGTTGCTTTGTGTTACTGTTCAATACCAGTAATTTTGACATGAATACATTTTTAAAAAGGAATATATTTCAATGCATGCAGTTACCACACATGCTTTAGATTATATCGCAATATAGATATGAGGCCATATCGCTCAGTCATAATTTGTAGGGTCACTGGGTCAGAAAATTGCCTAATTGATGGTTTGGCTGATCCTGTACGCATTTCTGTCAGATTCTCATCAACACTGTAGAATCTCTGGTCAAATTGTTTGCATGTTAGACACTGAACATGTAGTGGTTTGGGAACGTACATGTTGTACTGTAGCTTTTTTTTTTCTTTTATTGTCTGTATTGTGTTTTTAGTTAGATGTGGATCCCTCTGGATCTGAAATAAAGAATCTATTTTTTTTTTAATGAATTTTGTTTATTAGAATTTGAATGGAACCATTATTGATGACAGCAGTTAAAAGTATGTCCGCTAGTTGGTGGCTGGTTTCAACTTCTTCGTTCCAGTAGATCAAGTAGATCTTGCTATAAAACCAAATGTGTTACCCAGAGGAATATTTTGTTGCTTAAATCTTTTTTTTTTAAACCTCTGGAGCGGAAAAAAATGCAATTTTCGTTTGAGTCTCAATCGAGTTTTCATTTGTCTGATTTCCTTCTTGAGTGTTGCTCATATAGGAACAATAAGCGATACAAGAAATTGGACTTCTACTAGAGAAAATACTGAAGAATCGTTTAATTGCTTATTTAAATAAGCAATACACTAGTTTAATAAAGGATCCTATAGAGAAATAGACGAGTTACATTTATAAATTATCGCAAAATGTATTTCCATCCATGATCTATTGCACTTATCGGTGGCTGCGGGAGCTGTTGTCTAACTCGAGTGATCATCGGGTGAGAGGCAATTAACCAATTAACCGTCATGTTTAACAGTCCAACATGTGTAAAGGTGAGTAGTCATTTTACTCAATGCTTATACTTCAAACTCCTGATTATTTTAGTAAAAAGAAATATTCCAAATAGTTAACTCAAATAGGAGCAAAAAACCAACTGAGTGAAAAAACAACTTACAGTCAAATGAACTGAATCAATGAATGAATCCTGTACTATTTGAACAAATCAAGGCACAAGAAACCCATTTTCCAGCTACGTTTTTATAGCATAGATATAATACAGAGGTGGATAAAAGCACTCTTACTGACAAGAGTTCCAAGATTTTACCTAAAGAGTATTCCTACTTCAAAAAATAAAACTTGAAAAAAAAAAGTATAATGTGATCAAACTACGTAGAAATATTATTTTTTTAAATGTAAGGGGATGCAGAAACACACTACCTACCTCTGCATACTAATTTAGCAGAAAAACATTGTTTAGCAAATAAACTTAAATACATTGAATATTTTGCTAACCATCTAATAACAGCTCTGAAGAAAAATGTTGATATATTTCATAAATCAATGTGCAGTATCCTGTTTGCAGTGTATTTCCCTAACAAAGATGAAAAGGATTATATATGAATGCAGCTGAAAACACAAAACTGCCGGGAAACTAGTTTGTTGGTCTCCTACATGGCTTAGTAGGTCCTGATTTTATAATAAAATAATTAAATTAGTTACAACAATTCTGTAAAATATTTTGGTTTTGAGGCTATAGTGGCCTTTTTGTGACAGTGTATAGTGAGAGAAGACGTGGCAAAGGTCGACGAGGACAGGACTCAAACCAGGGACAACCGCACCAAGGACTAAGGCCCACACTAACGACTATATCACATGATGCCCCAGCTATGTAAACTTTATCAGAATAGTAATCTAAATTTTATTCTATATTTATTTTATGAATCAGTAATAGATCAAAGATTTTCATTTGCCACCAATGTGACGTTCAGCCTCAGTCTGAGGAGCACAGATCTGATTAAGAAGAGCTTCTTTAGTCTGAAGTCATGGGTCTGTACGCATTGACAGCGATCAACCAGGAGGTAACAGAAGGAGCAGCTAAAAAGTGCTGCAGAATTCATTGTCTCTGTATAAGTCAGAGTTCAGTAGGTGAATAGTGGGAAATAGAGACCGGGCAAAAATCAGATCAATGGCGGTGATTCAACGCCAACACAGCTGTACTGAAGGATCGCAAAATGCACAAAAAGATTATAATAGACATTGTGATAGACAATCTTTTTTTGAAAGCTTTTTGTACCATTAAACCATAGAATTTTTGAAGAAAGACTTCTGTAGCAACAGAGGTATTGTGAAAACCTCGTTGAACTCTGCTCTCTAACAGAAAGTCCTGAAGGACAATGTCCATCCATTTATTTTTGGACCTAAAGCTTCAGGGTTCTTGGGTTCTGCAGCAGGACAGTGATCCAAAACACACCAGCAAGTTAACTTCTGGAATGCTCAAAAAGAAACAAAGTACTAACAAAATGCAATTGCTGTTTGCAGTTTTTAGTTTTCATGCTTTTGCAGTGCTTTTAAAAAAAAACTTTTGCTAATGTTGTTGCTTCTTGTGTGTTATGTTTTTCATATTTTAGTCATATTTGCTGTTTTTACTTTCCAGGCTTTTACAATTAATTACTGTTTTTTTTTTACTTTCTACAATGTCGTATTTCTTAATGCATTTTCGTGTTTTATACTTTTTGTGTCTTATTCCTGATTGCTGTTTTTACTTTCAATGCTTTTATCATATGTTTGGTTTCTTTATCACCAAATCACCCTGGAAATCCAGAGGTCTCGCCAGAGCACAATTTAAATTGTCTCTGCAAGACGCTCTGGCATCGAGCAATGATACTGTTACTGCATTACGTACGCAGTTCAGGGAACAAATCAAATCGGTGTATCTGATGTAGGCGGGCCAGAGGCGAGCTAAGCTGATGACGACGGCGCTGCGACGTCCTGGATCATTTGGTAAACACTGAAACATGGTTACAGATGAAGACCAGTTGTTTGAAACGGCTTTGGTCGCTACAATGGACGAGTTATGGGCCCGACACACGGGGAGCGACAACGACAGGCGAAACTCGTCGCCACCCAGGTGAAGATGAACACACGGGACGCGATGAACAGCAGCGATTGCGGCATCGCGCTGTCGGATCGCTTGTCTCCAAGAAATCCTATTGGTTATTAAATTAGCGGCAATTCTGACATTTTTAAAAGCGATCCATGACAGACAAAGCATCAAGGATGAAGATTAAGAATATTTTAGCTGGAATTGACAGACATTTTGCTGTTGACGTTACTTAAGAAAAGAAAAAGGCAACTCTGGGTTCATCCAATATTAGAAACAACTCTTCCTATGCAGATCTCTGTAATCATTTCGTGAATAATCATAAAGTATATGAAAATCGGACACAGCTAAAATGATCTGTTCTTTCATGTCGAAGCGGTTGCAATTTGAAGTAGCATGCTCTCAGCTGATTGGTTGTAGCGCCATGCGACATTTTTCTACTTTCTTGTGTCGCAAACCTGCGTTTGTACGTCTACGAGAACAAGCGCGGAATCTCATGGGCACGAATGTCGCCTGTCGCTTGGCTGGAGGAGGGCAGGCGATTTTCGCCTCATTGCGCAAGTTCCATAGGAAATGAATGGAGAAGGAGCGACGTCGCCCCCCGTGTGTCGAGCCCATTAGACTTGGCTTTTCATCTAAGAGATGAACCGAAAACTGCGCTCGAATCGTTCCTTTGCAAGAAGGATGTTTTTGCTGTTTTGCCGACTGGATACGGCAAGAGTTTAATCTACCGTTTAGCTCTGCTGGTAGCTATGGATACTTCACACCGTGTATTGTTGTGATTGGTCGTGGCGTTGCATGCAGTGAGAATTTCAAATGCATGCTTGGTCACACCCCTCGAGTTAGGCCCTTTTCATTTCTCGTTGCCAGACCCTTAATCTTAATAGATTAGGGTCTGGATTTTTCCAGGCTAACCAAATCATGTAAAGCACCTTGAATTACCTTGTAGAAAGTGTGCTATAACAATAAAATGACCTTGCCTTGCCTGGATTTCGCTGTGGCCAAGTCTGAACTTATGAAGTCGATCGTTTTAAACAGGCAGTTCATGACAGGAGTGATTGCATTTTCCCGAAGGAATCGGTTAGTTTTGAGAGCTTTTTCTCATTGAAAAACTTGTTCTTCATTTATTCAGGTACAATTACAATTTGCAATTAAATTAGTTTGATAGTCTGAAACAGGCGTGGGGAACCCCGGTCCTCGAGGGCCGCATTCCTCTAAGTTTTCCAGGCAACCCTGCTTCAACACACCTGACTCAAATCAAATGGATCCAACAGCCAATTAAGTTTTGCACAATTACTAGTTCAATTTATTCAGGTGTGTTTGCGCATGGAAACATGGAAAGCTTGCAGGAGGAGGGCCAAGATTCCCCACCCCTGGTCTAAAACAATTTAAAATGCTAAAAAAAACATAAGAAATCCCTATAAGTGGGTACATTTATTTTCAGATTTCTTCTGATTTGATTACTTTCTTGTTATCTCTAACCATAAACAATCAAAAATCCTACGTGTAGAAAGACAGAAGTTGTTTAAACTTATTGCGATACTTAATTATTAAATTGGCTCTAGCAGAGGGAGGTTTAAATTCCACTTAAAGCCTCTTTAAAAAGTATATTTCAGGGGTTTTCTTACCTTTCCTGAAATGAATCAGAAAGAGAGGTCCACATCCATGGTACCACCAGCTGTTGACGGCACGCTGCCCTCAGACCTTCTGTCCTCTAACAGACGGCAGACTGCTCTGCTTCCTATATAATTATAATGCCAAGTCCCCGGAGAGAGCAGCAGCTTCCTCTTCAGCAGTCTGAATGAATGAAGGGAAGGTGGAGTGGGGTCGAATGGGCAGAGAGGGACGGGGTGGGAGGACTGGTGTCAGGTTAATGGGAGGGAAGCATCCTCCACTCAGCCTCACATCCACTTTTACACACTTATTGACAAAAAAACGTGAAAATCTTGATAAAAGACCAGAGAGTGCTTCTTTTCTTGCACAAACTGAATTATTTCTGCTTGTCAGAGTCTTTTCAACTTCATTAGGGCTTGAAACATCAAAGTGCATTTCTAGAGGAGCTTTAAAGCTGTTTAATCTTGTCTGTGGAGGATACTTTGCAGCCAAACAGATTGATTTTGTAGATTAACCGCGGGTTCTTGCAGCGGCCTGACTAAGATTAGCACAGGAAGCAACAAAGCTTCGATTATTGACCCGATCGACCTTCCAGTCTCTCCCAGTTTGAACTTCCAGCAAGTGCTGCTGAAAAAAGTCATCAGTCAACATGAGGTCATGCGTGCGCACTTTTGTACGATTTAGGAGGATGTATAATTCATGATTCATATTAGACAAATAATATTACTCCCTATGGTTTTTGGTTTTTCTTCAATGAGCTCCTTCAGCTGGTGCAGATAAAGTGAAGCCATCAATAAAACTGCTGGCATCACGCAGAATATCGTGACACTCAGCTTCCTCTCAGTTGAATATTTAATGCCATTCACATTATCACTCCGCCCGACAGAATGATGAATGCCACTTGCTCTGGAGAAGAAAGCAAATCAATGTATTCAACTAGGAACTCTTGGGACGTGTTTTGGAAAAAGTAAAAACTCCTAACAGGATCAAACAAAGGAGGTCGTGCATAAACAGCTCATGTTAAGAGGAAGAGGATAGAGCAATATTCCTCAAAATTGATCAGAAAATTGGTGGATGGAGCTCAGGAGGACATGCACCAGCGAGGCTTCCTTCAAGAAGCTGAAAGTATATGCTTCATTTGTTAAAATGTTAAATCATCCATCATCTCCACTCATCATCGGTTGCCAATTTAAGAGCTTAAGGGCGGACCCAGACGTCTGTCTCACGAATTAAATATTTAGCTCCACATACAAAATTTAGTTTGTCAACTAAATATTTACTCTACAAACTACATATTTAACTTCAAACTAACGACTTAGTTAGAAAGCAAAATATTTACTCTACAAACTACATAATTAACTACAAACTAACTACTTAAGGTTGAATATGGAACATTTTCATTAAAAGCTATATTTCAAAAAATAATAATACATCCTCTGGGATTTTAGAGGGGTGCAGAAAGAAAGTACACCAATTCCGGAAAAAAAATTATGTTTGAAATAAAATATAATAAAATGTACATTTAGAACAGGCACAGCAATGATGGTTGGTTTACATCTACCAGCCAGCAGCGGCCGCGGATTGTGGCATGACAATAGCTGGATCCCAGTCTCTGTGATCCAGCTATATGGTCAGCACAGCTCGACTGGCAGTGGGAAAAATAGTGGACTCAGCAAGTCAAGGAGCTGATTCAGAGCCCCCTGAGATATAATTTTCTGTCCCAGGAGAGGAGTGACCGCAGAAGAAACTAGAATAGTTTTAGAACAGAAACTACATCAGCATTAGATGAAGCCTACACTAGATTGACCCACATAAAACATCTCCACGGCATCAAACACATGCAGAAACGGCGACTTTCCTCCTGGATCGGTAAGCTAACTCAGTTGCTAATGTTTGGCTAACGTTAGCTATCAGTTAAACTCCTATAAAATATATTCCTCACTGGACACTGTTCAGGTTGGTCACATGCATATCGGCAGCGATCCAAGCAACCCTACGGCTGGAACGATGTTTCTATTGTTGTAACTACTAGACGTCGCTATCGTGCTCATGTTCCATATGCAACCTTTAGTTAGAAAGCTAAATATTTAGCTAATATGCTAATTTATTTGAGAATTTATTTGGAAGTGGACTATTGAAACAAAGCTAGGTTTTGCGAACCTTGAATAAATTGCTGGCGAGACTGAATGTCACCTCTTTATCAATGTTTCTTTTCATCCTGACATGCACAAAATTTCATGTTACAATGTAATATGAGCTGTTTTAATACAGACATTTAAAGATAGATTTATAGCAGCATTAGACCCAGCATTTATTTTGAAAGTCCATTCCTTCTTCTTGGCTAGTTAATTTGCATATTAGCCAACTATTTAGCTTTCTATTTCCTTCAAATCTATATATTTAGCTAGTCAGTTTAGCCTGCTAGCTACAGTAATTTTCAAACTATAAGCAGCTAGTTTTTTCATACCCTTTGGGCCCTGCGCCTTGCATACTATCCAACCATAGATTTTTTTTACTTGCTATTGGCCTCTGTGGGGCTCTACAGCAGGAAGCGTAAAAGTTAGACAGACATTTGGGGAAAGATTATAAGCTGAAGAAGACAATACCGGTAGTTTTCATGCACACACCCTCACTGCGGAAAACAAAAAACAAAATACATATAGTGCAGCTTTTAAGTTAAAGGTGATGGTGCTGGCCGTCAACGAATGAAATAGAGAAACTGAACATAAGCTTGGCATCAAGGAATCAATGGTGAGATTTTGGAGGAGGCAGCGGGAGAAACTGAGTTAGTTTTAAAAGACGACAAAACCTTTCTAAGGACATAAAGACACTGAAGAAGATGGCGACCAATGACTTTTCTGGTAGGCTAAAGTATGTTGTGTTTTTCCATCTACCATCTTTCTGTGTAAATATTTCATGTCACAACATGAAGGCATGTGGCTTCTATTCAGGTGCAGCGTATACGTGTACAAAATGTATTTTCTTTTTTTTCTGTTATAGCTGCGGTTATATTCAGGTGTCTTTAATAGTCCAACAATTACAGTAAATATGAAGCTTGAAGCTAAGTATTTTTTTGTTATATACTTTATTTGTAACCTAAATATTTAGCTTGCTAATTAAAGATTTACTTTGAAACTGTGACATTCGTAAAAGAATAAATAACACATACACAAATATGACTTGATAATCGAACCCCAGTTTTTTTCAATTATGACAGGCTAAATAACCCTAATTGTTGGTGTCAAGTTTGACTGCATAACTTTACAAACGGGACCAGGAGGCGCTGTAAAAGGCCAACGTGTGAAACAAAAGCTTCCGTTTTTTTTGCTCGCTTCCTTCTATACCTCAACAGCCCTGAATTGTACCATCGTGACTGCGTAGAGCCCTGAACCACCTACCCATCTCTTGTTTCATCACCCCTGAGCAAGACATCAAGACACTGGAATGCCTCTAAAGACTCAGCTTGATCTGGAGCAGTCCACTTTCTGTCCGCCTCAAACTTCAGAGATAAGACTTTAGTTGTCTCATTCTCAGTTAAAGTTAATAAAACCTGAACTCAGTTGACCCAAATAAAAATTTGAGACGCTTTATTGTACCGTTTCTCCCTGCTCTTATTTGTTCTGCCTTGTATGAAGTGTTAAGTGGGTGTGGCGTGGCGTTGTGTTCAGGAAGTGCCTCCAACATTGGATTAAATTGTGATGGCCCCATTAACCTGCTGCAGCAAGAACCATATTAGTTCACTACACAGAGGCATTGATCCCTGAACAACACAGTCGGCAGGAGATGTGTATGAATAATTGATTTAGTTATGAATGAACAGAGATGCTGCTCTGCACGTAGTTTTATAAAGAAAGATAAAAGGTAATTTGTTTTTATTCTTTATTGTTGTTCTGCACAACACTGATTCTGATAAATCATTGCGAAGCGGAGAGACATTTAGAGAGAGGGATTTATAACCGTCTCTCCAGATTCTCCTGGCGCCCCATATAGACGAATGGATGCCACCATCTTGCAGCGCCGCCATTGCTGCGATGACAAGTATCAGGGATTTATTCATTTATATTCTTCAGTACTGATAATAGTATATTAAATGAACACCAATATTAATTTATGAATCTATCTTTTGTTTCAGTGATAAAGAGGAATGGTTAATCGGGAGATGGCAAACTGTACTGTTAAACTCTGCGCATATAGCATGCATTAAATGTCCAGAAGTTAGTGAGCTGATAATCGTTGGACTCAGGGTCCGCAGGATGTTGGTTCTTGTAACTATATTTTACTTTTACTTCTAACACTAAACCTGCAGGCCTATTTGTTCATGTGGTAGGCGAACAAACACTGTCTCCTCATGGCTAATGCTAAGCTAAGCATCTGAGTAATAAGCTTATTTTATTTGAGAAAACCTCAGTTGTGTCATTGATAGATTGTTGTTAAGACAACTGACCCTAACAGATGACAGTATTTTCCACGTGCCAGGACCATCTTGCTCTTAAAGTTGTAAACACCGGGTTGGAAACTGATAGGAGTTGCAACATGTAAACCATACATAGATAACGTTAGCCAGCAGTGATAGCTAGGTTTAAGTTAGCTGTTTACTATTCCGAATGCTAGTTATTATGACATGATGAGAAATACTTAATGTGCTGTTTTTATTTGGAACTATTTCATCCACTCTTGATTGTTGAGAAGCCCAGGAAACCTTTCTAAACAGTGCCGTCTCCAACATGTACAGTCCTCGCTAAGTAAGGGTCTGCGTATCTTGCATAAAGTTTTCTTCCAAATCTTGAGATTTCTGCTTATTTGAAGAGCCGGTGACTGAACACGTCCGCCCAACCTTCCTAGACACTAAAGAAAAAAGTTTAACTTCTTGCTCCTTATGTTCAAAAGCTGTCATCAAAATGTTATTAAAAAGTGTTTATTGAAGCATTTCTTATTTTTAGACGCACCTGTCATGCCTCACTCTCCACTCACACTCCTTTATTATTTGCACCTGTGTTATCCTGAACCTCCAGGGCTCTGCCCCTGATTAATCATTGTTTCCACCTGTTCCTCCTTGGTTCTCCCCTCATTTAAGATCCAGCGAGGCCTTCTATCCTCGCTGGATCATTGATTGTGTCGTGCCTTTTGTTGCTGCACCTCATTAAAACCACCTCACCTGAGTTCTGCTTCTGCGTCTGGGTCCTTCGTCTCCCACACTGCAGCACAACCCCTGACAGCACCATATTGAAAAAACAACAACTAAATAGTCTGATTTCTGTCAAAAAGTTTTCATACCAATTACACAAATATAATAGTTTCTCCCTGGATTTTATTCTTTTTTCATCTGAGCTGACATCACTTCTCCCAGCAATTCAACAATTCAAATTGAACGGGAGCTATAGTGGAATTCAGTCTTAGTCTCACTCTCTTAGTTATAGTTATATGAGGCTAACCCAGAGTTAGAAAAGGTAAATATGGTTGATACCAACTGTGCCCCAGGATGCCAAAACAGACGCGGACGAGATAAGGGAAGAGCGTTCTAAAAGATTCCCAGGGATCCAGAACACAGAAAACATTGGATCATTGCAATGAAATTCTCGTGAATATAGGTTTTATTTATTGTGGTGCCGTTTTTACAGACTCTGTTTTGGAAACTTTAACCGTTTTGTCTCTGTGTAAACAGGGCCTCAGTTAAGGTTAGCGATAGGAACTGGTCAATAATGTTTTGGTTTAGAAAAACTGTCTGAGTTAGCCATAACACAGTCACTAAAATGAACGAAAGTCAATGAAAGTACTCACTACTAGCAAGAGAAGCCTTTGTGTGAATACTGCCAGAGCACAGGCTCATGTGTATCATAGAGACCGTAAATTTAATCTGTAGTGAATCTGCATGGCTCCACTGGTCTGAGTTGTTTCCATTGATCTGTATCAGAAGACTGTACTGAACAGCATCTTCTCTTGTGGGTGGCAGCTGGTGACTATGATGGTTACATATTAGGGTTGTCGAAACAATTATATTTATTTTACCTAATTAATTACAGGGTAGCTGTGACTGAATATTAATTAACATTCCTAAATATGACTAAAAAAGAAAAAATGTCGATGTAAAGGGAAAAATTCAATTGTCATAGCTCTTTTTTAATGAAATAAAGGACAGATTAATGAACTTTTTTTTAAACTCCACGATCATGTCTCATTTAAACATTCACACATGACCCTTTTAAACTATTGATCTTCTAGCCAGTTACTAACACAAACTAACTGGCTAACAATTTCTGCATTTAAAGCTGACTGTTTCTTATTAATGTTGGACAACCCTATCATCCTCTTAATAGGACTATCCTACAACAAAAGAATGATTTCAGTCAGAGGCTTCAACAGTTTCTCTAGAACAGACTGCTACTGTAGAGGAGGAAACACTGAGCTGTCTATAGAGGTTCTGGTTCAGACTGGGATCACTGTGTTCATACTGGGAGAACCTGCCAGAGCTCCACTTAAAGCCAATCAGAGTAGGAGAAGATATGGTGGAGAAAAGGCTGTTATATTTCTGCTGTTCTTTATTATTTCCACACAGCTGCTGATATACAGGTTTGATATAAATGTGAGGAGGGAGATGATATGTGTGATCTCATATGAAAAATAAGAACGAATGCAAGGTAGAAATAAACAAAATATATGAATAAACTTAATATTTGGATATTAGCAGCTGTGTTAAATATCAAATAAATCAAATATAATATAGACTTAATAATCAAATGTCACAATTTACGTTTTTCTAAAACGTAAACACTCAGCAGACAACCATCCAATTCATCAATCTAAACATTAGGAATACATTGTCTTATTGTGCATCACCGGTTTCTACACAGCTACTTCCGCTAATGATTAGCACAAATTTAAGTCCGAAAACATCACTTTAACTGAATAATGCGCACTTTTAACGCAGCGGTACCTTACTATGAAATGCACTGAAGCTATACAGTGACCCAACATGCATTATTCAACATAAATATGGCGCTTTCTACTCTCTTTTTATTGATTGATCTTTTTATCTGGCTGATCAGGTTTTTACATCAACCTTCTCCTGCTGTGTTTTTCTCTCAAACGCTATCGTTGGGTGATATAACTGAATTATTTTTCCTCTTCTACCATTGTTTGACCTGTCTATCAGCAGCTCTGTATGACAGACGTCTCTGAAGTTGGTTTGATTTCAGCCGCGTGGTGGGAAGGAGGTGATATGTAAGCCCCGCCCCCTCAGGGCGCACGTCTCTTGCGCCCCAAACCGTCCTATCTCTTGTACTGAAGAGGAGCAACTGTACAACTTATAACGAGAGTCTATGGGAGCCTTCAAGGCGGAAATACGTCCTCAATCAGACAACGCCAAGGAGTGTAACAACTCAACTCACCATAAACGATAAAATATTTATCTTACACATCTGAAAGAAAACACACATACACATTATTTTCCAAGTTTTTATTCAAGGTAATATGGCAAGTTGTGGGTTTGCATTTCTGTCACCCAGTGTGTGAGATGGAAAGATATCACAATTTTTTGGAACAATAAAACTCTAATTACGGTGCAACTACATGAGAAGATCAACTGACCTCATGCACACACAAACCAAAAGTGCGGTCTGAGTTTGAGTTGACCATCGGGGGATCTGGTAGCTGTCAGTGATGCAAACTCTGTTACGCGTTCGCTGCTGAGCATTTTACACAGTCCAGCTCCTCTCAAATCAGACAATTTTCAAACACCTATCTCAGTGTTTGGTATCTTCCTGTAGTTTTACAAAAGATTATTCATTTAAAAAGAGACAGAAGAGTCTGAAACTGCCTAAATCATGCCACTCCTACTGTCATTGCAGGCTGTAGCCGATGCTGATGTGATTTTCACAGTAAGCGGATCTAAGACAGCAAACAGGCAAAGAAAGACCTCTCACTGTAGCCTGACCTAACATAAAATTTAGATTTTTATGAAATTGCTAAAGATAATTTGTTAAAGCAATGTTGAAAGTGACATTGTACTGCATTTGCACTCCTCAGCCACATTCAAATGTGTTTTTGATGAGAAATGTTGAAATTGCCAGTCATGCTATCAAAATAATTCATGTTTAAAAAACACATTTTAGACACAGCTTTGGCACAAGCACATTGTATTTTTAATTTTTTTTTTCGTTACAAAAGGTTTGTTTACACTTTATATTTTTGAGAAATGTATTTATACATCATGCTCAAAAACATTTACGCTCACGATCATAAAATAGCAAATAGAATGAAAGTGTAATAAAAATACGTACAATTTAGAAGATGCCATAGAAAAGAGATTTAAAAAAGACTTAAATTATGTGCTAGGAGCGGTGCAGATATGTAGAGGTAAGATTCCAACAAATTTAGCTGACATTTTCCTATTCCCTGTTCCAACAGAAGAAACATCCCATCAGCATGATGCTGCCACCACCTTAGCCAATTAGAGCCCATTCTTCCACACGATTGTGGCGCCCGCCACATAATTCATTGCCCCCAGTTCAGTTGTGAATCATATCACTGCTGAAATTCATTTTTCTGCTCCTTAGATACATATGGCATATATGTGGTTGATGAATGGATTTAAACTTCTGACCGGAGCTGTAACTGTTTCCATTTTCAGGAAGTAAATGCACGAGCTGAGTTGATCAAATCTTTTTAATGGGTTTGCGATGTAAACACAGGAAATGGGGGAAAGCCTTGCAGGCAAGTTTTACAAACAGCAACTGGATGAGATCTAATATCTGTAATTTTCTTTATATATGCGCTGCCTGTATTTGGTTTTTTGCTTCCAGCTGTGCAGCTCCTAGATGATCACAGATAGCTTAATGTATTTTTACACTTCTTTTAGTTTCTGTGAAGTCGGTCATTCAGCTGCAGTGTTTTTGTTGTAGTAGTTTAGGATATGTTTATGTATCTTATTGGCTTTGAAGCCATCAGGATGCAGACAGGCCTGGATATTCATCTGCTGTCGATATGGGAGCCGCTGTATCGACTTTCCTCTGGGGAGATTTATTTATGCCTGCCGCCGCACTGCTTCCCGCAAGTAAGGCACATCGGCAGAGGTTTCTGTTCTCCTTCTTATTGGTGAGAGCGTAACCTAAGCCCAGTTGGTCACCGGACTCCCTGTGGTTCGGTGCATATGCACACACCGCATTTTTCTGTGTACCTAATATATCTAAGCAAGTACAATGCATATGCATGTATTTCCCTGGAGAGGCACCTAAAGGGGAAAGGTATGCAGACATAGAAAAAGATTGGTAACTCTGGAAAAATAACCAAAACATGAGCATTTTGCAATTGAAAAAAGTTGGGATCGTGAAAAAAGGCATAGAGTAGAGTGTGCACCTCATTTTGAGTTGGGTTACAGAGACAGAAACTTATTCAATCTTTTGAATATGATGGATTTTACCTTGTGTATTCACCAAAATGATGATTTTCCCCATTTCTGACTATATTTTCAAACAGCTAGTACTGGAAAGAATGCACTCAAACAGATTCATCTTCACTTTAAGAGATAAACCACTTCCTCACCTATCTTCATCATCGCCTGAATACACCAGCAAAACAATGAAGTACTACCAGTGCAAAAAGCTGAAATGATATCACAGTTTTTTTCTTTTGGTATTTACAGTCGAAAAATGCTGCAGGAGAGTGTTTAGCAGTTTCTTCCGAAGGTGAAGCCATTGGCAAACCTACTCCTGACTTTGACTTAGATTCCTATCTTTGTTCTCGTTTCCCATTGAAAGTTCAATACATTCTGGACATGGGGAGCTTTTTTATTGGGAAAAGAAGATGAATGAAGAAAGCAAATCTATCAATGGTCAGACAAGCAAAAAATCCAAACAAACAAATAAGTCATTAAATACTGAGAGATAATTTACAGAGACTAATAAATAGATACATATACTTTGACATTTAATTGTGCCAATGAATTGTTAATCCCAAAATATTTAAATATGGAAATTATTTACTATAATTAAGACAAAAAACTTTCATTACATGCATTTAAATAAAATGAAATACATTAAAGAAATTAAAGTGTGGCATCCTGAAGACTTTAACTCGGGTAGCTCCAGCGGTGTGGCCAGTAGCATGTCGGAGTCTGGTCTTGTTTGGTAATGCTGCCTAAACTGGGTGGTGAACTCCGTCTAAGCATAAATACCGGCACCATTTGTGTCTCATGTAGCTGATTTTAGTAAACACAGACAGTGTAAGAGTAGTGTTGCAGTTAGCCAATCAGAGGAGAGAAACTTGCATGTCATTCATCTTAATGAGCAAGCCCCCTACATCTTGGTGAGTCTCCACGCCAACTCCCACACTGAACTGATATTACCTGAGATAGACTGGGAATAATAATTTTTTTACAGAGACCAACTCAGACAGCATTCTTTCATACCAGAGAATACTGAAAAATTAATAAAAACACCAGTGAAGGAGAACTTTAAGTGTAAAGATTATTTGAAATCATTTAAACAAAACCTATTATCATTAGTAATAAAATCTAGCAACTAAAATTTTTATGAGCATTCACCATTTTCTTAATTTATTCGAGCAGAGACATCTGAAACATCTAATTTCTTAACCTGCAGAGTAACAACACGTTACCAAGCAACTATTGTCATGTTTTTTAAGGTTGGATCCAAATGCAGCAAGCAGTATGGATGTGACTGTTTTTAATAAAGGAATTAACAAAAGAACAAATGGTTAATGATGAATAATGAATAAAGAAACCTAAGTAAAGACGAATAAAGAAAAAATGAGAATAAAAGCACTAATGAATCTAACAAAGAGGAGAGAAGGGAGTCAGAACGGACGGAAACAGTAGAAAGAGAATCAAATCAGAGAGAAAAGGAAGAAATAGGAACAAATACATAGGAAACTGATACAACAAAGAGCTAACTAATAAAAAGATCCAAATAACTCACAAACAATAAAAAAAGTATAAATATCTAAGGGGAGACAGAAAGTGAATAGAAGGATGATAGAACCTAAAATCACTCAAATATAATCCTGAAGTAAAAAGTAACAGAACTAATAACGAGAAATAAACTAAGAAGATGAGAAACTAAATAAAGAAATAACAGAAACTCAAAACATGAACACATAAAGATCTACGTAAAAGTCTCATTAATTTATTTAAATATGAAATAACTACAGAAAATTATTCAAATATGCACTTTAGTAAACTCTGCAAGTGAAGCTAATGGGCACAAAGTTGGCTTGCTGTGCAGTTAAGCCTATCAGATGTCAGGGTCAACTTTAAGAGAATTAATCGCTGTTTGAATTATTTTTTTGTTAGCAGAAAACAGTTACATGGATAACAGCAGAATGATACAAGATTCAATATGTGATGCAATCAGTTTTTAATCAGTAGTTTTCTTATTTAGTTTTCCAGCAAATTATTAGCATGTTTAACACATTTTACTGCAATAAATAAATAAATAAATAAATAAATAAATATTGTTGGTGCAGCAGGATATGAGTCAGCTGAAGATGTAAAGCCACCCTGGGAGGACATCGGAGGAGAGCATCTGAATCAATACTAAGAGGAAGATGATGATGATGAGGAGGAGGAGGAGGAGGATGGGATTTAGAATACAAAACTATAATTCCTCTTTCATGCTACTATGTATTAATAAATCCAAACCAGACAGGAAAGGATGAGTCTGGTTATGTCTCATTAACATCCTACTCATAAATAAAGAGAAAGAAAACCTCAATAGATGGATTTATCCACTGCGCAGAGATTTTTTTTGGTACTTTTTAATGATTACTAAAGAGAAAAGAAACAATTTAGAGCAGTGTTGACATGACTTGATGTCAAACATCAAATCCCAAATTCAAGATTAATTATTTTAGAGGCAACACAAATTTTCTGATTTGTTTTTTTTGTCATATTATTTCCAGAAAATCCACCTATTCGCTTTTTTTTCTCCATAGGTTTATGTCTAAAATATTAGAAAATGCAGCTTCGGAAGCTGAAGTGCCTGGATGCAATGATACTTGACACACTACCAGCTGGCGTTGGCAAAGCAGGCAATCCAGGACTGCCATTAGTTTTCCTTGGTGCTGATTTGATGCACACACTAACCCCTAACCCAAAGTTTGGAGATCAGGAAGATTGTAGATGTTGGGTCCTGAGGTAAAAAAAAAAGACATAACATAAACAAACTAAACTGACAATTATCAGCTAGAACAAATTCCCTTTAAGTGAAACAGGGTGGTGGCAGCATCATGTGGCGATGATTCTCTTCAGCGAGGACAGCGAGTTTGTTTTAGTTTGATTTTGTTGTTGGATTAAAACTCGTGTTGATTGTTTTCATTAATAGCGTTCCATAGAAACTCATTCCTTTTTTTTTCAGTTTCTTACATTTTTGGTGGGGTTGGTTTAGATTCCTATTTTTGTCCGGCATTATCCCTTCTGTGTCAATTTATGTCAACTTCCCTTAGTTTTGCTGCTCAGCTTCTTCTCCACATGTATTCCATTCCACTAATAGTTCCGGCCCAAGGGGCAAACTCCACAAGCCAAATGTGAAGCCAATGTGGAAGTGACAAAAAAAACTGCAGTTCTTCCCTCATCCACCAGGGGCTGGCACCGTAAAGTAGCCATTTCCTATTTAATCCCATGTTAAAAATGCCAACTTTACAGCAGACAGACATGTTTACAGCCTGGTTCAAAAAAACATTTTAGGTTTAGGTCAGGTTTACTGTCATGACAACTCTGAAGGGGAGTAAACTTTTTTCTAGCTCGTCCATTTAGTTGTAATTTAAGATCGACATTATAATAAATAAAATAACGGGCGTGTCCTTTTGATTTACAGGTCTTAGATTAACCATCAGGGTTAGCGCTGGTGGCCAGCGGCTTGCTTTCCCTGCTTGTTCAATGGAAGGCCGCAGCCTCTGAGTACGTTAACAATCTGAGGTAATTTCGTTTTTCTAAACTATTTAATAAAAACTATCTTAAACTTATTGGATAAGATGCCGTGCTGTGCTATTGAAGGAGCTAACAGACCATCCAAGAAGGCTGTGCTCTATATTATTCAGTAAATTAATTACTATTTCTGCTCAAAAATAAGTCGAAATTACACAATTTTTTCTTCACTTTACATATCGATTAACAAAACTGCCATGTTTGCAGGTTATTAGACTCAAAGTGCTGTACAAAAACCAGGCAGACAACGGATGAGTTTTGTATATAAAAATAAAATGATTTATTTAAGTCGGATATTCCGGGAGGAAACCGGGAAGGTGCGACTGGGAACGGACTGTGGGGAGAACAGATAGCAGGTTAGAGGAGGCAGTGAGGAACTGAGAGATATGGTGGATGAACAAGGCTTGCTTGGAGATCGGGAGGAGTGTGCGCCGGAGAAGGAAAGTGGGATCCTGTTTCCTCTGGTTGGCTGGAGATGGTGTTGACTTTGGTATTTGTGTTTTGCAGGAGGTGAGGATGGACGGGGAGGCGAGCAGACTTGTGATGACAGGTGAGTATGACGAACCAGAAGGGTAGCGGTGCAGAGGCTGACCAAGAGGAAGTCCACAGAGCGCGAGACGAAGGCAGAGGATCCAGGTTGGTTGTGGAGTGGAACCCGGAGGGTAAACAACCAGTAGAAGATCTGGAGGAACGAGGAGGAGGTAGGTTAATCACAAAATGTTCCTGCTAAGTTCTTCTTCACAAAATTACAATAAGCGAGAGACTGAGGTTGGCCATGCAGGGAAGCGAGAACTATCTGGCGCCAGCATGCAGGATTCACTCCCCATTTGTGCCTGGTGAAAACGAGCTCAGATGAGCAGCACCTGTGACTGCAGAGAAGGTGAGACAAGCAAAAACACAACAAAACAACCAATCTCCAGCACACAAGAACAGAATCCCAACAAAAACTTGTTTGGATAAAAAAAATTCACAAAGTTTTAGTTAAAGGAAAATTCGTTCTTTTTTTTCCAACAGTCTTGCCGCGACGTAAATGTGTGTCAGGTCCTGATCGTCCAAGGGGAATATAAACATGGTAATATTACTGCGTTTTGGGCAGATTAAACCTCATTACAAGCGGAATTTGTCCTGCCCCGAACACTCCTGTTCTATGAATATAAATACTGCTGAACGGCTCAGACTGCCACCAAAAGTCTCAGGTTAAGAAAACATAACATTTACTTAAAATAAGGTCCAGGTTGAAAAATAAAAACAGAATCCCCCTTTTAAGTTATGGACCAATTAGGCTTCATGATTTTATTTGACATCATTCAATCTGCCTGGAAGGTAGAGGGAGTGGCAGAAACCGCTGTTTTCTGGCTAAAAGAGCCTGCTAACCTTTGTTAGCTTTGGTTAGCTTGTAGCTAATTCGGTTCAGAGTTTGATTGGTGTCAATCATCCGCCCCCGCCCTCTCAGTCCTAATCTAAGCTCCACGTCTTTAACCGTGTTTTTGTTTTTTGTATTATCCGGGAGTGACAGAACACATAATGCTGCCAAGTTGACTTCAATTCAGCTCTTCAGAAATCTATGTGTGACGTCACAGAGACTTTGTTCATCTTATTTATATGGTCATTGGTCCGACCTCATTTTCATTCCCTTTATCCACCCAGTCTTGAGTTTTCTTCTCATGTCTGTTCTTTCATTTTTAATGAACCAGCATCATTACCAGCAACACAAGACTCCTGTTCTATTTGTTTGGTTCCTACTCCAACATCACAATTCCTAAAACTTTTCTTTTTGTTATATAGAGCCAATAGACTGTAAAACCATCAAACCGTCTCAGGCTGTTTGGAATCGATCTAAATGTTAGGAGTGTGACATGGTATTGATAAGAGGAAGGAAGAGAGTCAGAGGTCAAGGCTTAATAACACTGTGTGGTTAAGGGTCATTCTAAGAAAATGTGCTATTTTGCATTATAAATATCTTATTTTCAAAGTACTGTTTTTTATCATCTTGAAGCATCTATTTGGATAAAGTATATTCTTATCTCTCTAAAAACAATACTGTGCCATCTCAGGCTATCTTATTTATTTATTTAAAAAAGAATAAACTGAGACATGTGTACTATGTCACCCCTGGTACAAACAAATTAACTTGTATCTGAAAATGCTTTAAAGTAATATTAAGTTCAAATTCAAAACTAATATTTACTTCAAATGTGATATATCATGAAATATAATTCCCCTTTTTACATTAAGTGTGACTGTCAAATAAAAATGTTAAGCAGCATACTATTTTCCCCCCCATGGGTGAATATACTGATTTATGTGATTTCTTGGCATTTAGTCTTAAGAAATAGTTATTGAAACAAAGTAATAATAATACACAATTATTTGAGTAGGACATTGTTCCATTTTACTCAACATAGAACTGAGGTTATTTTACATTTGTTTTTCATAATTTGTATTTACATTACAGAATTTTGAAGTAACGGGGTTGACAACAGCATCCCCATTTTGAAGAGATTTCTTTACTAGACCGATTTAATTGGTTTTAGAATTGAAAATTATGGAAATAAATGATGATACTGTAGACATTTACGTTATTCAACACATTAATGATTTTTAAAGTTTATTTTCTTTGCAATAAAAATCATTTATAGAACATGTTTGGACTTAAAAAGCTAAATAAAAGCTTAAACAAAACCTTTAAAACGCATTAACAAAACTCTAACATGCTCTTTGGTCTACTTAAAAAGTTCAGAACAGATATACTTTCTGTTTTCCATGTGACATGTTGTCACATTTTGAGGTGCAGGAATAAATCTGATAATGTCGTCCAACATGTACCAGATACTGTCATCACGAATGGGCCAGAAAAATCTGTTCTTGACAGCGTGGCATATCCATTTGACTTGGACGTATCCTTCATCATTTGCCATGATGATTCCAGGGTACAGTAACGGACCATTTTCCTGTGTTATCATTCATCATCATCATGTTAACATACATAGATAATCGAGCTTTTTGGAGTAATCGGTCTAAGGGCTTCCCCCTGTTGAGAGCCGACTCCCAGTGTACATGTCAGTCAGAAAATCGAATTATTAAATGAAGTACGTTCGACTCCCCGGCAATAGATGGCGGCATGCGCCCCTACGTGTTAGCCTAATAGTGGTTAGCTTCCAGGTACATTCAGACAGAGGCTGGCTGGCTGGCTGGAGTGAAGCAGACGCATCACCTATTCTTCAGTCAAACATGCATTGATTGGCTGCTTATGTTTGTCTTATGCCTCTTATGACGGTGTATGGTTGCACAAAGTAGATTTGAATCGACTTATCCAGGTCGCGTAGCCGAGCTGCTAAAACTCCAGTCCAGTTCGGCTCGAGCCAGACTAAGGTATATACTGTACATGCATTTTAAAAGTCTGATTTCAGTCGGACTAAATCAATAATTCCACTTTCTCTTGCTGTATGTAAATGTACTGATTGTTCCAGTCAAGCTCATGGGGTCTCTCGACTTCTCCTATCAGGTGCTCCTCTGACCTGGATCTTTGATAAAATCAGCAAAAACATTCATTTTAAGCAGATGATATTAGTGTTCTTCTAATAATCATCTATAAAATATAAATAATTATGTATTGCAGAAATAATTTTAGTGTTGAGCACACATGAAGGAGTCAATGAGAGGATTGACAGTAACAGGCTTGACGGTAACAGAGTTGACAAAATATGTTTTTAGCGGCCATTACTAGCCATGTGGTCGACACCGTCACACCACAAGGTATGCATTCAAGAGAGGTTAAAATGCTGTTAAATATTTACATTTGAATTTTAAATGGAATTATTTTTTAATACATGTTTTCATGCTAACGGGTTAAACTAAATTACCTTGTTCCCTTCTGTCAGACAGAGCAAAACTGCAAGAAAAGTAATCAAAAGAAAACAACACTTACTTGTCTTTTCATAGTCAATTTCCCGAAATGAAGATGATATCACTTTTTGGAAATGGTGTAACTTTTGGTAAAGTTCCTTTTCTCCAAAAGTAACCAATGTAAAAAAAATTTTTTTTTCATAATTTTAAAAATATTTTAAATAAAACTGTCTCATAATTCATGAGGAAACACTTTTTCGAAGTGCATTTATTTTTTATGATAGTTTGACTTTTTTATCCTAAAAATCCACGGATACTAGACGAATCATACAAAGGGACAAACTCTTTTTACTGCTTTTGCAATATACCTAGTATGGAAACTGCTTAAAATCCTTTAAGATCACATTACACTACTCAATTATAAAATAATTATGAATAAAGATATGATTCATTCAGCTTTACAAGACACTTATGTTTGAGGGACATAAAATGGCACGTCTTCGTGGAATGACCCTTAATAAGGTTTCAGTGTTTGTGCTGTTGGTTTGAACTTTCGCCGCAGCTATCTTTGCTTTTATGGTGATGTTTAGTAATGTTCATTAAATCTTTGATTTTTTTTCAAATTAAGCAGAAGAGTAACTATTTGCATTTTATTTTCCTACAAAACAAGAGATTCCTGCTAGTTTAATACTTACAAAAAAGAAGAATTAAAAGTTCGGTCTCATACCCAAAGTTAAAAAAGCACAACTGTTAGGTTTATCACTGTCTCTCTCTAAATTCCTTGTTGGTGTCAGTACATGATTGTTTGCCCTGCGTGCCTCTATGTTGCCCTATGAGAGACTGGTGATCTGTCCAAGGTGTGCCTAACTCCTCCCCCAATGGGATTCCTGTTCCGGGGATGCAATAAAGAAAAATGAAAGTGCAACTGTTTCTAGAGTTTCCTCTTCATGTAAATGTTCTGAAAGTGAGCAACTGAATGCAGGTGGATCACTGACAACCTTTCTTTCTCTCTACAGCTCGTAGCCCAGCTAATTTCCTGCCCTGCTTCTAATGCACAGAGTCGGAGTGTGGCGAACGTCTGGAAAAGCTTATATGTCTCTTGCAACTGATGTTAGCTGCTGCGGACCCCGCTGTTTGCAATCAATATGAGAGAGGAGAGTTTCCAGGAACTCCGAGTGTGTATGCAGCTTGTCTTACAGGGAGATGTATGACACGAACTTGCAGAGCCAGGAAGCATGGTCTGGATCTGGACCTGGGGGTTGAACAGATAGATGATGCGAACATGAAATGATGCAAAAAACCTACGACTTAAACCAAATCCAAGTTATTTACTTGCAGTAGAGACTCCAGTGAAAAAAGAATGTTACTATCAGCCCAGCTATGACCTCTAATACCCAGATATCATCTGTCTGTCTTGATCATTAATAATCAACTACTTAACCTTAGCAAAAATAGCTTAAAGGACTATATCATGGTATTTTACAGCTTTCAACTTCTGGGATATATATATATAAATATATATATATATATATTATATATATATATATATATATATATATATATATATATACATATGCTAAAATGTTATACAGTATTAATTTGACCTAAAATTTAAGTTGTATCCTGTAGTTAATGTTGGACCACGAAGTAAAACGTCTAGTTTCCTGCATAACACCCCCCCCCCCCCCCGCTACGTTCCTCTCCTGTGCAGAGCCGCAGCAGCTAAGACTGAGAGAAACAGTGCTGAGCTTTATCTCAAACAATATTCTGACAGTGAATTTGAAAAGCACAAAGTACCACAATGAAACTCTGTTATATTAAGGGCTCAGACGTTTGGTTTATTTTTATATTTTGTGTACAAAACGGAGTCAATAAAGCTTATTTCAGTTACTAAATCTCGAAACCGACATAGCGGAGTCCAGTAAGCAGATCTTTCCAGCCCAGTATATAAAAAAGCCATGGGTGTTGTTTGCACCCGTTTACTGAACATTCTGAGATGCTACAGATCAATTAATTAACCACACAATGCTGTTATAAGATCACATAAGCAGCTTGCTAAATGGCTAACACACATTAGCATGTAGCTAATTACTTCACTTTCCATCAGTCGTCATTGTTCTTTGATCCAGCTGCTGTTCTTTAGGAATGTAGAATAAAATCCTGTAATCCATGCAGCCAAACGGACGTTTTCAAAGAGAAAGTAAAAAAATCCAACAAAAAGTGCTTTAAGCTGCCAAAAACTGAAGCAGCTATGAGCTTTGAGAAGGAGGAGGCTGTGTCTGGAACTCTAGCAGAGGTAAGCCGCTCTTCCTGCAGGGGAGGTGCAGACACCTCTAGCACTCCCTTCTTGTCACTTAGTGATGTCACTAGTTGAACACTCAGTGGTTTTCTAGGAGAGGGAGGGGCAGCTGCTCAGAGCGCAGAATTCGGGAGGATTACTCAAACATGCGTGAATTAAGCCAAAGACCACTCTGGTGGGGTTTTTTTTATGAGAAAATTGCATTACCAGATGGTTGAAAACTCAAAAAAGCTTGATTTTGCATCTTTACCTATTCTCAAAGAAATGTTACGATTTATAAAAAGTACGTACAGCTGCACACAATTCCTGCTTTATGAATCTCACCCAGGGATGATGCTGATCTTGGTATTGGGTATCCGTCCCGATACTGTCTAGGTTTAAAGTTAACCAATATTATTAATACTTAAAATGTGTAAACGCTGCAGTATTGCACAGAAAATTTTCATTTTTAACTTGAAATTTTAGTTTTGTTGTAATTTTTATTAAATTTTTCAAAAAATCTAATTCACCATCATTAGTTGTAACAAGCAGAGAAAATAAAAGCCTGTCTTCCATTTAATTGCATTTTTTGTGTGGTACAAGGATCAGCATTGGTGCTCGGTATCTGCAAATATTCCAATCCAATTATAGGTATTGTATCAGTTTGAAAAAAGTGGTATGGTTATATCCAAGGGGAAAATACCTGCATAAGCATACCAGAAAGTGACAAAAATTGCAGTTCATTCAAGTATTGCTTTCGTCAACGAAAACTATGACAAAAAATACTCGTCCACGAACCTTTATCACGTGACTATAACGAGACGAGACGTAACATAAATGCTGGTCATGAAACGATGACTATAATTAAATGTATAATGCAATATTGTTGATGAATAAAAACAAAACTAAATGTGGTTAACAAAATAAAAACTATGCTAAACTGTCTCTCCATTTTTGTTGACTAAAATGAGACGAGAGACTTACGCTGTGTCCAGACCAAACGCGATAGGAGCGACTAGAGCTTCAGGTTTACATGTAAAATCAATGTAGGAGCGCGATGAAGCACGACTTGGTGTCCCGCGACTCTTCAGAAGCAGATTTGCGTCGCGAAAAAGCTTTTCTGCCTGATTCGCGCGAACAATTCGCGCTACAGATGCGATGGAAAATTCGCGCTGCTTTTTATGCGGAGCATTTTGTGCATCCGCGCTCATGGCGTCTATCGCTCGAGTTGGAAAAATCTGAACTCCAGCGTCAAATCGCGCCGCGACAACCAATCAGGCGACAGAGTTTCAGTGATTCTGTGACTGTCATGTAGTCACAGCCTCAGCAGGACATGGAGGAAATACTGATAAACATCGTGGCTAATCACCCCGAGCTACATGACACAAGCTGTTTTCAAATACAGAGACAGAAATAAAGAAATAAACTATTAAGACAGGAATGCTCTTAAGACGTTTGTGGGTGGCTTTTAAAAGAGCCGTTGTTGCTGTAAAAGCACGTCTCAGCCTTGAAACGGCCTCCTCACCTGGTTTCCTGGTAGCTGCTACCGCACCACGTCCCACGCTGCTCAAATATTATAAACTTTTACGAACCGCAGACAGATGGACAGCTGCTCAGAAATGTAGTAGGTGTTTCAGCAGGCGAAGGTTGGACATTCACGGCACAAACTGGGCGAGCAGGTCACGTTCTCCAGGCGGCGAGGAGCCGGTGTTTATGAGAGGCTCGCTGCGGTTTATGGATCCCTCCGCCGTAGCTAGACTGTATCTGTAGCTCACCAAACCCCCAGTGCAGCGGTCCCAGCTCTACCGGAGGCCAGGTCGAACACGTAATCCACGCTGTCCTCCGTCAGCTCGGTTCATAATCCACCGCCAGCTGCACTGTAGCCCCAGCTCCGCTTTAGATGTGCGTTTTGGATAGGGGTGTCACAATCGAAAACTTTTTTAGAAACGATCAAAATGACGTAACGACCTTGCTCATCGAAATCTAAAAGGCAACCGTCTATTTATTCAGATTACCTCATCACAAGGAACCACACATTGAATTTCCCCTAACAAGTAACCCTTACCAGTTTTCATACAGCTCACAACACCTGGTAACGTTATTAACCGCTATATGACAATAACAATATCCCCGTAAATAGAGCACACCTCTACAGAGCATATTAGCTGAGGCTAGTAAGTAGCTATTTGCTAAACTACAGTTAAACCATGGCTAGAAAGAAAGAAGCAGCGGAGCTAAAGCCACTCCTACTCTCAAATCATCAGTGAGGAAATTTTGAGTTCAGTCGACATTCTCGTTGGAAACAAGAGGACAACTGTTTGCTCCACGTTAGCTGGTTTCTCTGAAGCAGCCAGAGCTCAGAGTAGTAGAGCTGCAGTAACTAAAAAGATTCACTAGATGGCAGCCACCCTCTTTTACTAATTATTTCTGTTATTTAGTTAAACAAGATTTTTACACTTATAAGTGTAAAAATTGTACATACAATAATGTAAGTAATTTATTTCAAGTTGACCATTTAATGCATAGTGCTATACATTATAAAGAATAATGGAAATTGCATTACTTATATGTAAATGAAATAAAATATACTGTACAAAATGTAATGAATAAGACCGATGATCATAGACTACACTAGTCTAAAAATGACAAAGGGCTCCTAATTGTAAGCAAAAAAAATTTGAGAATCGAATCGAGGATTTGGAGAATTGTGACACCCCTAGTTTTGGATCATTATCGTGTTGGAAAAGTGCACGAGGACGAAGTGCATGGACTGATGGCAGCATCTTCTCCTTCAGTATAGAGCAGTACATTGAGTTCATGATACCATCAATGAAATGCAGCTCCCCAACACCAGCAGCACTCATGCAGTCCCACATAATGACACTGCCACCACCATGTTTCTCTGTAGGCGCCATTTATTTTTCTTGGAAATCCTCACCCTTACGACACCATACAGTTTTTAAACCATTAGTTCCAAAAACAGTGATCTTGGTCTCATCACACCAGAGTATAGAGTCCCAGTAGTCTTCATTTTTTCAGCATGGGCACTATCAAATTCTAGGCATGCTTTTTGGTGAATGGGCTTTAGGAGAGGGTTCCTTCGTGGACGATACCAATGCATGCCATTCCTCTTCAGTATGCGCCGTATGGTGTCACGGGAAACGGTCGCTCCAGTTTGGCTTTCTACTGCTTTAGCTAACTGCAGTGAACTTGCATGGCGATTTTCTTCAACCCTTCTCAACAGAACACACTCCTGTCATGATGTTATCTCCCATGGAAGGCCTGTACACGTCTGTATGATGGTTGCATTTCCATCTTTCTTACATTTTTGGATCACTTTTGACAGCATGAAATGGGAAGGGCTTTTCTTTGTAAAGTAATGCTCTTTTATAGTCACCTGTCTGCTGGACGCCTCTTAAATGAATCTTTAGACTCACCTGTGGTTGAATGCCTGTTAATTAGAAGTTTGTAGTCTTAAGTGTGGCTTTTCTACTAGGACTATAATTTGGGTGTACTCATTTTTGCATCATGGGCTTGAATGAATTTGTTAGGAAAATCACTTTTTTGTGTGTGTACAATTTAACACATCTTGTTTGCAATCAATGACCCACATTTGTGGGAGTATTTTGTAGTATAGTATATCATACAAAATGTTGATTCTGAAACGAAACTAAAGCTTTTCTCGCAAACGTAGTGGAATGTACTGTATTTTAAACTCACACAGGATTCACAAAGATAATTACTGAAGATCCCTGTAGAGGTCATTCAAGTGAGCAATGCCAGGCAAAGATGGATGTGATTTAATTCCCTTCTCCCGTTTCAGGTTTATGGCGCTGCCATCCAGTTTTATGAGCCCTACCCACAGGAGTGCCTGACTGATCAACAGCTCTCCCAGCTGGGTCTCCTGACAGGTCGAACACGTAATCCACGCTGTCCTCCGTCAGCTCGGTTCATAATCCACCGCCAGCTGCACTGTAGCCCCAGCTCCGCTGAAGCCGGGCCGAACGTCAGCTGTGTCCACACTGAACGCGATGGTAGCGAACATGAAGCGCGACACACGCCTAACTGTTCGCGTGCACATTCGCACCTTGAAGCGTGTACAACGCGAATTGGTCGCACTTCAAATATGGTATTTTCACGCGCGACCTGGCCTTCAGCGGAGCTGGGGCTACAGTGCAGCTGGCGGTGGATTCTGAACCGAGCTGACGGAGGACAGCGTGGATTACGTGTTCGACCTGGCCTCCGGTAGAGCTGGGACCGCTGCACTGGGGGTTTGGTGAGCTACAGATACAGTCTAGCTACGGCGGAGGGATCCATAAACCGCAGCGAGCCTCTCATAAACACCGGCTCCTCGCCGCCTGGAGAACGTGACCTGCTCGCCCAGTTTGTGCCGTGAATGTCCAACCTTCGCCTGCCGAAACACCAACTACATTTCTGAGCAGCTGTCCATCTGTCTGCGGTTCGTAAAAGTTTATAATATTTGAGCAGCGTGGGACGTGGTGCGGTAGCAGCTACCAGGAAACCAGGTGAGGAGGCCGTTTCAAGGCTGAGACGTGCTTTTACAGCAACAACGGCTCTTTTAAAAGCCACCCACAAACGTCTTAAGAGCATTCCTGTCTTAATAGTTTATTTCTTTATTTCTGTCTCTGTATTTGAAAACAGCTTGTGTCATGTAGCTCGGGGTGATTAGCCACGATGTTTATCAGTATTTCCTCCATGTCCTGCTGAGGCTGTGACTCCATGACAGTCACAGAATCACTGAAACTCTGTCGCCTGATTGGTTGTCGCGGCGCGATTTGACGCTGGAGTTCAGATTTTTCCAACTCGAGCGATAGACGCCATGAGCGCGAATGCACAAAATGCTCCGCATAAAAAGCAGCGCGAATTTTCCATCGCATCTGTAGCGCGAATTGTTCGCGCGAATCAGGCAGAAAAGCTTTTTCGCGACGCAAATCTGCTTCTGAAGAGTCGCGGGACACCAAGTCGTGCTTCATCGCGCTCCTACATTGATTTTACATGTAAACCTGAAGCTCTAGTCGCTCCTATCGCTTTTGGTGTGGACACACCGTAAGGGTTACAACGTTATTTTTTTTCGTTTAGTCGCGTTATTATTATTTTGTCGTTTTTCTGTTTCCTGTGTTCAGAGCCCGTTTCTCTCACAGGCGACATAATTTCTCAAGTTCCAGTCGCGGCATTATTTGGAAGCTGCAGCTGCACCAGTGAGTCTGCACTGAGTAGCATGAGAAAGGGAACGATAACAGGTGTTAAGCCGCGAACGGTGTTGCATACCCTGCTGCACGAAAAAGCATCGTTTTATTGACAACAATGAGAAAACAGATTAAAATACCAGCAACGCGACAGCTTTAAAATATATTCGTAATGTTTTCATGTTTCTATATGTATATGCGCACCCTTAAAACGTAACGTGTTATCGCAGATGAATGTAAAAAAAATAAAAATAAAATCACGACTTTTAACCGAACATGTTTGATGTTACTGTTTTAACATCAGTGTGTCTCAGAAGTATTTTTCGCTGTTTATTATGGAGGACCAAAACTGACATAATTAAAAATAAAAGCAAAAATATACATATTGCTTTTCCTTTTCCTTAAATGTGCATTATATATATATATATATATATATATATATATATATATATATATATATATATATATATTGGTTTTTGCAATTCCTTTTACATGCATTGCTGTCAAGAAAATTTATATTTTGTTTTTATTTTTTTCTTATTACGTGCATTTTTGTAAAAAAATATGTGTTCATTCCTTTTCCTTAAACATGCATTCCCATGCAAAAAAAAATACCTTTGTTTTTTCCTACTGCTTTTACATGCATTTTTGTTTATATATATATATATATATATATATATATATATACATTTCCTTTTCCTTTTGCATACATTCCGTGTTTTTACATTCCCTCATCGTTTCTATTTACATTACCGTATGCATTTCTTCTTCATTATGCAAAAGAAGAGGGCGGCCCTTCTTGGATTTATTTATAAAAAGAAAAATAAGAAGAACATTTCAATTCACAAAGCTAGAATAAGGGCACAATACTGATTAAAACAAATGAATAGTTAAAACACAAAAAGATAAATATGTAATAAGACAAGAAACCATTTATTCTGATATGATTCTGGAGGAATCTGGTTCCTTTAGGAATCAAGGCTTGATCTGCAGCTGCTGGAATAAAGCTGAATTAATTTAACTAATTGTAATTAGTTTAACTAATTTAGCACCAGTGGTTTACCTCCAAACCAATAAGCAATGTAAGAAAACATAAAACATTCTTTGGATTAATAAATGGTATGTTTAAAAAATTATCTAGATAAGAGTAATTAAGCTTTGGAGAATTTCTTAATTTATGGCTTGATCACGACGGTAAAACAATCCAGTTCCCATATTGTGATTAATAAGGCGAGCTCAAACCCAGCTAATGAGAATAGTTTCTGTTCTTAAACAATCTATTTTTAAACCAAGTTCTGTTTGAACCGTTAATAGCAATCTTTGTTTATGAAACACCAGCCTAAACCAACACGTGGGCTTGTTTAGCTTAAGGTGTCTGCGACAGACGTAGGGCGTTTAGAGTGGCTCAAATACATTTATTAAACAGTAAGCAAAAAAGGAAAACTCCTGTTTGATTGAGTAGCTCAAATTGCAGGATTTAAACGACTCTTGGTTGGGAATTGTCTTTCAAAAAAACACTGATTAAAACTCCAGGTCGAGGCCTAGTTTACACAAAGATAGCAGATGAAACTTGCAAAGTTAACGATAAAAGAAGGAAACACTTTTAAAATTAGTTATCCTAACTAATTTGCTCTACCCAAACAGACCTTATCAGCGTTTAAAGTCCGGGAGTAGCGGGAGGGCTGCTTGGTTCCTGCTACAGGAGAGCCCTGCATCCGCCTTTGTTGCTTCCGCTCCAGGCTGCAATCTGCCATCCAAAGTTTCCCCAGCGTCCTTGCTCCCCAGGAGCAAGGTTTTGACTGCTCTGGGTTTGGATTGGGTAGCAGAGGAAGCTGAATGGATTAAAAAGGCCGCTTGGGCTGCGCTGTTCGGCCGGTCGCCTCCTCCTCGGCCGCATTCCAGCGGTGTTTGCCCGCACTTCCGGATCTCACCCTCCCATGGGACTTCAGAGCAGAGTTTAGGATCTGACTCTTTGGGAGGCATTCCGGGGCCCGGGATTTCGGAGTGCATTTTGGGATTCACACCCTCGGGGTGCTCTCCGGAACCCGGATTTCTGGAGTGTGATCCAAAATCTGATCCTTGTGAGCCTGTTTCTGAGTCCAAGTTGGAGGTCTGTGTTAGCATACTCTAAACCTCAGTATTGCTTTGAGCTCTTCAGAACCTATGACTCCAGTATCAATTTCAGAACCTAGAATTCCAGTGACTGCTTTAGAACCCGGGACCCCAGAGTGTAGTCCAGAACCCGAGACTTCAGGGTCTCTTGATTTTTCTTTGGGGGGGGGGAGTCCACTGCTTCCTCCCATGGCTGCCAGTAGCAAGTCGCGGTTCCTTCCAGTGGCTGTCGGTGGCTGGTTGCGGACTCTTCCAATGGATCTAATGGAGCCATTGGCGTATTCCCGTGGGTCTGAGCCAGCGGACTCCTCCAGCGGGTCCAAGCCAGAGGGCTCCTCCATTGGGTCTGATTCAGTTAACTCCTCCAGTTGCCGCCAGCAGCAGGCCGCAGCTCCTTTCCGAGGGTGCTCTGGTGAACACACCTCGGGTCCAAGACTCCTCCAAAGGTGTTCTGGTGAAAACGCCTCGGGTCCAAGTCATCTCTGAGGGTGTTCAGATGGACACGCCTCGGGTCCCTGTCGCCTCCGAGGGGATCCAGACAGACATGCCTCGGGTCACTACATTCAGTCATTCACCCATCCACACACACATTCACACACTGGTGATGTAGCCATAGTTGCCCTGGGACGCTGACAGAGGCGAGGCTGCTGGACACAGGTGCCACCGGGCCCTCTGACCACCACCAGTAGGCAACGGGTGAAGACACAACGACTGAGACTATCAGAGCCGGGGCTCGAACTGCCAATCTTCCGATTACAAGATGAACACCCAATTCCTGAGCCACGGTCGCCCCTTCCTTGACCCTTCCTTAAACCAATTGGCTCAAGTCTTCAATGCCTCATGGGGTTTCATTACACCATCACTACCAGCAACCTCTGTAGCATCAAGGCTATAAGCTAAAAAAGTTAACGTACAGCCCTAACCTACCTTGAAACATGAGGGTGGAAACAACATTCTTTGGGACTTTTTATCTGCGCAAGTCTCCAGGCCTCAATCCAATAGAGAATGTTTGAATGGAGTTTAAAGCCAAACATTTCAGCTCCATAGAAGATCTGCATGGAAGAATGGGCCAAAATACCTGCTGCAGTGTGTGCAAACCTTGACAAGACCAACAGTAAACATTTGATGTCTGTCATTGCCAACCAAGGTTACATTACAAAGTATTAAGGTGAACTTTTGTAATTGACTAAATACTTAGTTTCAGCACCATTATGCAAATAAATTATTAAAAAATCATACAATGTTATTTCCTGGATTATTTTTTTTTTTTTTACAATTTGTCTCTCACAGTTGAAGTGCAACTATGATAAAATTACAGACCTCTCTCATCTTTCTAACTGGTTCTAGTTTGCTTACTCAGGTGGGGCAACAGAAGTCTCTCCAAGACCTTCATGATGTGGGATGTCAGGGCAACAGGTCTGTAGTCATTGATGACTGATGGGTGAGTTTTATTTGGTACTGGAACAAGGCAGGATGTCTTCCACAACACTGGAGCCTTCTCCTGGGTCAGGCTTAGGTTGAAGAGGTGCTGCAGAATCCCACAGAGCTGCTCTGCACAGGTATTCAGGACTCTGAGGCTGACACCATCTGGACCTGCAGCCTTGTTCCTGTTCAGTTTCTCCAACTGCCTCTTCACCTGACTTCTAGAGACAGACAGGTGGGAGAGTGAGATAAAGGGGGTAGCAGCATCCCGTGACTTGGAAGTGGAAGAGTTCATGACTGAGGTGTGACAGGACAGGTGGGTCTGAAGAGAGTGGGATGTCTCTTTGGCTGGAAACAGGAGAGGAGGATGCTGAGCTTGTTCCTGAACTGAACCTATTGAAGAATGTGTTCAGTTCATTGGCTCTATCAAGACTTCCATCTATCCAGTCCTTCCTGTGCTTAAACACTGTGATCTTTTTCATTCCAGACCAGACATCTCATATATTTTTCCTCTGTAGTTTGTTCTCCAGCTTCTTCCTGTAAGCCTCTTTGCTGTCTCTGATCTTGACTTTTAGTTGCTTCATTATACTCATTAATACCTCCCCATCTCCCTCCTTGAAGGCTCTTTTTTTCTTGTTCAGCAGTTCCTTCAGCTCACTGGTGATCCAGGGTTTGTTATTAGGGAAGCATCTCACTGTTCTAGAGGGGATGATGTTGTCCACACAGAAGTTTATGTAGTCAGCTTCAGGGTTGTTTTAGGTCCACAAACTGGATGACTCTTTGCCAGCTGATACATATCAGAATATAAAACTATTACTATTTTTGTATTATTTCGTACTATTGGATGATATCAGAAGGTTATTTTTGAAGTAAAATTTTTTTTTTTAATTGAACATGACATCAGACATTATATACCTGTTACAAATGAGAGAAATTTTTTTTTATTTCAAAAACCTTATCATTCTGTACATATTTCTAAATATTTTTAATAATTTAAACCTTGGGAGGTCTTACATCACTTTGAACTACGGAAACCCCAGAGGTGCATTGGTGATTTCTATTCTTTTAAATATCTATTACATTTTCTAAATTCTCCCAAAATTAAATTGTCAAAAACAGTAATTTGAATAAATCGTTATAATTCATATATTAGCCTGTCCCACCTAATGAACTGTTGATGATTTGGTCATATATTTTAGTCAGTTATCCTTCTGAAAGACATGATGATTACCTATTTTCAGCTTTCTGACAGATGTCATGATGTTTCTTGTTTAAAATACATTCAAATAAGGTTCCTAGGGCCTTTGGAAGAAAAACAGGCCAACAGCATCACAGGCATTCCACCATAACTCACAGTGGTGATGAGCTTTCTTGCAAATCTTTGTTTCAGTCCATCTAATTAATACATTTTCACCTCATCTAGCCACATATGAAGCATTCTGGATAAATCTTAGTAGAACTGTTTGGTAAACACACACAGTTATGTGTCCCAACAGCTGGCTGGCAAGTAGTACACACTATCTAATGCATGCCATTAAGAATTGCTTGTTGATCATAAAATCTGTTATGCAGGTCTCTGACAGCAAGTTTGGGATATTTTTTTAAATGATTTTCTCAACTCGACTGCTTCACATGCTTGATAACCTGTGCTCTGTGTCCATCATGTCACATTATGTTGAGGAGAGAGGACTTGTTGGGCTGTGTTAAACACGGTGCTGCCTTCAGCATGATTATTATCAGATGCTACAAGCTGATAATCACCACTAAAATCGGAATCATGTGCTGTGTTGTGGCAGCAGGTGGTTATGTTTCATCTTTTATTCACCCGGGTTGTGGTTGGGAGAGGATATGATGATTACCGTCCCTACGTGAAATGTTTGTATTCTAATTATGCGCAATATTATGTGCAGTAATAGAATGGAGAAAAGGAGTGTATTTCTCTGCAAGTGCTGCAAAAAAAAAAAAAACTAAAAGATAAGGTTTGGTGCCACTGTGCTTACTTGGTAGATTATTTAGGTATCAGATTCTATAAAAACCATAAGTAGTATAGTATATGCACTCGGCTGCAGAAGACAGCAGATGGCAGCAGTGACCTTTTGATCACCATGACTGCAGCAGCACCAAAGATGCTCCAGTAGTATACTCAAGCCTCCAATAAAACTAATAAAAATAATGTTTTTTTGTGGAAACAGAATACAAAAAGCGATCCCAGTTTTTTCTAACATGTAACCTTTGAGAATAAAACATATGGCACTTATAGTACAGACCAGAAGTTTGGACACACCTTCTCATTCAATTAATTTCCGTTCTTTTCATGACTGCGTTGTAGATTCTCAATTAAGGGCATCAAAACTATGAATGAACACATGATGTATGGAATTACTCCATGTACTTAAACAAAAAGGGTGAAATAGCTGAATACATGTTATATTTTAGATTCCTCAAAGTAGCCGCCCTTTGCTCTGATTACTGCTTTGCATTCTCTTGAGCTTCCAGTCACCAGAAATGGTTTTCCAACCATCTTGAAGGAGTTCCCAGAGATTCTTAGTACTTGTTGGTCCTTTTGCCTTCACCTCACCCCAAATCATCTCCATTGGGTTCAGGTCTGTAGTTCCGGTGACTTTGGAGGCCGGGTTATTTGACAATTTTTTTGTAAAAGTACTACATAATTCCATGGGTGTTCATTCATAGTTTTGATGCCTTCATTGAGAATTTACTATGTAAATAGTCATGAAAAGAAAGGAAACTCATTGAATGAGAAGGTGTGTCCAAACTTTTGGTCTGTACTGTATGTAACTGATCTATGGCTTTGTACATATGTGTGAAAACACTTCTACCAATACTCTACCTCCAACAAGCCTGACAATCATTTACCATGCCGTTTCAGCCAGTTTCATCGCACGCACACACACACACACACACACACATGGTTTTCTCCCAACAGGAGGGGGCTCACATAATCTACCTGATGCTGACAGTTAAATTACCTCAAGGCCTCATTTTTTAATGAACCTGACCCAATTCATTGTTCAATTACTGATGTAAACCCAGATTGTGTAATACTTTCCCTTAAACTGTGTCTCCTCCTTCAAAACGGCTGATTAATCTGACGCTCACAGGGATAAACAATCCTTAAACGAAGCCAGTCCATCAAAGCTTTGCAGGATTGTGTCCTTTATGCTGCACATTTCGAACCACAGCCAGAATCTCCTTGGCTGCTTTTGGACTCGATGAACCAGCCAGAGCAGTTAAATAAAACAGGAGCGGCTAACGAGGGAAGACAGCTCTGAAGAACACGTCAGGGAGAGAGGGCAGGTTTTTCTAATGTTCACTTGTCGTACTGCATCAAAGAAGATGGCCAGAATTGCTCGGTGTAAAGTAAAAACAGAAGTGTTACCATTTTTGTTATTGAAAGTTCCCTGCATAAATTTTTTAATTTTTTTGACAGAGCAGCAAAAATAAGCGTATAATTGTGAATGTTCTGTCCTCACAAGACGTGGAGCTGACTAGATGCTTATCTTGCTAGACAGACAGTGAACAGTCCATGGAGTAACTTCATAGTTTTTATTTCCATATAAGTCTGTAAAACTGAAACAAACAGACAATCACATTAATGTCTCATTTTACCTACAATCTAAACTGCTGAGACTGCTAAATCAGCCGTTTACAGGAAAATAAACCACACAACGTAACACCGCGTGTGAACGTTAGCGTAATGCTAACCGCGAAGCAAAGCTTGCATTAAAACCAACGGGAAACGGTTAGCTTGACCCGCTAGCATGCTAACGCTAACACACATCGAAACTGTACATTAAAACGCACAACTCCGTGAAAACATTCTCTATAATGTTTTATGAACCACACACTTTAACGATAGCCTCGTATGTACTTAACAAATGAATAAAACACTTTGACAGGTTCTATATTTAAACTTACAGGCTTATGTGGGCCAAACATCAAGCAAGACGATGGGAGCTCTGATTGCAGCATAAACATTGTAACTTTCTTGTTCTCACAGGCACCCCTAGAGGGCGCTAAACACCAGTAACAAAGATGTCCATGTTAAAGGGCACATACACATTAAATCAATACCATCACACTCCCCGCCTGGTATAATTTTTTGTCTTTTTTATACCACCAGTCCATTTTCTTTTAACTGTCCTCTGCGGCACCTTTGGGGAGCAACAGGACAAGTTGTGACACAGGACGTGAGTAGACACGTGGTTTCCCTTGTTTCACAACTCTTAGTTCTACTTTCCTGATATTTTGATCCTTGCTCGGGATGCACTTGGTGATAATACCCACTGGCCATTCGTTCCTTTTGGCTGGATCATCTTTTAACAAGACAATGTCCCCAACTTGAACATTAAACTTTTCAGTTGTCCATTTCTTTCTGGATTGAAGAGTTGACAAATACTCGACTCTCCATTTCTTCCAAAACATGTCAGCAAGACATTGGACATGTTGCCATTGTTTTCTGTACAAGTCTTTCAAGTCAAACTCTGCTGCTGGAGCGGGAGCGCTGCCTGCCTTTTGAGTGAGGAGCATCGAGGGTGTTAAAACAGAAGGGGACTCTGGGTCAGCTGCTGCAGGAACGAGTGGGCGAGCGTTCATAATAGCCATAACTTCTGCCATTAGAGTTGTGAGGACTTCATGAGTTAGGCGTATTGGTCCAGATTGGAGAAGTAAACCATCCAAAATTCTGCGGGCGATGCCGATCATTCTCTCCCATGAGCCTCCCATATGGGAGGAGTGAGGTGCATTGAATGTCCATGAACAGCCCTCAGAGTCGAGATAACCTTGCCCCTCAGGATCATCTGTGCGGATCTTTAGCTCTCTGCAGCTCCAACGAAGTTAGTTCCTCTATCAGAGCGAAGAACTTTCGAAGGGCCTCGAATGGCAAAAAACCTTCTCAAGGCGTTAATGAAACTTGAAGTGTTCATTGCTTCAATCACTTCTATGTGTACAGCTCGGGATGCTAAGCAGCTGAACATTACTGCCCAACGTTTGCTCTCTGCTATACCTCCTCTGGTGCGACGTGAAACAACATTCCATGGCCCAAAGACGTCTAAACCAACTCTAGTAAATGGGGGCTCCACAGCAAGCCTGTCATAGGGAATGTCGGCCATTTTATGCTCCATTGGTTTGCCTCTGAGTTTGCGACAAAGGAAACATCCGTAGATCAGGGTAGAGATTAGCTTTCTTCCTCCCAGAATCCACACACCAGCAGAGCGAAGAGCACCCTCAGTGAGTTGTCGACCTTGGTGAGCTACCTCTTGGTGGTAGTGTCTAACAAGCAAAGTTGACACATGATGTTTCTTGGGGAGTATGACTGGGTGTTTCTCATCATATTGAAAGTCTGCCGAAGAAATTCTACCGCCAACTCTCAGCAGCCCATCATGGTCAATAAAGGGGGTCAGTGTCCACAAAGAGCTAGCTTTGGAGATATTTTCTCCATTTTGCAGTCTTTTGACCTCATCCTTGAACACAAGCCGTTGGACACTGCGAATGATTTGCACTTTAGCTTGAGTCAGCGGCCTTTCGTGATTCTGTGCTGAAGTTTTAGATTTGTTTCTTGCCACAATGATGAGTCTAGCTATAGCTCGTGTTAGTCGTTTCCAAGAAGAGAAACGTTCAAATCTGTGAGGATGGAGAGGTTCTTTGGAAATTTTGGTTGTAAAGGAGCTGACCTCAGGGCAAACTTCTGAATCCTGCTCTGGTTCGATGGTTCAAGCAAGACGATGGGAGCTCTGATTGCAGCATAAACATTGTAACTTTCTTGTTCTCACAGGCACCCCTAGAGGGCGCTAAACACCAGTAACAAAGATGTCCCTGTTAAAGGGCACATACACATTAAATCAATACCATCACAGTGAAGCTGAATTAAAATGATGATGATCATTAAAATGTATTTATTTTTACTTATAAAAATCTGTAGGTCTGGTGTATTTTGTGCGATATCTGTGCAGCTTTCTTAAGCTTTATGTCCTTAAGGGTGTATCTCAAGCAGCTTTGCACATGTAGGAACTAAGGATGATACTGGTATTGGGGCCGATACCGTTCTAATGTATTCGTATCGGTATCGGTTACACAACAGATACGATGAACCAATACTTAAAATGTGAAAACTGCAGTAATTTCACAAACATTTTTTAATGTTTCATTTGGAAATTTTGTTCTTCAAATTCATTGCATTTTTTTGTGTGTGGTAGAAGAAGGAGGAAAAGCAATCCCACTGCATGGTGATGCTGTGCACCAATTTTTAAAGTACGGATTAAGATTCACACAATCTTGCTAGGTTGCAATTCATTTGTAAGCTCCAATCAAAACAACCACCTTCTCATAACTCCTCAAGCTAAAATACAGAAATAATTCTGTATATATTGTACACATTCATTAGAAGTGAGGATCAAGAAATGCGACATAAAATGTAGGGCTGAACGATTTTGGAAAAAAAATCTAATTGCGATTTATTTTCTTCAGTATTGCAATTGTGATTTAATTTGCTATTTTTTTATAGGGCTTCTCTAATGTGTTTTTTAACTAATGCAAGCAAGAAAATCAATCTGTATTATTACAAACCATGGCAGATTTTTTTATATACATAATTTATAATTTAGCATGGCTGAATACAAACAAGATTATTTATCTACTTAAATCACCACATTCAATGTGATGTCGTTATGCAAACAAGGTTTTTTTCCTGCAGCTTCCAGCTAGCAAGCCCCTCTTCAGGCCGGCTGCAATGTTTTCCCTCTGTCGTGGTCAATAATATCACCTCCAGTTCAGGAGTACTTAGAGTAAAACATCTTCAGTGGAGAAAAACCTGGCTGAGACTTAATTTAGTTTCACCTCTGCAGAGCGTGGAGAAGACCTGTCCTCATCAGTCTGAGTCCCAGGCGTTCTGCCTCTCTTCTGCAGACAGGCTTGCTTTATTCAATCCACATGATGGCTCACAGCACATACACACCAATACATTTGCTGATTTATTTCCCCACACACACATCAGTTACATCCTGCGAAATAACAGGTACCTGGCGGCGCCTGACGGTGTCTGGTCCTGCAGTTTCTCTCTAAAAACAACTCCCTCTCACATCTGCAGGCCTTGATTACTTTCAGCAAAGCATAAAATATTTAATCACATTAAAAATCCTCATTACCTCCTAGGGTCGTCTGGTGGCGGCCATTGTAGCCATGCGACTCTCATATATGGTGGTGTGATGTTTTTTAGGTGTTGATAAAGGTTCGTAGTGTACAGCGTGAGGTAGCAACATAATCTGTATAATACCTGGTGTTGTGCAGCATCATCATTTTTATAGCCAATATAATTTCCAATGTACTATTCCTCTTTGGTACGAAACTTTGAGCTTCTGTCAAGCTTTAGACCATTTTATAACAGGTTAAAGCACAGCGTTTCCTTCTCTCTCTGCATTGTTTAAGCTGCTCACAAATCATGTGGCTTTCCCAGATCTCATGCTCATGACCAATCAAATTGCAGCCTTTGCTATTAGAACATCTGATTTAGTCATATTGCGATATTATTGCAATCAATTTTCAACCCTAATACACTGATAGAAATACCTAAATATGCACCAGAATGAGAGGTAAATACAATGCATGAAATGATACCACTTTTTTCAAACCGATAAAGAAACTTTGATCTGAGTACGTGCCGACACCGAGTAACAATGGATAAAAAAAATGCAATGAATTGAAAAACAGGTTTTATTTTCTTCTCTGCTTCATACAACAAATTATGGTGAATTTGATAAAAAAATATGAATAAAAATGACCACAAAACTAAGATTTCAAGTGAACAATAAGCATTTTCTTTGAAATTACTGCAGAGTTTCTATTTTGTAAGTAGTGGTTTATTTTATTGGTTAACTAACCAATACTGATATGATAATACATTAGAATGGTATAGCCCCCAATACAAGTATAAATATCGGTGCATCACTACTAAATACTTATTTAGAACAACTGATGTTCATGTTTCAAGCTCTGTTTTAGAACTTGGACTAAATGCAACCGGAGGAATTCCCCAAAGAGGAAAACTGATCCTTTTCTTTCATTGTTTAGCCTCTACTAAATAATTCTAATCTAGGAACAGACATTCTCCAGAGAATTTAGACTGTTTTGGGGCCTGGTATTTATCTCCAGCGGTCATCGAGTGAGAGGTGCACCGTGAGCTGGTCAGCATTCCCCCAGTCCATCACTGGGAAACTTTGAGACACAGAGAGTGAACAAGCATTTACACATTTACAACTTGAGGCAATATAAGGAGACCAATTAACCAAACAGTCCTGTTTCTGAGCTGAGGGGGCGTGGGGGCAAGAGTATCTGAAGAAGACCCTCGCAAGCACCAAGAGAGCCTGCAGAAAGACCCCAGGCTGGCAACAGTGCTACTTCTAAGATAATCTGGATGAAAAAGGGAAGGCCATTAACATTTATTAAATTCTGTTTTTAGCTCTTTGCAGCAGGTATAATGAATTCCATTAGCAACGAGTGGACTTTTTGTCTCCAAGAAATAAAATAAATTATTGGTCGTCATAAAAAACAAGCTCTTAAGTCTGAACCTGTCCCCTTGAGGAAATGAATGCCAAAGGTTTCTAGCAAGCAGTGAGGCCTGGTTTATGTGTTAGTATTCCCAGTGTGCACCGCAGAAACTTTAAAATGCTTATTCAGCTCCTTGAACTAGGTCTGAAATATTTAAAGGACTGAACAATACTTTTTTCACCTTTGAAGAACGTTAATTCTTCAACACCTCCGGAAGCTACAGAGTTAGATCATAAAAACTAAAAAAAAAGAAATGAAACTGAATGTTTTACTTTTTCCATAAACTAATGCTCTTATGTAGTAAACTCAGAACCAACATTTGTAAGTTTAAAACCTTAGTGCTATCTACTAAATGTGTTCCTGGATTTCAAAAACCTAATCAGATCAGATGTGTGAGCATTTAAACAATAATGACCTGTTTGAGAAGTTTCAGTCAGGCTTTAGAGCCAATGGCCGCTGGCTGCTCTGCTTTGTGACCGCATACCATGGAGGCCGCCATTGCTCCTCCATTATTGTAGTACCTCTATTTGGCCGCTAGGCCCCCATTGAAAAGCATTGGACTTTAGAAACGTTAAAAACAACTTTAATGCCTGGTGCCCATTTTTTAAAAACTTTTTATGGCTACATATTCCTCCTGAGATAACGCTGGGCTCGTAAAAATAATAGGCACCAGGCTGGTTTTCGTAAGATAATTTTTTGAAATCTTGCATAATTAATGAGTGGGCCGGACTTTGATTGACAGGCTGTTTCGTTGGACTTTAATTATAGTAACACTACATTTAATACTCATTTCAAGTTACTAGTTCTTACCTTTTGGCGTTTGAGAAATAGGATAACCGTCGGAGGAGCGCAGATACGGCAGTAGTGAGGCATGGGGCTATTAGCCTTTAGCTTATCTAGCCAAGTTTAGCATCAGAGCTAAAGACGCGGGAGCAGAATGGGCGTGATTACGACCGAACTACATGCCCATACACGCCCCGCGATGGCAGAGTCTACAGGGAAGATCCCGCCGCTATGCCCTTTTTAGGAACATGCTTTGTCAGAGCTGGGGAGGAGGAGTCTGTGAATCCGCCATGAATTCCCCCATGAAAGTCATTCTGGTAAACGGGGAGGAGTGAGTAGGCGCTGTCTATTCTTTTTTACAGTCTATGTTTAGAGCTCATCATAGCACTGAAACAGCTCTCATGAAGGTTACTAATGATATTCTCATAGTCTCAGACAATGGACTGGTGACCATTCTGGTCCTGTTAGATCTCAGTGCTGCCTTTGACACTGTTGTTCATAATATTCTCATAGAAAGGCTTCAAAGTGTCGGTATAATAGGAACAGCACTAGGCTGGTTTAAATCTTATTTGTCCAACAGATTTCAGTTTGTTCAGGTAAACAATAGATCTTCCTCGGCCTCAATGGTTACTTGCGGAGTACCACAGGGTTTGGTGCTTGGGCCGATTCTTTTTACTATATATATGCTTCCTATTGGTAAAATAATTAGGCAGCATGGGATAAATTTCCATAGTTATGCAGATGACACACAGCTATATCTATCCATAAATCCTGATGAATCCAATCAGTTAGGTAGACTACAGGCATGTCTTGAAGACATAAAAACTTGGATGACTCTAAACTTCTTGCTTCTGAATTCAGAAGTTGTCGTCTTTGGACCAGAAGCTCTGAAAAATAAACTACTTAGTCAACCCCTTCACCTGGGCGACATTAAATTAGCCTCCAGTAATAAAGCAAAGAACCTCGGTGTTATTTTTGACCAAGATATGTCATTTAGATCTCACATTAACGAAGTCTCTAGGATTTCCTTTTTTCACCTTAGGAATATTGCAAAAATTAGAACCATCCTGTCCAGGAATGATGCTGAAAAACTAGTCCATGCCTTTGTTACTTCAAGGCTGGATTACTGTAACTCTTTATTATCAGGTAGTCCACAGAAAACAATTAAAAGTCTTCAGTTAGTCCAAAATGCTGCTGCTAGGATTCTGATGAATATTAAAAGAAGAGATCACATTTCCCCTGTTTTAGCTTCTCTTCACTGGCTCCCAGTAAAATCTAGAATAGAATTCAAGATCCTCCTTCTGACATATAAAGCCCTTAATAATCTAGCTCCATCATACATAAGAGACCTGATTGTTCCATATGTTCCTAACAGGGCCCTTCGCTCTCAGACTGCAGGTTTACTGGTAGTTCCTAGGATTTCTAAAAGTAGAATGGGTGGCAGATCTTTCAGCTATCAGGCTCCCCTCCTATGGAACCGGCTCCCAGGGTTGGTTCGTGAAGCAGACAATTTGTATATCTTTAAAACTAGGCTTAAAACTTTCCTCTTTGACAAAGCTTACAGTTAGAGATATGTTAATAGGCAGTTGGAGACAGGTTAGACAGGTAGCTAGGAAGAGATAGGTTAATGTTAGTAGCTAGGTAGAGTGTCAAAAGCTAGGAAGGGATATGAAGAGGTAGAGTAGCTAGGTAGAGATAGATTAATGTAAGCCAGGTAGAAAGTGTTAGTAGCTAGGTCTCCTAGTAGCTAGGAGACAGGTTAATGTTAGTAGCTATGCTGCTTTAGGCTAGGCTGTTGGAGGACATTATTAGGGTCTGTTCCTACTTTCTCTCTGTCAGGATCCAGCAGGAGGAGCTGTCAGTCCATTTCTCTCCACAGGTGCTGAGGATTAAGCAGCAACAGGTGGAGCTCATTACTGCAATCACCTTAGCAGTATTTAGAGGGAGCGGATCCACCAGACGGGCGTCAGATGATTCCGTTTCCTGGAGTGGTAACCCTGACCCTTAGTCTACGCTACGCTCGATATTTGCCCATGATCTTACCTTTGTTCCCTCCTGTGTTCCTCGTCTTAGTTCCTTCCGGACTCGCCGCGTCAACCCCAGACCATCTCAGGCTCTCCGAAGTTCCTTCTGTGAACCATCTCCTGATACCTGCCCTGGACGCTCGTCTTCCTGGGGTGCGGACGCTCCTAACTTCCCTGCTCCACCAGCCTCACCGTTGCTGCTGCTCGGCTCCTGATCTTCTCCGCTCTCCCCAGCTGCCTGTGGAGAAGAAGGTTCAGTCAACATCATTCCCATCTTCCAGAATCCTGCTCCGCTCAGGTCCCTTACCTCTTCCTCCTACTCCGGTGTCCATTCCCATCTCGTCGCCGTCTCCCAAGATCCACACCAGTCCAGTTACCGTGTCCCTCCCTTCTAGGAAGAAAATAAACTTTTATTTGAGGAAGACGCTAATCTTTTGTCCGAGAGTTTCTGTGCTGGCTTATGAGTCAAACTAAAAACATGACAGAATCATCTGACCATCCTGACTCAGCGGCACAGTTGCGCTCGGCTCTTTCTGAACAAGGGGCCATGCTAGGTCATCACGAAGCCCTGTTGCAAGATCTAGCTCGTCAGCAGGTCGCCTTCCAGCAGGGTTTTGTTCGGATAACACAACTTTTGGACGAGCTCCGAACTACCCGAACCGGAGCAGACTCTTTGAACTCTTCTAGTTCTTCCACAGTTACCGCTCAGCCTTCTCCTATTTCCGCGACGTTTAAAGAAGTGACTTCTCCTCCTCCAGAACCGTTCTCGGGGCAGATAGCCAAGAGTAGGGGTTTCTTGCTTCAGTGTTCTCTTGCCTTCGAGCGGTCTCCAACTCATTTTCATCTTGACGCCAATAAAATTTCTTATATGGTGGCGCTATTCCGCGATCGAGCTCTCCAGTGGGCTAATGCAAGGTTTAGCCAGTCCGAAATGGCAACGATAACTTTCCAAGAATTCAAGACTCAGTTTGAACTTACCTTCTGTCCCTCTGTCGGGGAAGAAGAGGTTGCCAAACAGCTGTGGAGCCTCAGGCAGGGCAACCGGTCGGTCTCTGACCTGGCTATCGACTTCCGCATTCTTGCGGCTGAATCAGGGTGGAACCGTCCAGCACTTAAGGCAGCTTTCCTCCACTCTTTAAACGACAACCTCAAGGATGAATTAGCCACCCGCGACGATCCTCACTCCCTTGACGAGTTAATTTCTCTAGCAATCAAAGTAGACTCTCGGATACGAGAGAGATCCAAGACCCGGAATCGCTTTCTTCCTCACCCCGCTCCTGTTCAACCTCTATCCGTTCCAGATCCAGCTCCTGACCATAATTTCTCCCAAACCGGCTCCGACCCTGAACCGATGCAGATCGGAAACACTCGGCTCACTCCGACAGAACGTCATCGCCGCATTCGCTCCCGAGCTTGTTTGTATTGTGGGGAGAACGGACACTTCATCGCCACTTGCCCGACTCGGCCAAAAGGGGGAGCTCGTCAGTAAGGCTGGGAGTTCTGACGGGTCAGATTGATCAACCTCCCAGACTAATGTTTTCTGCTACTCTGATTGTACATAAGAACTCTTTCCCGGTCCAAGTTTTAATTGATTCAGGTTCTGAACAAAACCTCATCTCCCCAGATCTAGTTAAGAGACTTTCCATTCCCATTATTCCCCTTTGTCAAGATTTTAGTGTCTCCGCTCTGGATGGTCACCTTCTCACAACTATCACACATAAGACAAGACCCGTTTCTCTCATAGTCTCCGGTAACCATCATGAAGAAATCTCTCTGTTTGTTTTCCCTGTCAATGAACCCGCCATTGTCTTGGGCTATCCCTGGTTGGAGGAGCACAACCCCACGATTAACTGGTCCGGCCGGCACGTCAATTCCTGGAGCTCTAGTTGTCATTCTATTTGCCTCCGCTCAGCCGTTCCCCGGGGTAAGATTCCCGACTCCTCCGGGCCTCCGCCTGATCTCACCCATATTCCACCCGAATACCATGACCTCCAAAAGGTTTTCTGTAAAGAAAAAGCACTCTCACTTCCACCTCACCGGCCGTACGATTGTTCAATCGACCTTATTCCCGGCGCTCCACTCCCAGCAGGCAAGCTTTACACCCTTTCCAAAAAGGAAAGAGAGGCCATGGAAAAATATCTTAATGAATCGCTACAGACAGGACTTATCCGACCTTCCACTTCCCCTGTGGGGGCTGGTTTTTTCTTCGTTGAGAAGAAGGACAAATCACTCCGCCCCTGTATCGACTATCGAGCCCTAAATGACATCACTGTCAAAAACAAATATTCTCTCCCACTCATTTCTTCCGCCTTCGAACCCGTCCAAGAGGCCAAAATTTTTTCTAACCTCGACCTCCGTAACGCTTACCATCTGGTTCGCATCCGTAAAGGGGACGAATGGAAGACTGCTTTCAAGACCCACATCGGCCACTTTGAGTACCTGGTTATGCCTTTCGGCCTCTCTAACGCCCCCGCAGTCTTCCAAGCTCTCATTAACGACGTCCTTCGTGATTTCCTTAATATTTTTGTTTTCGCCTATCTAGACGACATCCTCATCTACTCCAAGACTCTGCAGGAACACAGATCCTACGTCCGCCAAGTACTCACCCGACTCCTGGAAAACAGCCTCTTCGTCAAAGCTGAGAAATGTGAGTTTCACAAACCTTCCGTCACCTTTTTGGGTTTTATTTTTGAAGCAGGATGCGTGAGAGCCGATCCCGGTAAACTTCGGGGAGTTGAGGAGTGGCCCACCCCAGAGACGCGCAAGCAGTTGCAACGCTTCCTGGGATTCGCCAATTTTTATCGACGCTTCATCAGAGGCTTCAGCATTGTTGCAGCTCCCCTCACCGCCCTCACGTCCACCAAGCGCTCTTTTTGTTGGAACCCGGAAGCCGATCTCGCCTTTGCCGAGTTAAAACGTCGTTTTGTCCAGGCCCCCATCCTCATCCAGCCTGACCCCGACGTCCAATTTGTCCTCGAGGTGGACGCATCGAACACTGGTGTGGGGGCCGTTCTCTCCCAACGTCTCTCATCTGACGGCAAACTTCATCCTTGCGCCTTCTTTTCTAAAAGGTTTTCTAAAACGGAAGGGCACTATGATGTAGGGGACCGTGAACTGCTCGCCATGAAATTGGCATTAGAGGAGTGGAGACATTGGTTGGAGTCCACCGAGATCCCTGTCCTAGTCTTCACAGATCATAAAAACCTAGCATACCTACAGAAGGCCAAACGACTCAACCCCAGACAATATCGTTGGTCTCTATTTTTCTCCCGTTTCAATCTCTCCATCACATACAGACCAGGGTCAAAGAACATTAAACCGGATGCCTTATCCCGCCAATTCTCACCCGACTCAGATCCTGAACCACCTGAACCAGTCTTACCCAGTTCCTGCCGGATTGGAAGCCTTTCCTGGGACCTTGAACGCCAGATCACGAATGCCACCTCCACTGAACCTGACCCCGGGGGGGGCCCACCAGGGAGAAGATACGTTCCATCCACAGTTCGGTCCAAAGCCATACTATGGGCCCATTCCTCGAAATTTTCTTGCCACCCTGGGGTCAGCCGAACGATTGCTCTTCTGCGCAGATACTTCTGGTGGCCGGGACTCAATAAAGACGTCGTGGAGTTCGTCAAAGCCTGTCACACATGCAACCGCAGCAAGAACGTCCATCAACCCTCTTCTGGTCTCCTTCAGCCCCTGTCCGTTCCTGCCCGGCCCTGGTCACATATCGCCCTAGATTTTATCACCGGTCTCCCAGCATCTAAGGGTAAGACGGTTATCCTCACCATCATAGACCGGTTTTCTAAGGCCTGCCATCTGCTGGCTTTGTCCAAACTTCCTTCAGCAGCCCAGACAGCTAGGATACTGTTCGCCCATGTTTTTCGCCTTCATGGCATACCATCGGGGGTGGTTTCAGACCGGGGTCCTCAATTCACCTCCCAAGTTTGGAGGGAGTTCTGTCGCTCGTTGGGGGACAAGCCTCATCTGTCCTCCGGTTTCCACCCGGAGACCAACGGCCAATGCGAGCGGCTCAATCAGGAGGTCGAGGACGCCCTGAGATGCGTATGTTCGTCCAACCCTCACTTATGGAGCACCTTTTTACCCTGGATCGAGTTTGCCCACAATGCCCACATCTCTGTCGCCACTGGACGATCACCTTTTGAAGCCTCTTTGTTACCAACCTTCCCTACTGCCCAACTCCGTCTCGGATTCTGTTTTTCCCTCCGTTCGTTCCTACATCCTGTCCTGTAAGAGGGTGTGGAAACAGACTCAGGCGGCCCTCCAGCGCACTTCCACCCAAAACAAGAAATACGCCGATCGTCGACGCATCCCCGCGCCCACCTACTCTCCAGGCCAATTGGTCTGGCTATCCGCCAGGAACATCAACATTAAAGCCCAATCTAAAAAACTGTCTCCACGCTTTTTGGGTCCCTATCCCATCCTGGCAGTTTTAAGTCCCCTGGCGGTCCGCCTGAAACTACCCGCATCCCTTCGGGTTCATCCTGTGTTCCATGTCTCCCAGATCAGACCTGTTTCACCCGGCCCTTGTCCCTCGCCCAATCCTCCCCCACCAGCACGGATGTATGATGGGGGCCCGGTGTTCTCCGTCCGTCGACTCCTGGACATCCGTCGCCGGGGTCGTGGCTACCAGTACCTGGTGGACTGAGAGGGATATGGCCCTGAGGAGCGTTCATGGGTTCCCCGCTCCTTTATTGTTGACCATACCCTAATTTCAGATTTCGAGAGAAGATCTAGCTCCTCTTCTGCTCGGCCGCCTGGTGGCGACCGTTGAGGGGGACGTAGTGTCAGGATCCAGCAGGAGGAGCTGTCAGTCCATTTCTCTCCACAGGTGCTGAGGATTAAGCAGCAACAGGTGGAGCTCGTTACTGCAATCATCTTAGCAGTATTTAGAGGGAGCGGATCCACCAGACGGGCGTCAGATGATTCCGTTTCCTGGAGTGGTAACCCTGACCCTTAGTCTATGCTACGCTCGATATTTGCCTATGATCTTACCTTTGTTCCCTCCTGTGTTCCTCGTCTTAGTTCCTTCCGGACTCGCCACGTCAACCCCAGACCATCTCAGGCTCTCCGAAGTTCCTTCTGTGAACCATCTCTTGATACCTGCCCTGGACGCTTGTCTTCCTGGGGTGCGGCCGCTCCTAACTTCTCTGCTCCACCAGCCTCACCGTTGCTGCTGCTCGGCTCCTGATCTTCTCCGCTCTCCCCAGCTGCCTGTGGAGAAGAAGGTTCAGTCAACATCATTCCCATCTTCCAGAATCCTGCTCGCTCCAGGTCACTTACCTCTTCCTTACTCCGGTGTCCCTTCCCATTCTCGTCGCCAGTCTCCCAAGATACCAACACCACGTCCAGTTACCGTGTCCCTCCCTTCTAGGAAGAAAAATAAACTTTTATTTGAGGAAGACGCTAATCTTTTGTCCGAGAGTTTCTGTGCTGGCTTATGAGTCAAACTAAAAACATGACACTCTCCTACTTCTCCCCAATTACATGATGTGCTGTCAATTCAAGCGCTAACCTGTGTTCTCTTAGTCTCTTCCTACAGTAGGTGCTCCTGACCCGCCCTGCTTGACGACGCTGACTAAGATGGCATTGCAGTGACGGAAAGTTCTCCACGTCCTGCTACCAGCTTCTGCTTCTGCATCAGTTCTATTGCTCTTTCTTTGTCTCTGTTATGTATTCTCCAAACCCCAGACGGTCTCGGCAGATGGCCGCTTATGCTGAGCCTTGTTCTGCTGGAGGTTTCTTCCTGTTAAAAGGGAGTTTTTCCTTCCCACTGTCGCTTCATGCTTGCTCAGTGTGAGGGATTGCTGAGAATTACACGATGCAATCTTCTGTGGTTCTCTAATTCCTAAATTAAACATTGTATTGTAATAACTCTTCTTGTAAAGTGCCTTGAGATGACATCTGTTGTGAAATGGCGCTATATACATAAACTGAATTGAATTGAATTAAAAACACACCATGTCTGCATATTCCTGCAGAACATACGCTTTATCTAAACATCTGGGTAACTTGATCACATTTTTAAGCTATAAATCTGAATAAAACTGCTCCTATTTTTCCATCATAGATCTGCTGAGCTCTTTCGGAGCCTTCCTGGATGAGGCTGATCTGGTTTCCCACTTCAGAGGCACTTTCAGAAGAGGCAGCCTGACTTTTGGTGATGAACCAGCCGCCGATTTTTCCTGCCTTCCTGCGTCCTGGGGAGTGACTCACTGCTCGAGTCTAGTCGGATTAATAACCGTAAACGAAAAACTAATGAATGAATCGAGTACGAGAAGCTTCCAAACGGCCTTCAAGCCCAACCTGATCGATGATAAATAAAATCCCTGTGACTGTTTATGAGACGTTTGGCATGGAGCAGCAGAGTTTTACTTTGTGTTGAAGGGCTGTGTGTGTGTGTGTGTGTGTTTGTGTGTGTTTGGGGACATAGATTTACATACAGTAGCTACATTGCCGTCGACTTTTGTGACAAAAAATTATGTGTCATCAAATCATAAGATATTATAGTTTCCTTGAATATCGTCTTATTCGCAGCATTGCAGAGATTCTGAGCCTTGTTCAGGATTAAGAACATTGCTGAAGCAGCACTTTGGGTTGGATAAATAATGATCAAAGATAGAAATGTACAAATAAATAACTAAAACTTGGTGGTTTCTGGGTCTCTGGGACTGCCTTCTTTGTCTTCAGTGAGCCAGACTGTTGTTTTCTTAAGTAGTAACAGGCTTCATATAAAGTTTCACACATGTTCTTTGTACCTCATGTCCAGCTCCTGTTGTTTATGGCCATTTTAGACAGGAAAAAATGTTTTTCTGACTTTTAAGCAACTAAATGCAGACTTAAATGCAAACTTATTTTTACATGCTTATTGCTTATTAAAAATATACTTTTTCTAAGAAAGATGGTTTCTTATCCATGTAGGTAAATGTTTTACAGAAGATCCAAGCAAACTAATATTACAGTAAATATTTATGAAAATATGTTTGAAAACTGTAGTTAGGAGCAACTAAAATAATGTGGTTGTGGGACAGGTTTTGCTGAAGGTTTTTTTCTTGAAAAAAGGGAGTTTTCCTTTCCACCGTCAACAAATGCATGAGGAGCTGCGTTAAAGTTAGCAACTCTATTAACTGCAAAGTCAATGACTAAATGCAATCGGCTGGGTTTCCTTAAATCTACTAAACTTGACTGTCGTCTTTTCTCGGAAGAAAAGAGTTAAAAATTATGTAGCTTATTTTGGCCCCAGAAAGAGGCTTCTACAAGAATTCAACCCCTGCTCTATGGTCGATGTAATTAGTAGTCAATGCAGCTTTTGGACACAAGATGCTTTATATTGCAAAGCCAATATATCTAATATGGTCACATATGGAACAACAAAACAGACCGCTGCGTTTGCTGGTTTATATGTGTTTTTGGGGTTTTCTATGAGCTTCAAGTAAAAGGCTTTCCAGTTCAATCAAAACTTGCTCTCTGTCGACCATTGCACCTTAAGTGGATGTGCGTTTACAAGCCAAAGTAAATAAAACGTTGTCGGCCAGAGACGTCACTGCAATGGTCAGCAGACCTACCAGAAAAGGTCTGCGCCCCCGGCTGACCTAGTGGGGAATTTGTTTTGCAAAACTGACACACAAATGGAGAAGTATAAAAGGGAAACGTCTCCATCAATATATCTGGTTGTGGGTGCAAACTTGCAGACGGAGAAGTATAAACTAGGCTTAGGAAAATTTCCAGCAATTATAAAATTTCATAATGCGACCTACCACAGTTCTCTGCTATTGTTGGTGTCAAAGATTATGCCTGTACCCTGGACAGGTTGAAAGTACATCACAAAGACCCACAACCATGACCACACACACTCATTCCTAAGAGCTTTTTCAAAGATAAAAGGGGAGGAACCCAGAAAACTTGGAAAAAATACATTGGAAGAACATGCATACTTCATTCAGAACAAGCCCAAGCTGGAATTCAATCCCCATTTCTTGCTGTAAGGCACCAGTAGCACCTATTTCTCCAGAAATATTGAAGTATCTGCAAAAAAAAAAAAAATGAAGCAGAACTGGACTCTGCAATGTGAAAATGACCAAACCATACCTGTAAATGGCTGAAAACTAGGAAGTGAAAGTTCCTGGAATGGAGTCAAAGGTCAGCTCTTGATCCTTTTGAGATGCTGTAGGGTGTTTTGAAAGACACTTTACCAGAAGTTCCTCAGACAACTCACAGTTGAAAGTGAGGCGAGGAGCAAAGTTACTAAGAGCGAGATTACTGATCAGTGACTGACCTCACTCTAAAGTCTGAAACTGAACTCATGAGGAGAAAGTCTAGGTTTCTTAGAGAAAAGCTCTGTTGGAACTTCAATGACCTCTAATTTTGCATCAAATTGATGTTCATATATATCTTTTTTATGTATATTGCTGTGTTTTTTAATTAATATATAGACATCTGAGGTCTGAATTCAATCAAATTAAAAAAACATATATTATTAACAAAGGGAAATGAAATGTTATCACAACTCCAAGTACCTTCAGAGTCATTGTGAAAGGCGATGACATGGTTGCCATTCCAGGGAATATTAGCACCGGAGTTTATTTTCAGGGTTCCTGCAGGTTTCTTTAAGTTAAATTCAAGTCTTATAAAGACGTCTTTAAGAACATTTATATAAAAATGTTATAACTATTTCATTGTCTATTTCACAGCCCTACTGGTAGAGAAAAAAAAATCCTAGGACTTGTTGATTTGTTCATTTATTTCTCTGAAAAATGTGGACTGTAAAAAATATGACAAAAAGCCAAGCGGAGGTGTGAAACATCAGACAAGAAAAATTGCCTAACAATGTAACATTTTTTACATTTTTTACGGTTTTTAAAAAAATTTACATTAATCTTCATTTTACTGAAGATGACACATTCTGAGTATTTTGACACTTGAAGTTAAATGCAGAATTTTTAAGTCCCAGATATGAAAATTCAAGACTTTTTAAAGTCTTTTAAGGCATTGTTTCCATTTTATTTGTAAGATCATGTAGGAAGCCTGTATTTTATCCTGTTTCCCAGACCGAAACAAAACATGGACAATTGTTTATAGTGGATAAAGCTTTTTGACAGACCGCACAGTGAACTCAACATGATGTCTATATGCAAGATTGTAGACATTCTTGGTAAGAAAAGAGTCTTGTACAGCAGCAGATCAACAGCAACAGCAGAGGCACTGGCCCAGGGCGTCCAGCGGAGGAGAGGCTGACATCCCGGCCTCCATCCAATCACTACCTGGAGAGCACTAAGGCAGCCACAGATGACCACTGCTCCAAAGGCAGAGGGCTACCACAGAGGAAACACTGGAACAATGTGTCTATTTATTTGTTATTTGTATAAAACAACAGGATAACATGTTCAAATAAATAAATACAAGACCAAGTAGTAAAACAATAATCAATAAAAGTAAAACATGAAAAGCAAATAGAAAGGCAATAAGATGTAATAATGGAAAGATGTAGCCTGGGTGCCAACCGAACTTAGTCCCGCCCACAACACGGTCTGAAAGTTCGGTCTGGCATGCCTCCGTTGAGGAGCAATTATGCCCGAACAAGATCTGTTCAACCAATCCAATCGGGCTTACAATGATTGACAGGTGAACAACAGTAACGTAATCAGCCACGTCCCCAAAGAGCGCCTGGGTTGAATTTGTTCACAACAACGATGGCTGCCGCTGGAGAACTGAGATGTGTAGATTCTGCCATCGAGTCTGTTGTAGAAGATATCTACAGCGCATTAATTTTCAAAGAGGAATTTTAAAAGAGGAACAGATAATTTGTCACACACTTCTGTTGCTCTGATTGGTTATAGGTCTATCCAAATGAGTGCATTGAGGCATTTTTTTCATTGTTTGGTTAAAACACGCTCCATAATCACAGCGCAATGGAGCAGTATCAGACTCACATTCTGATTAGATTTGAGTATGGCTACGTCAGGCTAGGAAAGATGCCTCACCATGAGTGAATGTCCTGACTTTTGGGATGATAAGGAAACAGCTGCAAATGGGGGTGCAGAGACCACAAAGGTTCATATGGCAAAAGCATTATTTAAATATATGCATATGTTAAAGATATGCATATCTGCGAATGTGTTAGTTGGGGTATCAGGCAAACCATACCAGAAACTTACTTTCATCTCTCTCTTGACTTTTGTCTGGACAGGGGATCTATGGGCCGTAGGGAATGGGACTTATGGTGCGTTCATGACCGCACAGTTTGTCTACGTCAAGCAACCCTCCCAACACATGTAGTTTGACGTAAAAACACTTTTAAGCACGTGGATGGGCCTTTCTCCGCTGGATGTTTTAAACACTAGCAGATCGTGATTGGCCAGACATTGTCGACGTCAGGTGACGTCGCTACAGTGAGACGCTCTGATCGGTTGCCGCATTGCATCAAGTCTGTCAAGTCCGTCAAAAGTTCAGCTAGCTAAACTTCTGCGTTGCTTGCGTTTGCTACGTTGCCGCTTGAAATGCAAGTAACGCTTGAAAAGTTGACGGAGCCAACAGACACAACGCATCGCAGAGACTCTGACGAACCTCTGACGGACTGAACCATAGGCTTTACATGTAATCTTGCCTCAACTGAAGCTGCCGTTTGGGGCGATGTAAACGCAGCATTAGGCTTTCTACAGAATGATTCGGTGAAATAACTGGAAGTCGAACCGCCGCCATTACTGCGTGGACAGCTCCCAGTCAGTCAGCTATAGGCTCTGTGCAAGAAACGGGTATTTGAATGTAAGCAGCAAAAATTGTATTCTTTACCGAAGATGTCTAGGCAGGCTGGGAGGACGTGTTTAGTCATTGGCTTTTCTTACAGCAGAAATCTCAAGATTTGGAAGAAAAACTTGTGTAAGAAACGTAGGCCCTTTTTTAACAAGGTCTGTCCACGTTGTAGACAGGTTTCAGGTTTACACAGGTTTCCTGGGCATCCCGACGACCAAAATGTTCACCACGAGTAGATAAAGAAAATAAAAAGAAAGGATTTCGTTCCAAATAAAAACTGTGCAACTTAAATTAGTTTCCAACATCATGTGGACTCTGAGTCCACCAATTATCAGCTTCTGCAAATGTAACCTATTCTTGATGAGCAGTGTTTAACAGTAAGGTCTATTGTCACCCTATAAATCGTTCTTATTTATCGCTCCAAAATTCTTTTGATTCATAAATTAATATAGGTATTCATTCAATATACTTTTATCAATTACTGGAGATTAACCTATTATCATCATCTACCCAGGTATTCATCATATAGGGGGTCAGTTTAAATGACAGAATAATGAATAAATCCCTGACACGTGTCACCACAGGAATGGCAGCAATGCAAGATAGTGACAATACACAATTTGCCTACTAAATCAATCTATATTAAACATGCAGTTAGCTATGAGTAGTTGTCCCAATTAGCAACAGAAATGAAGGAGGACTTAGTAGGACTGATAAACAGGTCCCTTCAATTAAAATAAATTTGATTTGAGGTACTGTTGCATTTATATAAAGTAATAATAATAATGTACTGTATAATGTGGGGTGAGGAAGTGCTGTGGCGCTGTTTCACACAATGAATGAAGAAAGCAGTTTGGTGAAAGCTCACTGGTGTCTCTGGGTGTATTGCTAAAATACACATTTGATTACTTCTACAGCTGGTCTATCTTTAATGAATGTGTGACATGTTTAGTCTTTCTGGTCGGCCATAAAACGTGCAGTAGAAATGTGCGGAGTGAGGCAGAAAATACAGTGCCTTACTGATAGGGGGCAGTGCTGAGCCCAACAGGCACATAAAAGACAACCGATGTGTTTTTCTTATGAATCAAAAAGACTGAAAGCACTTGGAGAAAAACACAATCAGAATAGAACCAATCCATGACAACGTTCTTATTTATAATTAGAACATATAATCAGAACTTAATATACAAACCAGGTTAAGATAATACACAATTTAAAGTTATAATAAAAATGATCAGCCAATAGAAATAGATTTTACAGATTAAATATTATATTTTTCTTCTTAGCATATAGTACAACAGTATAGAATTGATTAAAGCATAATTAATTAAGCAATAACACACAAAAGGGAGTAGTGTTGTGCCGAATGTAATCACTGATGTGATTTGGTCGTAGCTCCTCGAACACAAATAGTTTCAACTGGGAGGGAGACAAGGCTGTTTCCAGGCAACACAAACATTTCCTATACACAAACATTTTGACACACACAGTATGGTACGTTCACACCGCACGCTTTGCCGGCGTTAAAAAATGCTCACAAATTGACTAGTTTGAAGCCATTGCATTTTTAAGGCTGCAGCTTGCAAAGCACGTAGGTGGGCCTTTCTGTGCCGGATTCTTAAAGACTGGCCGATTGTGGCTGACTAGACAACATCACTGTCACACAGTGAGACACTCTGATTGGTTGACACTCAGGGGATGGAGGTGAAAGTCCAGCTGCTTTGAGGCTTAGACTTAGAGTTAACATGCTGTTGTGGGCGTTGACGTTTTGGGTGGTGGGAACGAGCTATTAAAGACACACTCCGTAGCTTTGCAGCCCTCTCAAGGCTTGTGGCGTAATCTCACTGTCGTAAAAGCAAATCTCTATGGAGATGGTCTGAAGAAGTGTACTAACGATTTTACAAGCTTGCCAAGCAAAAGTAGTTTCTTTGGTGGATCTGCCATGGCTCGAGTCTCAAAATCTTGCGTTTGTTTACATTATTAGGACGGACATAGCATACTGCGAAAACGAACATCAAAAAGAATATTGTGTTACCAAAACGTTTCAAAAACACATGTTATTATGGTGTAAAAGCTACAGAGTGGTTGTGCTTTAATATCAGCACTCATGGGACGTCTCTTGTCCAATCAAATTACTGGGTCGGAACTGTATACTATAATGTATATATATATACATATATATATATATATATATATATATATATATATATATATATATATATATATATATATATATATATATATATTAATAGATATAATAATTAAATTATTTATATAATATATATTTAATTATATATCATATGTATATTATATATATATATATATATATATATATATATATATATACATATATATGGGCCAGGACTTAAACGCGTTAATTATAATTAATTAATTACACACAAAAAACGGCGTAAAATTTTTAAACGCATTTTATTCGCACCTATTTAAGCACCGCAGCTTTCCAGCGCTCGTGCGCAGAGAAAGGCGCACATCCTGTTTCATATCCACTAAGCCACGTGCTGTCATTATTCCAGCAGCTGATGGACAGATATTTAGCTTTCACAACAGTTAAAACTTATGCTGCAGCTATTTCTTCCTGTCGTGAAGGTTTTGGTGACAGAGTAGTCTCATCTACTCTGTCCGGTCTCATGTTACTGGGGGCACACGGCTTGCACTGCGTCTCTTCCAGCGTCTGTTTGTGCATTACAGAGGAAACTTATGATCCTCCAGAGAATCTCAGAATTCATTCCACGAGAGGGATTTCATCCTCCACAGCTCTCCAAGGAGGGATGACGGTGGTCCGCTGCAGCTTCCTGGTCATCACCGTGTTAATTTACCTATTTCTATCTGAGAGACATTTCCTTTTTCTCCATGATTCATTCTCTTATCGGTGCTCTGACACAATTATGTTTTTTTCTATTTTTTCTGATAACTTAAACGCATGTATTCAGTCATTATTCATACTAAAATTCCATGTGAAATTCTCACTTTTCTCAGGTCAAATATTTATGTGCAATTAAAATCTTTGCCTATCCCTCCTGATGTGTCATTGTTAATGTCTGAATATGTGCTTAAATGTTTGTTGGTGTGGTTTTTTCTATTACCTGCGTTGTGAGTGCTGTACGGACCCACAACACAGTTGAGCGTTTTTTCCCCTCACCGTGGAACCCTCCCCTCCCCAGATGTGTATCTCTCTATGTTTCATAAACGGGAGCGCCGCTCGGTGGCTGCATGCCCAACAGTGACCTGGATCTGTTTGTTGTTGTTGTTGTTTGTAATGATCTTGGACAGGTTGTACTGTATCTGTAAATTCCTTGTATGCGTCATACTTGTATGTGTCATACTTGGCCATTAAAGCTGATTCTGAAATGGGATTTATTTCGATTAATTAATTACAAAGCATGTAGTTAATTAGATCAAAAATTAAAATTTTATTTTAATCGAGTCCCGGCCCTAATATATTTATATATATATATATATATATATATATATATATATATATATATATATATATATATAATTAATATATTAATATATATATAAATTAATTATTAATATATTAATATCTATCTATCTATATATATATGTATATATATATATATATATATATATATATATACTATAAAGTTGTCGAAGAACAAATATATTCCTTTTAAGGGAACAAATAAAACAAAAGCTTTTAAATTGGGTCCAATTACAATGTCTCTAATTCCAGCAGAGTCACGAACCTCATTGGGTATGGGGCACCCTCAAAAGTCTGACGTTAGACTCGCCCCTGTAAGAGGGTGAGGGGTGGTTCAAACTGGGATGTCCTCTGAAGTGATGGAAACACTGAATTGTGTGTGTGTGTGTGTGTCGGACTCCCATCCACACCAAGATGGCGTCGGAGCGCTCAGCCGGCTCGGCTCGACTCGATGACTGACAGAGGAGGCAGCCGCTCTCATTGTGGGACTAACGTAACGACTCCGGGTGGGGAAGCCAGAATAAAAACCAGCAATCCTCCCTTCTCCTCCTCCCATAGCAATGCAGCTGCTCCGATAAGCCACCAAGTGAAGTTCTGCGTGAGGACCTTTTTAACGTTCACAAGCGGGTAAGTAGGGAATGATGAACCGTTACTGAGCGACTGAGGAGGGATTTACCGAACAGCTGCCGCCGCGGCTCCGGACTAACACACAGTATGCTAGCTCTGTCACCTCACAAGTGCGCTCGGTTTGTTTAGGCTGATTTTATCCCCATTACATAACTGAAACCACATGCTCATTGGGTTTAGCCTGGAGGTGAACGTTGTTCCACAGGTTGTTCGGACTGAATCAATTAAGAGAATCAAAATTTCCCAAAATTAACTCATCCGGACCATACTAAACCTGACGACACTCGGTTTTAAACCCGCTAAGCGTGCGGATCAGAGCTAAACATAACCATTTGCCTTCCTACACTCTACAACCTGATCGTCTCTTTATGCTTTTCCATCAGTACCTAATCTGCTGCAGAAGTTGCGCTGATTGCATGTGTATGGGTTGTTGCTAGACTGGACGGTATGCCAGTGGGAAAGAGCTTTTTGGTGTTGTAAAGCTTTGTCAGCTGGTGTGGGATAAAAGGAGAGCGATACAGTAAAAGGCTGAGTTCATGCAAATGCAGCTTTGCAAATACTAATCATGTGAATGTTGAAGATATGCGTCGAATTAGCTGCAGGATATGAACTCTCATCAGCTCTATCACTGAGAGTAATGCTCAAGCAGGGGCGGTTCTTGCATGAATGGGGCCCTGGGTGAGCTGCTGCCCCCCACACAGCCAAACAAAGACATGCCAATCGGTCTTTGTCAGACACACCTGCCTAGCAACCACTACCCCCTGCCGCCATCTTGAGTGTAAGTGTCTCGCGTTGCTAGGGGAACCAGCAGTAGATTTACTAAAGAAGCACAAGTTGAAGCGCTACAGTGTGCTTTGTAAGGTAAAACTCATTCCTTACAGGGATGAACTTGTTAAGGAGGCTAGGGATAGATATTTTCATAAATTGTCTACAACTGACAATGTAGATCCATTCGACCTGGAAGTAAACGAATGGAGCTTACCCCTCCTTTCCACCGGACGCGTCAGCAGCGCGTTACAGCAGCAGCACGTCGTACGCGACTGTTAGCCCCCGCTGTAATCAATATAATCCTTTCCACCGGAGGCGAAAGCAGCACGACTTTGCCCCGTCACAGGAGCGTCATGTCGCAGTCCTATTTTCTACGCGCTACGCCTGTGAAACGTGTAAATTTCGACATTTTGATTATGTGAAGACAGGAAGTCAGACGGCTCATGCATCTGGAAATTTTCAAAATAAAACAACGGTGCTTCTTTCCGGTAGCTTTACTTTATTACCTGCGCGGTCCCATGAGAAGTCAGTAGGTCGCGGGAGGGTCTACACTACCTCGGATCCCCGCTAACATTATTCTTTTGCACTTTGAGGGATTTTATATATTCCTTGAAACTTATTGGCAAATATAAAACGGACAGAACATAAAACACAGACCTTTTGGAGCCATGTTGTAGTCTTTTTTCCTGCTTGTTGCGTTTACTGACGAAACCACGCGTGATTTGGCTGATCTCGCATGATTTCGGGCTCTCTCTGTGACAGCTGCTTCCCTGCTGCTACGTGCTGCTGACGCCCCCTGGTGGAAAGAGCCAAGCAGCAGAATACGCGAGTGAAACGTGCTGCTCCTGTAACGTGCTGCTGACACGTAAAGTGGAAAGCCTGGGTCAGACGTCATCACTGCCTACAACCAAAAAGTTTGTCCAATGCGGTACTCCAATGGCTTGTAAATGTCTTTTGTTTATGATCACTGCATACACAAGTCAACAGTTCAAAATATACTGGAGGCATACGTATGGAGAGAAAATGGGCTCAAAACATCTCTGTGTGCGTAATACCCGATTTGTAACTTGTGTCAGTCTGTTTGCGGTTAAATTTGTGTACTAGTATGTGTAAAACCTGATTTGTAAACCGTAAAATACGTTTTGTGTGTGACTTCGGGTACTTGCAACTGTATGTTCAAATCTAAAAACAAATATGAAGAAATTTTGTACAAAAAATACCGTTACACACGCATAATTTCATAATTTCAAATTACACTAACTTTAAACTAACTATGAATTCAAAAAGGCCTGTACGCATAGAGAGATTGTTAAATACGTCTGCGCCAATTGCCTGAAATTTTACCCACGGATCAGAGTTACAAGTGCAGGTCTCAAGATTTGTGTGCACATGATGTGTTTAAATGCTGGAAGAATGCTGGGTCTTCTGAGTTTTCTTATCACTTAACCTCGATCTACGACTGCATTACCACATTTGAAGATAAGCAAGAAAAAAAGACACTCAGCTAGGGGGTGGGCGATGTGACGATTTAGGACCGTCCTACGATCTACGTGTCTGTGAATCGTTTTATCACCATTCACAGTTCTGCTGCTGTATTTCTGCCTCTGTACGCGAAGGGAAGCCTCCGCTCTTCGAAACTAACTCCTTACGACAGAGACGGCAAAGAATCCGCGCTACGAGTTGCCCAGCTGCATTTTTTTCTTCCCCAAACACCGCCGTCCCTTGCATGTACACTGAATGCAAAGAGAGAGTTTCAGGATTATTGAGAATATGTTTGGATGGATGGAAGAATCACTATTTTCTTCACAGTATTATTGCACTGTTAGAACTGCTTACACTACACTTTACCTTCATTTTCTTATCGAGCAGGAGCACTTTGTATACCTTTGTTTTAACATTACATTATAAACTCTATTACCTTTTTATTAGGCGGCTTTATGTTTGCCCGTTCATAACATCAGCATTTTCGACAAGTTAATGTTTGCAAAAAAAACATTTCAGCCAGTTAAAGCTGTATTTAGCTTCTTTTATGAGGATTATTTACTGGCGTGTTAAAGATTACACAATACATCTTGCATTATATTTGCAGCTGCATGTTAGTTTTTTATTTTAAAGGATTTTATATTTTATTCTATTTATTGAATATCACATTTTTAAACCAAAGTAAATTCATGTGTGCTCTCTGCTTTATGCTTTATTAGACGAGATTAACATTTTATATAATTTCATTTAAATACGTTTATGATATTCATGTGTTTTTCAGTGAAGTTATTTGAAAAAATAAAATGTACTCTGACTTTTATAATTGTGTGACTCAGGAGTTTTCGCCCAGCCATACATTGGATTTCAAATTAAGCAAATTCAGTTTTTAAAAAGCCTTTATTCAAGTTGAGCATTTCTGATTTATTCCGAGTTATTCCAATGAAATTGTGATGGCACATAGTTATGCTCAAACTTGTCTATTTAAATAATTTTCTAATTTGAAAAAGAGTCAGTCTATGCCTTAGAGAGATATCTTTTTTTTCCAGAGACAAACGTCTTTGTCACTTCAGCAACAAGTTTAGAGGGTAAGTGATAAGAATACTCAGAGGCCCCACCATTTTACCAACGTTTAAACGCATCACGTACGCACAAATCTTGAGACGTGAAATTAATCTCGATATACGGGTCGATGTTGACGCCCAGCGTTTGTTTCCATCTTTTTGTCGTTTGTGTTTGCGTCATGTGATTGTCATTGTGGATTCTGGGGTAACGTCAGTAACTTTATAAATTGACACAGATGGACTGAACCTGAACTTTTGTCAGCAAATGCATCTTTCAGCATCAATAAGATCCATAACACGCTCTGCACTGAGCTGAATGACTCACCTGTAACACATTCAAGCTGAATGGAAACCAGCTGATGTCACCATGGCTACCATTGGCAGCCTCAGACTTAATTTCTGTTTCTTGATAAAAAACAAGTCGGAAGAATCCCAGCTGATGCGAAGGGGTTTCCTAACAGCTGCCCATGCTCCATTCAAGTACAGGGAAACTGAGCTGTTGAAATATCAAAACAACTTCAAAGTGATTTCAGCATTTTTTTTTTCTAAAATATGAGGAAAGTATTATTTAAATATTTCTAAAGCTTAATACTGTACGTTTTCGAGTGGTTATATTGTTTTCTACTCTGGCTAAGTCTGCATGTACTATTTTTTTATTATTATAAAAAAAAAATCTTCATTTCCATACTTTCCACTTTTTTAAGTTGGGGAAAATAATAAAATCAAAGTAAGTTCAGGAATTGAAAGGAAGGACTTCAAAAAAACATCTCTTTTGTTTAATGCTGATCAAAGTAAAATGATTACTGAAAAACTCATAGGCATATTATGTATTTATTCTTCTCGATTAGTGTATCAGAAATGTACCAGACAGCATCGTTACACCCCCTGTGTTTTCTGATGCAAGTAGTTAAAAAAAAAATGAATGTCATTTAAAAGGTTGCATGAAGGCCAACAAAGGATACATTTGCAGAACATTTGGTTAAAAGATCAATATCGAATCTGAATAAAGAAACGCTACAGGACAAAAAAAAATCACTTTTTTTTCTAGCCATTGTTTAAAATGGGGAAGCATGTACTCTTAACAGAACTGAGCAAAAAAGGAAGTAATACTATAGTACTATTGGCAAAATGTGAACCAAATATTTTCTTGTTCTGAGCCGAGGGTTTTTTTCAACTTTAGTGTGTGTTATTTGTTTTTTTTTTGTCAACACTGGTGTATGACTGTGAAGCGGAATAAGAAAAATAAGGGGGCCATGCTGCCACACACCCCACCTAAATTCGCACCGAATCGATGGGACCATGCGGCAAAAAAAAAGAAAAAAGAAATACAAACATACTACATATCTGTAAATCTTTTTAAAAGGTTTTCAGGGCTTTTAATCAACGTTTAATGTCAGAGACTGTGATGGTTTTTGGGTTTTTTTGGAACCTGCTGGACCGGCGTATGACCTTCTGTCAAAGTGTTCACGTCTGCAGGGTCGAGGGTTGTTCCTTTGGAATGCCAGAGAGGAAATAAAAGGTCATACTTGAAATGAAGGAATGCTGTCTGACTGAAAAGGGCCAAATGGCACGCGCTGTCATTGCCTGACCCTGGCTGTGCAGTTGTTTGCAGGATTTTAACATCAAAAAGGGCAGACGGCCAGACTCTGTCTACACAGGTGGCTGAAGCCTCAACGTAAACTCCGATCCTTTGATAAAGCTTGCTGTCTGGATGGGTTTTAATACCTCCGGCGCTCGGTGCACGTTATTCCGCGTCCTGAGTGTTCACTCAACACAAACAAAATGGAAAAACAGACCAACTTGACAGTGTTGTTTCCTGCAGAATGAGGATCCTCTGAATGACCATCCTGGAGGAACTGTTCTATCCAAGTGAATACAATCGTGATCCTGCTGCTTTTGTCCGATTTTGTTTGTATTTTAGTTGTATTCATGATTTATTATTATTGTTTTATTTTGTAGGACAGATGTGCTCTCCTAGCGAATCTCTTCTGCTTTTCCTTTTATGCATGTAGGAATTAATGTGGAGATCTCCTTCCTCTCTCAGCGGATTGGTGGTTATGAAACCCTGGCAGAACTGTGACACCATAGAGCGATTCCTGAGCGGAAGCAACACCAACCTGTTTTGGCCAGTGATCATTACAGCTTCGAGTAAAACATGGGGGTTATTAAAAAGACTGAAACATTTGGCCGTGGGAACTGGATTGGATGGAGTTTGGAGCCGAAGGGAGTGATGGAGAAGATCTGTTGAGATTAAGCAACAGTAGGGCTGGGCGATATTTGCTAAAATTAATATCACGGTATATCGTGTCCTTTTCTTTATTAAATGTCTGGTAGAGGCCAAATTTGCTTAATGTTCTTTAAAATATGATGGCTTCTTGCTATTGAACGGCCTCAAACAGCCTTTTAATTCAGTGTTTGATTCCCACTCCTTTCTGTGTTTCTTAGTGTCCAGTTTAAACTCAGAAGCGATCACACGGACCAGATGAGGTGATGAAGTGACAGGGGCTGAGTGGAAACGGTGATTTTAGTGTGCAGTCGGTTATTTTAGACAGAAAATATTCTACATCGGAGAACAGGTGGGAACAGGCGGCGGCTTAAAGCACTGTATCAAAAACAACAGCAGCAACTCAGCAGGGTTAATATCTGCTCGCCTGAGCAGGACCTGGGTGGGCGGAGCTGTCGGGCTACAAACGCTCTGGTTCGGCTGCAGTAACAAACATACTGTTATAGTCTGAATATGCAATAACACCATAAAAAGTCACTTTGTCGCTAGTCGCATTTTTCTGAAAACAGTCGGTAGACGATTCTAAACCCTTACTGAGTATAGCTACACAGTTACTGCGTCATCAGCGCTTCCCTGCTCTGTCACTACAACACATCTTTTCAAGATTACGTCGTTAACAGACATACATTTCAGTATCGGTACATTTTGGGTATACCGCCCAGCCCTAAGCAACAGTTTTGGATTTGTGCTGTGAGTAATCTGTGCTATGTTAGAAACGACATTTTGGCCATTTGGGATACCCAGTTGTGTCCGAGTTTCAACCATGTTTATTTGAGGAGACGTTGGAGTTGGTCCTCCTATCTTATTATTCAATCCACTCTGTGCAGCGTACCTCCTTCACGCAGAATGATGCTGCCATCGCCACGCTTAACAGTTTCTACAGTTTTCTCAGCTTCGAAAGCCCTTACCTTTGCTCCTCCAAACATACGTCTCGTCATTTTCACCCTGCAGTTGTGTCTTAAGCCTAGCTTACGCTTCTCCATCAGCAAGTTTGCTCCCAGATGCAGACGTGTTGACGGTAACCTTTTCCTTTAGTACTTCTCCGTTCGTGTCAGTGTTGTAAAGCAGCAAGGAGTGCTGACTTTTTCTGCCGTATCCCACTACCATTGCAGTGTTACAATGGTAGTCAGATATTGTGTTTTAATTGAGCTGGAAAGCTTTTTACTAGAAGTGCAGCCAGCATTTCCCTTACATAGGCGTTACCGTGGCGCTTCGCCACAGCTGAAGTTCAAGCGCCACGGCTACAAAATGTAAACGAGCCAACCTGTAGGCTACATACTATATTTTGCAACGCTAGTACGTAATTTAACATGCGTATGCTGGAACGACTCGCCCCTCTAAACTACGAAACCCTGGTGACGTGTGCATATGAGCTGTAAGCCAATGTAATTATTACACAAGTTCAAAGAAGAAAGGTAGCAGCACAAAAATAGCTTTTGTAATTTAAACGTTTAAAAGCTATTACGGTTTAGATGAACAGTTTATGATTCTATTAAATAGTTGGCCGTAGCAGTACCAATATTTATCGCTGTACCTTTATTTATTTTAATTTACATTTGCATCAAGACACTACACTACAATTTTACATGGTCCAAAAAATAAAGTAAAAGCATATAATGATGTAAAACCTTGTTAAGATAACACCATATACTAAAAGTTACAATTCTGAATTATGCTACATACAGCCTATTGCATAATACAATAATGCGCAGATTCATGCATTATCTGCGCTTAGAATGTGCAGATTCAGAATAGACAATAAAACCAACAGAAACAGCAGGATGAAGTAAAAACTCACATTTCATTTTGGTCAAAGAACCATTTTCTTTTCAACTGGCGGGACATCTAGCCGGTGCTGTATCACATTGCATCTAAAACATTGCAACACAGCTGTTTACATACACCTTCTCATTCAGTGCGTTTTCTTTCTTTTCATGACTATTTACATTGTAGATCCTCAAATGAAGGCATCAAAACTATGAATGAACAAATATGGAATTATGTAGTACTTTTACAAAAAAGTGTGAAATAACCTGGCCTCCGAAGTCACCGGACCTGAACCCAATGGAGATGATTTGGGCTGAGCTGAACCGCAGAGTGAAGAAAAAAAGGGCCAACAAGTATTAAGCATCTCTGGGAACTCCTTTAAGACTGTTGGAAAACCATTTCTGGTGACTAGAAGCTGAAGAGAATGCAAAGCAGTAATCAGAGCAAAGGATGGCTACTTTGAGGAATCTAAAATATAACATGTATTCAGTTATTTCACCCTTTTTGTTTAAGTACATGCAGTAATTCCACAAATTATGTGTTCATTCATAGTTTTTATATTTAATATATATTTAATTTGAATTCATATTTAAATCCGAAAAAGACTGAGCGCATTAATAGGCAATTATTAATTATGAACATTTCACCTGCTGTGACCTGAACGCTCGGCATGGAGCTATACGTCTCTCCTGCTTCTGCGTAATGGAGCCTGAATCTGCGCTCTGTTGCCACACTGGACACTGGGATTAGGCCAGGCAACTTTATTTGTATAGCACACTTTCAGCAACAAGGCATTTCAAAGATGCTTTGGGTGTTTGTGGTATAACATAAAAACAGCAACAAAAGAACAGTAAAACTCCAAAACACAAAATAAGACACACACAAATGGATGACAGTTTTGCTATTATTAGGGAATTAATCTACGGTAGCTCTAAACAGATGAGTTTTTTGCCTTGATTTGAAGGAAGTACCGTAATTTCCGGACTATAAAGTGCACCTGAATCTAAGCAGCACCTGCCAATTTTAGGTAAAAAAACACAAATGTGTACATATACAAACTACAACCGATTATAAGCCGCGGTTTTAATGTTTAATTAACTCATCTTAGGGTTTGTGTACAGAGAGGATTTTCAGGAAGGTGATTGGTGTTTGGGTAAGCTTCCATTTTTTAAGCGTTCCAACACGGTGGAAACACCTCAGTCGTCCTCTCTGTGTGTTCAGCCAGTCTTTAAAGGGATACCAGGCAAGTTTGAGCGTTTTCTCTACGATGCTCCCCCTAGCGTCCGTTAGTAAAAACGAACTGTTTTGTCCCCCCCCAATCACCGCTCACCACGAGCAACCCAGCTGATCAGTTGCCAACCCTAACCAGGCACAAAGTAAAATATAAAAGTGTTACTTACAAGCGCAAAAGCACGAATGCGAGGTCTGTATCCGACTTGGAGCCTTCGGTGTCTTTCAGCTCTCGCCATTCGGTAAAAGCTTGAACAATATTGATGCTTGCCCTCGCTCAGTCTGAAGCTCTTTTTCTTTTCTTGGCATCTTCCGTCAAGGGTTTTCCGCTGGTTCTTAGCCGGCTCAGCCATCAGTTTGCCACACTCTTTAGCCGGGTTTCCTTAGCCTGCTTCGGTGTTGGGGATGTTTGCCGAAAACTGATCCTGCTTCTCGCGATGTCTGAGGCTTCGCGAGACTGAAGGACACCGGGTCGCTACACTGAACTTGCAAGTGGGATATTCTGTCTACAGGCAGTAGGGGCGGGCGAGAGACTCTTCATTCGCCCTGTAATGAGTCATTTAACCATATACCGACTTACAAAGATGATTAATTAACATGAAAATGTTGCCTAGTGTCTCTTTAAGAAAGACTTCATGTTTGGGCCATCTGCTTTTATTACCTCTGAAAGCTATTTTCGTCTTATTGCATCGAAACAGTTCTTCATGCTTGCGTTTCGGAAGTCTCACCATTGATTCATTGCTGCCAAGGATTCGTGAAGCAGCTCTATTTCGTTCTATAAATGTCAATTAGACTGCCTTTAACTCAAAAGCAGTATCATATGCTTTTATTTGTTTGTTCTCCATAAGGAGGGTTTGTGCATGAAAACTTTGTTTTCGCAAAGTGCCCACTCTGGTAATGTCTGCCTGTTCCACTCTTGCTTTCATTGTTTGTGCCAACTCCCTCTCTTACTCTTTTCTGGCCTATTGAAGGCAAGTATCACTTAAAGATGAGAGACCTGCTCAAGCCATAGATTGAGGAGGTCCTCTAGTGGCCGCCAGCTGTAAAAATCCATTATAAGCTGCGCCATTTAAATAGGCCGCAGCGAAGCTCGGCAGAAAAGTAGCGGCCTATAGCTTTGCAGTGGTCTGGAAGTTTGTTCCAGATAAGGGGAACATATAAACTGAAAGCTTCCTCTCTGTGTTTGCTACTCTTCCTAGAGGTGATTGCTAGACTAGATTTGGTGTATTATAAGCGCCACTTTAGACCAAGATTTAAAATCAAGGAACATTTCTCCAGTTGAAGTGATCAGAATTTGGTAAGACTCTTTGAAGAAGGACTTTTCTGATCACTTGAGTGGGAGGAAATCCCTGTACGCAGTACTTCAGGATCGGTGGTTAGGTTAAGCTGCAGCGACCTTTCACCACCGGTCTGTGTCCGATGCAGTCTACAACGCATCTTCAGCTCCCGAACAGCGAGATGCATTGGCTACGGTGTCCAGGCCTGAGATGATGCTCAGTTACTCTCATGGGGATCTTTTCTTTTTGATCGAGTCTTTTACCTGAGGTCTGTACATAAAGTTGAAAATGTCTGGACGTCTGCCTCAAGTGGTCCGAGCTGTAAAATACAGTCCTTCGACCTTTGGATTTTTTCCTCATCCCTGTAAAAGAACTTCCTTGATGTTACCATATGGGAAGGGGAGGAAGGACCAGTTTGGAACCAAGAAACAGTTGGTTTCTTGTTCTTCTGCTCTTTGCCCCATCCCCCCCCCCCCCAAACACCTCTTTGTTAGTATGACCTAACAAGAAAACAACAGAAAAATTTGGGGTTTACACAACTCCATAACATGAAATCCCCTTGAAAATCATTTAAAAAAAACTAAATCAGCTGCTGCTACATATTTTATGGCATATCTTGAGTGTAGACAAAGTAGAAAATGAACGAAATCAATTTTGTAAACCATTCAACCCTTAACTTAATCCTACTATCACAAAGGTCCTTACAAATGATGGGTTTGTACCATGTCTGGAGTTCGTAGACAGTCGTCGAGAGGGCGAAGCTTCCTACATCCTCTCTAACAAGTTGGTACTGTTACCTTTCAAAAGACAAGAGCAACTTCAGGCATTTTTGGGAAAATTAGGTGATTTTTTTTGCTTTGGAAGCTGTCTGTGGTATACTTACGGCAGCCATCATACGAAAATTGTTTTCCTAAACAAGAAGAACCCGCTGCCTTCTACATGTCCTGTCTGCCTAGATGATCAACACATCTGCTGGAAATTTTGTGGACTAGTTTGTATTTTTCAAGATGGCAATAATGCTGAGAAGACTACTGAGTAATCTTCAGCAGATGCAGTTAAAGGACGATGAAGATCTAGCATCTGCTTTCGTCCGGCAGTGAGAGAACTTGGATACCGAAGTGCTACCTCTACGGCCTATCCCCCCCCGAGAAAGGCAGAAATTTCCTTCGACCTTACTTTCACCTAATGTATGCCGAGGGAGCTAGTATGAACCTGTGGCGTGTATATTGTGTATATCAGTAATTCAATTGCAGCAGTCTTCAACCGTGAGGAAGTTAGAGGAGGGAATCATCTTCGTCATGTAATTGACGATCTATGATCCACCACATGATAGAAAAAGACCTTCCAATTCGATATTTCACCTCACATGATATCGCTTGGTGATCCGATTGGACACTGACCTTCCAATACACGTAGCTTACCCTCGAACTGTTGTCTGAAAGCCTGAAGTGTTTCTTTGCGGAGGAAAAAAAAAGTTTCTATCTGATACCTTTTGGCCACTTTTGGAATTAGAGATTCCACAAACATTGTGCGTCGTTCTTCATTTGTTGCTTAGGCATTTGTAAGGAGGCCCAACAACTGGATTTTCATGGTGCTTTCCTAAAAGATTGCCTATAGGGGGCTGTAGAAAATGGTACAAAAATTAGCATCTTCACAGCCTTTTGTACAGATTATTGTGACCCTAAACAAACAAACTCTTATTACTGCCTTTAGCTGTAACTAATAGAAACAGAACGAGAAGCCTTTTTAACAAGATGCTGTCATTCCCAACCCGAAACAACGTTTTGCTCTCAATTCCATTCGGTCTTTAACTGTATGCATATATGGAAAATTACAGTTTTTCAGGTCCCGTTTGGAACCGACCGTTGACTGATGTAAGGACCAAGGGGACAAAGAACCGAGTAGGTGTGGAGTAAAAGGATCAAGGAGCCAAGCTTTAATATAACATTGAATGCCTTAATGATGTGTTTACCGTGTTTCAGAGGTGTTTTTCTAAAATAGCCGAACATCTCTGCTCAAACTGTAGATATTTTAAAAGCTATATTGATTACTGCAATTGTATCACATTGCAATGTATTCTACCATCTGTTTGAGTTTCTGTATCCTGACTCCACAGTCATTGTGTCCTACTGATATTCTACCCTAGCTTGTCGGAAACGGAGTTGAAAATGCTGTCATCGGCAACAAATTTCCTCTTTATCTTGGGTGATATTGCTGCTGTACTGTTTAAGACAAAAGAAGCTGCCGAAGATGTGCTTTTCAGATGAGAATAGGATCAGGTGTTCCTGGGGAATACTGTCCACAAACACTAATTAGCTGAAAGCCCAGAGTGTTGTATGCAGGGAGAGAAGCAGGATGTTTCATTGTTTGATGGGTGGCATCTGTTGTGTGGGGGAAAACAAAGAATTTTTAGACTTAACAGCAAAAGTCTGATTCGAACTTCAACAGTAACATTAATGATCTAAACATTTAAGTGGTGGGGATTTCTTTCTTTCTTTCTTTCTTAGTAGTAGTAATGGACTCAAACCTGAATCTCCAACGTCGCAAAAATGTCACCCTTCTATCATCTGATGAACCATGCGCTCATCTTTACTCAGATTACTGCAATAGTGTCCTCACAGGTCTGCCTAAACAGTCAATCAGACACTTGCAGCTAATCCAGAAGGCTGCTTCCGGCGTCCTCACAAGAACCAGAAAGGTAGAACAAATCCACCTAGTAGTAAAATCCTTCCACTGGCTCCCTGTAGCTCAGAGGATAGACGTTAAAATACTCCTACTACTTTATAAATCATTGAATGGCTTAGCACCAAAATATGTTGAGGACCTGTTGCCACTATACCAACCAAGCAGAGCACTTGCTTTCAGTTTCTATGCTCCCCTTATCTGGAACAAACTTCCTGACAACCGCAAAACTGGGGAAACACTGAGGTCCTTAACAAGCAATATATTCATCTATTTAGAGTCACCTTTGATTAATACTAGCTGGATTGTCATATGTCAGTATGTTTTAAGTTTTTGTCCTTTTCCAGTTTCAATTGCTGCTTTGTGTTTATCCCATATTTACCCTAAGCACGCGGAGTTGCCTTCAGTTCAATTCAGTTTATTTATATAGTTCCAATTCACAAAAGACTTCATCTCAAGTCACTTTACAAGAAAAGTCATTTCACAATAATTATAAAAACATTCCAATCAGTTAAAAAGTTTTCTATTTAACCCCTTAAACCCTACGCTTATTTTGATGCCTATTTCTCGAAAAATGCTTACCCATGAAAAATGTGTATATTTCAGCAACCAAAAGGTGTATTTGAACCATTTTGGTGTCATTGTAAAGGTAACATTGAGTAGAATTGATAGATGTTTTTTTTTTTAGGCTCCGCCTAAAAAAAACAACATAGTTCTATACTGAAAAACTCTATGGATATTGCTTGAATGGCAGTGATTACTCAATAAAATATAAACACAACATGTGGACATTATCTCTGCAAAAGTTGAAACTTTTTGTGAAACAGGACAAAACTAGAGAGGTTTTAGTACAGGCAAATCAGGCGAGGTTTCCAGTTTGGCACAGTTTGGCACAAACAGTGCCATTTCTATTTATGTCATGTAAAAGTTATATTTTTCATTTTAATATCACATAGTGTTCAGTGGACCTAAAATAAACACTTTTGGGCTTTTTTCTGGTGACATTTATCAGATATAAACACTGAAAGCAGCAAAACAAAGTTATCTTCGTGCGTCTTGCGCCATCTTGTGTCATAAGACGGTCTTGCCGACTGACACTCTTATTTTACGCATAAGACTTTCACTCGGAGCTGATTGGTCAATTTGCATGAGGGACAGCTCGTTGGAATCGTAGAAGCCTATAGAATAACGCCAAAACTTGTAAAACAAGATTGACGATACAGTCAGCCAACCAGGGAGCCGAGAACAGAGCCTAGGGGAAAAGCCAGTCTCATCCGTGAATTCACTGCAAACACTTCCTAGGAACCAAAAATTATACAGGAAACACCTGGAAGGTTTTAAATGGTGCACAAGTGATCGAATTATCAGAAAATAGCGTTTATTTTCCAAATAAATATTATTTACATGGCAAAACAGCAAAGGTAAGGCTATATTTTCAACTGTGATTCTGAAAAGCCATTTTTTTTGTTGTGTTATACTTTGGCTTATATGTCTGCGGTGCTTTGGCGTAGTGTTTTGGCAGGTGTATCTTTGGAATCGGTAGAGTCTCTGCTTTCATTTGCGTGGTTGGTTGTGCGTTTAGCACAAAGGCTTGCGGTAGAGGCCGGAATGTGGCGGCTGGGTTGACGAAACTATGATAATACGAGATTGTTTACACATGCTAATTCCCAGGGTCCCTTGGGTTAAACAGGTTAAGCCCTGTTGCTGAAAATTCGCTTTTATCAAATATATTTGCACCGCCTTGCATACTTGCCATAGCCTTAACTACTATATACATGCATATGCACATACATGCATACCCCATGCATGGAAATGCTGCTGAAGGCAGAGCTCCTTGCGTGACAGACTGCTGCATCCTAAATGCACAAGGGAGCGTTTCTGCAGCTCCTTCCTCCCTGCAGCTGTCAGACTGTACAATCTAAGCTGCTCCCAACAGACATAGATGTTTACACCATTGCTGTAAATTGCACTAAACAACAATACTGTTATATAACTTGCACATTACTTTTAAAAGACTGTATATAATAACTTATTGAAAATTGCACGCCTACTTTTTAATTGCACAGCTCAACGCATAATCTGCACTATTCTACATTTTTTAATGCTGAATTTGTAATTCCTTTAAAAACTATACAGCACCCTGTTTTGTAACTATATTAAGTGATGTAAATATTTTTCTTTCTTCTGTGAGAATTGTGTGTATTTCTGTTCTGTTTGAACATCAGTTTTTTTTTGCTGCTGCTACAACCAAATTTCCCCTTGTGGGACAGTTAAAGCATTAATCTATTCTATTCTATTCTATATCTACATTAAGATGTGGAAAAAACTGAAAGTCTGTAATTAATGTAAGCAAATAAGAGGTGGTGTTGTAATCCACCTGCAGGTATTAAGTAGGTTTTTCCACTCTTTGAGAAAGGATTTAGTTGAGAATGAGTTTAATTGTATGCTTTTTGATCAAGTCTATAATGTTCACAAGCTCAAAGCATAATTCCCTTCCTCATTTTGTATCATGATCCAAGGAAAAGGAATAAACTGCATCAGTAAGGGAGGAAAAGAAGGGATTCCAAGCTGGCAGCTAATTTGTGCGTTTACATAAATAATTCTGGCTTAACTGACGCTACAGACTCTGGAACGGTTTCCTGCCAGCGGGGGAATTAAAAGCTCAAACTGGGAACCACGAGGCCTGTCTGTGAGATCGGGTTTCATGGAGACTTTAGTGTTTAATAACCTCAGAGCTCTGCATTTCCTTCAAGCTAATACTGTACATAGAAACAGGATGCCAGGTCCCGACGCGGCACAAACTCCTTTAAATAATTTCACATCAGAAAGTCTTTTACAAGAAAATTTCCTGTATCTAGCTCTACCGTCACCAAATTTGCAGATGGATGATTTGCCCTGAAAGGAAAAGCCAAAAGAGGAGAATAAGTCACCAAATTGACTTTAACCATACATGAGCTCCTGTTAATTTGAGGCAAAAGTCAGAGGGAATATTACAGAGAAGTTAGAGCTGGTGGCTTCTTTTTGTAGACATAGTTGCTCATTTCTCTCTTGAGATCTGGCAACACTGCTGCAGAACTGAATGAGCGCAGCAAACTGTAATTATAGGTGGGGTGAAGATAATCATGAGATGTTTTCTGACCTGGGCACTGTTATGAGTAGTTTGAGCACAAAGAAGAGACATTTTCTATCCCTTCCTCTGCAATGCGTCAACGTTTTACTCTTTAATCCGTTTCAGCATTTCTGGGTGTCGGTTTAACATGAACTTGAGTACAAAATGACATCTTGTTTGATGACTTGATGCTAGGGATAGACGGAGGAACAGAAAGGCCAGCTGCTCTTCCTTAACTAGAAGCAGATGTTGGACTTCCTACCGGCTCATGTTTATGTTCTCGAGCGCATTCCTTCACACCTCCACGTGTCTGCCCTGCTGTGGCCGGCTGGTGGCTGGGTGTCTATACAGCTGCAGCAGAAAGCGCCGGCCGGCCGGCTCACAAGAACCTCCACCCAGAGTCCCATCTGCGGTTTTCATTGGCCTCTATTCCCCTTGAAGCTGGGACAGCTGGAAGTCCCCCCCCCCCCCCTCGTCACTTTGGCTCAAATAAAACCCTTGTGAAAATGGACTGAGGCCCGAGGGTTTTGGACATCTTATCGCACTCCTCCCTGAACTTCGACTGGGAATATAAGTCAGCGAGTTTAGGCAGGGGAGTTTTGTCTACAGCTCTGGAGCCAAACTCTGGGCCTTCGATTAAAATCCTTTTCAGAGACTTTTGCCAAATGTTTCTTTATCCAAAAGAAAAATGAATAATTTGCAAAATGTCATTTGTGATGATTCATTACAACATTAATTATTCAGCAATGGATAAATCCATTCTCCTGCTTCTGCTTCAGCTTCAGCGTGAAGGAACAGTTAATTGTTTATGGGCTTTACCAGATACCCCGCTAGAAGCAAACCTGCTTTTTATTAAGAATGGAAATCTGCTCGACTTCGATCTCTGGGCGTTTCTGGTATGTAATCACTGAGAGAAGTATTGTTGGCCTGAAAATTCAGGTCTTTGGCACCAGTTTTTAATTTGTGTGCGTAAGACATCATATGAGTCATGGCTTCACGTCGTTCAGGCGCAGCTCCTTTAGGGGAACCCAGTAATTGCACACATATGAAAAGCGGTGTACAGGGTTGTTTTAGGTTTACGGTGCCTTGAAAAAGTATTTACACCCCTTAAATTTGTCCCTTTGCAACCACAAACCTCTGTGCATTTCATTTGTTCTATCAAGTACTTATATGATAGATATTCTTGTTGTCATTTTGGCAGATGGGGTCAAAGTAATTCAGTCCTGACCTATTGTTTTACCCATCCATTTGGGGTTTTTTTGTAATCAGATTTTTTGCCGCAGACAGACGACTTCTCAAAGGAGTTTAGATGTTGTTCTGGAGGATTAATTTGCGCTCCGCTGCCACATTGAAGACTGGAATTAAGCCCCACTTGAGCCAAAGTTTTGAAATCAGTGAACATTTCTGCAGTTGATGTGAACAGAAGTCGTAAAAACTGTCGTTTCCTGACCATTTCAGTGTCAGTAACTCTTCAACACGCTGTCCGGTCCTGGACGGTGAGATGTATGGAGTACAGAGTCCAGGTCTGAGCTGACGTTCTTTTGATTGATTTAGTTAACTGTAGTCTGTGCATAAGGCTCATTTGCACCAAGTGGTCAGGTAACTCGATTTTATCGATTAATGCAATTTTCTGTTTATGAAGATCTAATCATTAGAAAATCTAATATTTTTAAAAATTCTAAAAAAAAATTCAAATTTTTTGGTTTGTTTTGCCAGTGAATTACTTGGACCTGCATTCCTCAGACTGGTGTCAATCCATACAGGGCCTACTATCTCGTTTTACAAGGATACTTAACAGTCTGTTATTAGGCAGACTTCGAGTTCAGGTCAGCTCCAGGACAAGATGATTGAAATAAAAGCACGCTTAAAAATACTTTTGTCACTTCTTTTTAAGCCTGTGAATATTCTCATTCATCCAGGTCATGGTTATCTCAAGGAAATTTCAACCGAACGCAACTGGACTTGGTCATTTGTCTTGGAAGACGTTTCACCTCTTATCCAAGAGGCTTCATCAGTTCATGCTCGCCGCTGACCTGATGAACCGATGAAGCCTCTTGGATAAGAGGTGAAACGTCTTCCAAGACAAATGACCAAGTCCAGTTGCGTTCGGTTGAAATTTCCTTGAGATACACTTCTTTTTAAGAAAACACACACACACACACACAAAACCCAGAACAAAATCGGATTTGATAGGAACAGAGTCGGAGACTGCACTGTTAAACCACATCGCCCAGGACTAGTGTGAATACTGATCTGTCAAAATGAAGGACAGCCTTCATATTTTTCCTTCGCTGTTTAAACGAAACCAAATATAGAAAATATCCTGTTAACATGACCCCTGCTGCCACCTCTCATCAACACAGTAAAATTCAACTGAGAATTTTGTAGCTGGACTTAAAAGGTATATGTACTTGGGTGCTAATTGCAAGCCGTTTAAAGAAATATCCGTAACCAGATCATATGCAGTCTAGTTGAATTTTAAAGCAAACTGTTCCTCTTTCAGTGGACTGATTATGATAGTAGAGTCTGGGATGGTAATCTTGTTCTTTACCTCCAGCTAAGAGGCAGTAATCCCACTCCTGCTTCGTTGATTTCTGCTGTGTTTGAAACAAAGAGCAGCCTGAAGCTGGTTTTTAACAGGTTCTATCACATGTGGGGCACATATACATGTTCTTCGTACTCGTATGACGGCCTGTAGTATTCCTGCTTTATATTTTTAGCAGGAGGGGATACGTTCCAGTCTCCTGGCCCCGTCATGTGACTCCGAGGGGCGGAAGGTGATACTGCGTAGGTCTCTGCTGCTCTGCATCTGTGAGACTGAAATGAATTAGGTCATCATCCATTTTTTACAAAGCAAGCGGGGGCATTCTGAGGCTGCTGTGTTTTTAGAAACATAAAGGGTTTAATGTCGGTACACTGCCAGAAATAGGGGTACGGAATGGGTACATTACTATGCCCCAAGGTACAAAAAATACATCAAGGACAAATATTGGACCTCAGGGTAACTGTCTGTATCTTTCCAATTGTCTAAAAGGTACATTCATGTTCCTCAACACTAAAAAGTACATTTTTTTCTAACATTGCTTGGATGGGGTACAATTTCTGGTTATTATATGTTGTAGTAAAAAAAATACATCCATTAGCAAAGCTTGAGTTAATTTCATAATGATCTTTCAGTGCTTTAAAAATGAACAGATTTTTAAAATTATTTTGACAAGGGAAATTTTGCTATGCCGCCATAAATATGTGGACAAATTGTGCAAGATGAACTTATCCTTCTAGCAAAAAATAAAAGAAAAAAAAGTTGCTTTTGTGGGTGACAATTATTTACAGTTACACCATGGTCAGTTGATGTGTCTATCATGTCAAGTCAAATATAATAGGCTGTCGAGTAGGGATGTGTATTGGCAAGAATACGATATGTATCACGGTACAAAATTGGGGCGATACGATATATTGAAATATATCTCGATACGATGTGCAAGACTATATATGTTTATAGTTTTTTTCTTTTAAACGTCAAAGCATTCTAAATACTCCAGCGTGCTTCATACACAACACATCCAGCATTATTACTAGATGTATTTGATCCACTGGAACAAAGAAGCTGAAAACAAGCACCAACTAGCAATCATACATTTAATTTTATGACAAAAATTGCTGTCATCATTAAGGGTTCAATTCAGTTTGTCAAAAAAATGTGATACTTTGCTTTTAAATATTGTGACATGTAATATCACAATATATCGACATATCGATATTATCTTACATCCCTACTGTCAAGGTAGAGAAAAGGTACAAACCAGAGGGGTACAAATAGATACCTAAAGTTAAGGGTACAAAACCTTTGAGGGTACCACTCTAGTGACGAGACATTGTACCCCTAAAAGTATGAGTCTGTCGTCTGCAGAAAGAGACACAAGATCAAAATTACTGCTTATTAACTTTCCAGACAAATTGCAGGAGAACAACTTTGAAAAGGTTTAGAATGCCTGTTAAGCACATTTATTGTGCAAAATGCATTTATAAATATTTGATTATTGGACAAAAATTCTCACAACAGAAATAAGATGGAGATATCTTAAATAAAATAAAAGCTAAATATTATGAATTGAAGTTCAAAATGTTCTGCTTTCCTGGTCATTTATTGATACATCCAATATTGAACAAAAAGAAACCTGCACATTAAAAAATAAATAAAAAAATACTTTAAGTTCAACAGGTTTCTTTTCCGTTAAATCAAAAAACCTCAAATACTTGAAACTTTCAATATCTAATGTGAGCCTGGTAGAAAGTATGTACCACATACAGGTATGCACACCTTAATGACATCATCAAAATCCATAACTGCGGTATAGTCAACATATCTGACTTTGGCTAAATTTATATAATTTCTACCTTATACATTTTATATTGCCGATTACTAGTATTTTGCATGAATCACTTTGATTTCAAAACAACAAATCGTGTTCGGTAGAATTTCATCAACTTGCTGCCTCTTCAAGGCAAACAAAATACATCTTTGTTTGCTAACTGAAGAAGAAGCGACTGGAACAAGCATTGTCGATAAAAAAGAAGAGCAATACTCTTCATATCAGGTAAACCTTGGCTAACAAACAAGCTAACATCGCTAACCAACATGGCAACTGCAAAAATACCGCAAATAACAATGGGAACCAGATCCAAGATTTTCGTAGCACCTCTGTATGAACGCCTTAGGAAGAGCTGAACAACAATGTTGGTGGATTAGTTTTGGGTCAGGAAACCATTCCAAAAGTCCTCTTGTGGCTGCAAAATATAAACAGCGACTACACTAGACCACTAGACCTTCTTCATCAGAATCAGAATCAGCTTTAATGGCCAAGTATGACACATACAAGGAATTTGACTCCGGCAACTTTTCTCTCCAGTACAGAACTTAAATAAGTGAAATTAAAAAGGAAGTAAAAATAAATACAAATAAATAATAAAGGATAATATATACACCAAACCAGGGTTATTGTACAGTAAGTATATACAGTAAGTATATACAGCAGTGCAGAGTTTTAGTTTATTGTTCATGTGAATGGACTCAGACTCTGTGACTATTCAGAGTTCATCAGAGCGACAGCCTGGGGGAAGAAACTGTTCTTATGTCGGGTGGTTTTGGCGTACAGCGCTCTGTAACGCCGGCCTGAGGGGAGGAGCCTCTGCTCATTTTAATAGCAGAGGGAGTGCAGAAAACTACGCAAAAAAGTAAAATTGTATCAAGTACTAGGGAGCGAAGTACCGAGGTGTCCATCCGCGGCGCCATCTTAGATATGATGATGCCCTTATGAAAGAAACTCTCCAATCTGCATCAGTCATTTGTGTCGTGGGGCAAATTGCAGAAATTAACAATCTTAAATGGTGGTCAACGACCATGCAAAATCAGTCCAAGGGCCATAGATGGCCCCCGGGCCGCACTTTGTAAACCTTTGTTCTAGAGCCTTGGTGACCCCAACATGCCACTGCTTGCATGGAGATATTGTTACCTCACTTACCAATGGCCTCACAATGTGCTTGAAGATAAATGTATCCATCTGAATAAATGTAATCCAGATTACGCAGATTTTCATATTTTTCTAGACTTCTAAAGCCTCCTTATTTGTGGTGCCAATAAATGTGGAGTAGAGGGGGAGGTGTATATTTAACAGGAGATTTTGTCTGTAAATCTTTACGGCCATATGATGCAATAACCTACTTTCTGAGTTATCGCAGCTGTATAAAATTCTCTTGGCACAGTAGATCAGCTCGGCACACAACGTGGCCGTTTCCTCGTCACTTTCCCAACGTGTGGAAATGATGAGACAAGATGTGTCCGTAATCTGAGCTCCAGAGCCAGAACACACTGAAACAGCGCTTTTCTCACCATCCGTCGACAAAACAGCAGCGGCAAACACACGTCGGCCTCTGTTTGGATGTAAGCTCAGCTCATCGACCCTGCAGAGACTGTTGTATTTTAGCAACAAACAAGGTTTTCTGCAATAAATGTGTACAAAGCAGCTTGCTTCACAAGGAAAACACTCATTATATTAGAGGAAAATGGCATGCAGGTTAGACTGAGTCCATCCAAAACATAAGATACAGACTCTTCTGGACTTGGAGTTCATTCTCTAACTGTGAGGTGAAATAATCCTGGTCCTAAAAGTGGATGTGTAGCGGTGATGGCTACACACATGCATCCTCCTGAGCCGGCGCATTAGGTGCAGTTACCACACCTTACTCATGGAAATCTCTTCCCACACCCTCCGTCTGCATATGGTCGGACTCTCTGACCTCAGCGGGCTCATTTTTGGTTCCCAGCACATCGAAATCATTTTATAGCTGGTGAAGCATAAACCAGTGAATGCTTTCTGAAACACTGAGGCAGATTTTTTATTTTAACCAATTCTGCAAAGCCTTGTTTCGTTTGAGATGTTGCAACCAGTCGCTCCTGCAGCTTTTCTGATCCAAATGTGTTCTTGCGGTTATTGCATCATTTTCCAACAGAATACAAAGGATGAATGCTTGCTGCAGCGCACAGAGATTCGTTCATGTCCTGAAGGTTTGAGTTAGTGAGTACTGAGGCCTTCTGAGGCGCTACAACACCCCATCCCCCCCAAAAATTACAAGTTTGCAGAGGGTGAAGGAGGATAACCTTTTTGGGTTTACTTTCGAGTATGGTTACTGTGCCCGAAAGTAAGAAGAAAATGGGTGAATAGCCCTTGATAAAAGTATTTTTGTAAAGGTTTTTTATTTATTTATGGTTGTAAATCAAAACAAATGTTTTCCTGACTGTATTTTAGATTAAAAACACAAAAATGGAGACTAACAGCTTGTTCAAACTGCAGGAACACACACTGTCTTCTACTTCAGTTTCTCCTCACGACATTAATTTTCCTCCTAAATGCAAATGTCGCGTTTTCGTGTCACATTTCCACCTCATTTGTCCCACTTCCTCCGTATTCCAGAAATACCCTCCGTGATCGTGACATGGCAAGCAAATCGGCGGTCAAGTGCAAAGTAAAGGGCTTCTGCTGATCGTCCGACCTGCTGCGCGTAGCTTAATGCGGCTCTGTGAAGGTTTTATTTCAGTTAAACATCTTGTCATTATGACGGACGAACCTTATACTAAACCAAGGCTACTAGGCTAAGTTTTAAATGAAAATGGAATCTGTTTTTGAGGTCGAGGTTAGACTGGAAACGTGAAAGAATCTTGTAACGTCTTTATATTTCCTTTCCTTCCATCTATCCATGAATTCACCCAACCATCTGTCAGGCTAAGCATCAGTCCAGAGGCGTAACCACCCTCTCAAAAGGGAGGGGGATCTTTTTTGTTTTTAGAGGTCTATTGATTAATAGTTGAAATCAAATATTTACATACACTTTAGAAAGAAAAAGATTTTCTTGTTTAATTTCAAACATCAATTCAAGGTAAACTTTTTGTTTTTGATCAGTAAATATTAACAGATGTTTTTCTATTTCATCAAAAGAAGAAGTATACACAGTTTATTGTGGTTTTAAACAAAAAGAAAACTTCAGTTGATTTCTTTCTTTCTTTCTTTCTTTCTTTGAATTCACACTAAGAGAACAGGAAGTTTGATTTAGGCAGACTCTTGGATGTTGAAATGAAAACTGCGCACAAAGATCTTAAAAACGCCGGACAGAAGTTCTGTGTAGTTCTCAGAGACCTGTGTGTCCCTCACTAAGGTCACTGAACCTTGCATCTAACATCAGCCAACTTCGTAAACTGCCTCATACCTGAAAGTATCTCCCTCCCTCCTTACATTTTTACCTTATTTCATTTGCCCTTCCTCTCAACTGCTTTTAGTAAGATTAATGGCAGACAGTTTTTATTTTTTTTATCGCTGCTGAAGTAAGCATAAAACCCCTACTTCCTTCTGATAAATTTTTGTTGTGTGTGTCTCTGTCTCTCCTCAGACAGCAGTTGGCGGGGATGGGAAATGATGGAGGACAAAGGCCCCCGTGTAGCCGACTACTTCGTGGTTGCCGGCCTGACGGACCCGTCCAAGCTGTTGGACCAGGAGATCCACTTCGATGACGTGTGCCACAAGACGGCCAAGCCGAAGGCGCCCATCACCGACGTGGCGGTGGTGATCCGCTCGCTGGGCGAGGAGGTACCGCCGGGGTTCGCCTGCATAGAGACCACGCCCACCGGACACTCGGCCGATCTCAACAACGGAGGCCTCATGGCGCCTCAGATCTTCCTGTGCTACAGGCGAGGCCGGGACAAGCCGCCGCTCACTGACCTCGGGTGAGTACCTGTCTGATTGAAACAAGGTAAGTCTCTTCCAGTGCGATCTGGAAAAGTCTGTTTCCGGTCGGGTGGAGTGGACCAACTTAGGGCTGGGCAGTGTGGCCTCAAATATATATTCAATATAATCTAAAGCATTTGGAGTAATGATAATATTGCCATATATAATCCTTTTATTTTATTAAGATATGTCAGGCAGCACTTTACATGGCCCCATTAACTCCCGTAATATAGATCCGCTGATCGCGACTGATTATAACATTTTCCCAAAGGACTCCAAGTGTCTCCAAACTTGTCTGGGTGAGAAAATGAACATAACGCATGCTATAGATAAGGTCCAGGTTGAAAAACTTTAACAGGGTTGACGACATGACCTGAGAGATATTGTCTGTCTTTAAGGTAAAGCCTGTTAGTTTTTCACTTGGCCTCTCAGCTATGCTGCTGGAAACTAAACTTCTCACTTTGTCCCCCGTCTCGTTTTTTTTTCCTCCTGAAAGGAGAAACTTTTGACCTGATCAGTACAACATTTACATTAACCTGAAAGACATTTTGAGAGGATATGTATCCCATTTTTTTTACTCTGGCTCGCTAAAAAGCTTTTTCATACATAAACGACTAAGAATAAAGGCCACGGTGGCTTTTACTAACAGTGGATAGTTCAGAAAGGGGAGAGAAGTGTGGGAGAGACATTTGGTAATTGTCCACAGGAGTCAAACCAGGACAGCCACATCAAGGGCTAGGGCCTCTGAACATGGGACGCCCGTCTGAACCACCATGCCTCGCGACGTTGCCCTATTTATTTATTTTGAATGTTAATTTACATTTAAATCCCAGACATTATAGCAAACTAGTTACAGAAAACCGATCTATCTGCTGAACTAACCAGTGCACCTTTCCCTCAGATGGATGGTTTTTGAATGTTGAATCTCCCAGTTTGCTTTCATACAGGAAACTGAAATTACCAAGGCCACTTATGTGCTTTCTGCAGTTTCCCATTGTCCAGCAGCTTCACTTAGAGAGAGACGGAGACAGAAACCTTGCAGCAGGTGTTCCATTTTTCACCAAGATGCTTTGGTGTTTGCTTTTTCTAGAGCAGATATTTCCCTTTCATAAAGTCCTGTTTTGTTAATCAGTATAAGTAAAGAATGAATACATTTTAGATGCACAATACTCAGATAAATAAAACCTGATTGGTTGTTTTTTGGGCTCAACACACACTCAGTATACCACCTGATTTGCCCTGCATGTATCATACTGTTTTTGGAAGAACCAGCCATATCTGCCGTGGTGTCTCCCTCCTGGTAATGATTTACTACTAGCTGTTGCTGTGCTCTTTCAGCTGTCAGCTTCAGTTCATGTAGAGTTTATCTAAAAAAGCTGAGGGCTTCGTTGTGCCTGTAAATGCCTCGGTTTTTCTCAGCAGTTGCTGTGTTCTGTCTGCCTTCAGGCTGTTCCACAGCGTGACTTTGCTGTGAAAGGTGAAACTGAGGCATTTTTACAGGAGTCTTTCTCAGCAGCCTCACCTGAATTATGTGAATCCAATACTCCATCTTCACAGGCCTAAGGCAGGTGGTGACGATGCTAAACGGCCTCATGCTTCTCCTAGACACCGCAGATTTCTGTGCTTATCTGGCACTGAGACACAATCAGCACCTTGGCTTTTGTGTGCCTGGCAGGACTAATGGGGACTTGAAGGGTCCAAATGAGCAGGTGTAGTTAATTTTTTACTCTGATGTTCAGGTTTGTGCTCCATGATGGTGAACGGTTGCAGAGCTTGTGTTTTGTGACGGTTCGATTTCATGTAGGCAAAATTAATAACTGATGAACCGAGTTTTAGTTTTGCTTACTTTAATGCGGTTCTTCCATTCTTGATAAAAATATTGGATAAATGCTTCAATTTGTCATTAAAGGAAACGTATGTAGGATTGTGGCCAAAAGCGGTTCTGCAATCACATTGAAAATACTGTAGAACTGTGTATCCCTTCCTGACTCGAGGTTGCCAGCTGCTGCGGGATCCTGCAGGAACGGCTGACCCTAACTAAATAACATTAGCAATGGTCATACAGGTTAACTTGCATTATGTGTAGTCCACAATGTACGCGAAGAACGAATGAGGAATTATTTGTACCGAGGTATAGGCTACTCAATACGTCTCCATTACGTTTCACATTGCCAGAATCGACGTGCTGTTGTTTTCCTCAACAGTTCAGCATAATGACAAAGAAACGGGCCCTGATGCTAATGTTAGCAATGACGACTCGTCGTTTTTATCTCCCAAACAATTCCTTACCTTTTCAATTTGATGACCAATCTCCTCCATATGCGCTAACGTAACGTTACTTTCCACGAACATGCATAACTTTGTTCGACTGTCGTGAATATTTGAAATGTCAATTTACATTAAGTACAAGTAAGTTAGCCAAACATGTGAATCTTACCTGTCCAGGAGAAAATTGGCGACGTTGACGTCTGTATTCAAATTCTTCTCCATTTTCAGCCGTCTCCATCTTTCAAAGGCATCTCCTATACAAATCCTTGTTTTATTTCGGACTTTGTCACGACGTATTTCGGATTGATAACGAGGTCTTTTAGGTTTCGTAACGTTATACATGTTTTGTCCGTAACGTTCGGAGCTTCAGCTGTGGTAAACAGAGCAGAGCTGGCAACCCGGATGAGGAAACTCTACTGACTTCGTGATTCGTAGATAGCTTGAGGGCGGAGCCTCAGACCAAAACAGAACATGACAACAATAACATCACTTGAGGGCTGCAACTTTCACTTTTACATAACAATATCCTGACCGGACCACTGTTGACAGGGATATTAGTATTTCAAAAGAACATGATTTCTTAATGTCTAGTGACATATCGGGGCCATTTGATGATTAATTAAAATACATTTCTTAAATACCTTTCCTTTAAGTTAAAGCATCTTACAAATAGAGCAATGAACTGTTTCACTTTTTTAGTAATAGCAAATCTTAATATATTTTATTTATTTATTTATTTTTCTTTGTGAAAGATCAACGAAACAACACAAGGTGGAAGGAAAAGTTTTGTGTTTCCTATAAAAAGTATGAAAACTGTGACTTGTTTTTGTGTTCAGCCCCACTGGGCTGATGCTTTGTTGGAACTCCTTTCACTAGACTGAATGTCTTGGGCAATTTTCTAGTCTTAGGTCCAGACTTTAACACATGAAGATGCTTTGATCCGAACCATTCCATTTTACCTCTGTCTGTATTTTTAGGGTTGTTGTTATGCTGGAAGGTCAACCTGTAAGATTTTCTTCCAGAAATGTTCCTTATCTAGCTCCAACCATCTTCTTGTCCGGTCTGACCAGCTATCTGTCTGCCAGCTATCTTACTATAGCTTTCTGCTATAAAAAAAAGTGTTCCCGCACCATGACACTGCTACCACCATGTTGAACTATGAGGTGTTGTGTTCAGGGTACAATGTTAGTTTTCACATAGCTGTGCTCATGCTCTTCCTGGAAAGAGCAAAGTGCCGGGTCTCCTTTGTGAGCAGAGCCACTTGTGAGCTATCTGACACGGTAGAGCACTGCTGGTCGGTGGTTGGATACGCTTTTTATGTTGGATCAACCCTAAAATGTTATCAGTAGTTCCAGATCCCATTACGGACATTTCCTGAATATCTCATCAAAATCTGTCCATAACTTTTTTTGTTTTATGTTGCTAACAGACAGATGGGCACCAAATCCTGCAGCCACGTTTCAGTGAAACCCATAATACTGCATTCCTGATTCGTTGGCTGAATCCTTGCAGGGGCTTGAAGTTCATGCATCTGTTTAGCCAGTGATCTCATATGGCTTGTTATGATCAATTGAAGAGATTTAAACATCCTCCTCCGCTCTCTCCTATTTGCTACTGTTCCGCATCCACGATGCCTCTTCAACTCAGCAGGGATTTGTGGCTTCAGTTAAAGTATTATTCCAGCTTTTGGAGCTTATCAGCTGTCCTCAGCTGTAAACAGTAAATGGACTGAACTTATATAGCGCTTTTCTAGTCATACTGACCACTCAAAGCGCTTTACATGGAAGCCACATTCACCCATTCACACTCACATCCATACACCGACAGCCAACATGGCTCTGTAGGACGATGTTTTTTGGGGTTAAGTGCCTTGCCCAGGGGCACATTGACATGTGACTGGAGGAGGCTGGAATCGAACGTACAACCCTCCAATTGCAAGCCAACTCTACTCTACCACTGAGCCACAGTCGCCCCTAAAACCTCCTTGTTGCTGTGGTTACACATAAAAGATGTTAAAAAAGTAAAGAATTACCAGCAAAAATCTTTCCAACTTCATAGCATCAAAAACACCCCGAGCTGCGCACCCTGAGCAGCGCGATTCTAAAAAATTTCTAATCTGTTATGACCAATTGCATAATGTTTGATTGGACAATTCGTCCAGCCCTTTGAAAAAATCAACTGTGTCAATTGTTCAGTTTTTAGATTATGTCAAATAAATCCAGCCAAAGTATTTGTTTTACCTCAATATTTTACAGCACTCATCAAAACCCCAGAGACAAACATCGAAAACCATTCTACCTGTTAGGTACAACTTGATTTTTTGATTGTATTTAAATATTTCTATTTGTGCTTTTTCTGTAAGGGTCTCCTTGTCTGATGACTTCTGTAAATGAGAACTGGTTCTCCAACCTGTGAAAAAAAGACTAAATAAAAGAGTTGGCTAGAAGTAAAGAGCAGTTCCTCTGAAAGCTTGTCAAACCTTTGACCTTCTTTCACAAGCAGATGTTTTCAGGGGGTCTGTTCAAGGTCTCATTCAGCAAACACAGGGGCTGTGTTTGCTGAATGTGTGTTTGAGCGCAACTCAAATGCTGTTTTTTGTCAATAAGGGATAGATGTGTCTGATGAAAAGGGATAGACTCGTCTGATGATGGAAACTGCATCTCAAAAAGCCTCTGTGTTATAGCGGCAGGAAGAAATAAGTATTTTCCACTCAAAGATCGTTTTTCTGTTTTGCTTTCAGATTCTCCCACAGAAACCCTTTAGAGTAATAGAGGACGAGCAAATACATTGGAGAGTTGCTAAAATTACTGTAATTTTATGCGGCTTTAAGTTCTTGTCCTCCGAGTGGCTTGATTGACCGCTCTCCATAATACAGAAATCTTCTTGGTTTTTACTGTCCTGACCAATTTGGTTAAATGAAGGCAACAAAATGATCCTTTTTTATATATTTTAACACTTCCGTAACCTTCATTTGTAGTGTTTGAACAGTTTTACTTGGTTGCTTGAGTTCAAATACTGACCAACCAGAAGAGACAGTGCGGAGTAATATTATATAATAAAAAAAACTAAAAATGTATGGTCTTTGAGGACGGTTTTCTACTTTATGTACATGTCCAAATCAATGCCAGAGTCTTTATTCCAAGGCGAAGACCACAAACAAAAGAGGAATGCAGATTTTCTTTACTCTGTAATTATTTACCGCAACAAAAGCTTGCGGTTATTCTGGGTTTGACTGCAGTTCAAACTGTGATTCCTGTGATGTTTGAAATATGCATATAGCAGTTCTGCAGACCTGCCATTTATCTGCATACATTGCTAGTAATGAACTGAATGTTTTCCATATGGATGTGTTTCTGTAAAAAAGACAGTTTTTTATGTCTGTTGTGCATCATTGGTCTGGATAGAGGTTTCTTCAGGCTTTTAAACTATTTCCAAGCTTCCATTTGAACATTTATTGCTTGAGCCCTTGAGGGGTGGAGTTTGACACCCCTGTCCTAGGAGTTAAGCAGTGGCTGTGGGGGACATTGGCAAGTGCCTGGTGGCTGGGCCTTTAACTATGTGGCCAGGCCAGGCTCAGCCTGAAGAGGTGACTATGGCCCCTTCCTATGGGCTCACTACCTTTTGGAGGGACCATAGGGGTGGGGTTCAGTGCAAGATGGGTGGTGGCCGAAGGTGCTGGCTGAAGGCATGAACGTTGGTGGTCCAAACCTCTGGTGCATAAGTTGGCTCTTGAAACGTGGAATGTCAACACTGGTCGGGTAAAAGCCTGAGCTGTTGTGTGAGGTTGAGAGGTTTCGATTGGACATCATTGGACTCGCCTTGATGCACGGCTCTGGAACCCATCTCCCTGAGAAGGGCTGGACACTTATCCATTCTGGAGTTGCCCCTGCTGAGCGGCACCAAGCGGGCATGGCCATTCTTGTTTCCCCCATCTAGGCACCTGTATGTTGGGTTTTACATCAGTCAATGGAAGGATAACCTCTGGTCCTGATCATTGTTTGTGCTTATTCAACAAATGATAGATGAGACTTCCCGAACTTTTTGGAGTCCTTGGAGGTCGTTCTGGAGTTTGCTCCTCCCAGGGACTCTCTTATTCTACCGGGGGGCTTCAATACTCATGCTCAAAGCACCTTGAATTGCCCTGTGTTGAAAGTGTGCTATACAAATAAAATTGCCTTGCCATGTGGGCAATGACAGTGAAACCTTGGAGAGGTGTAGTTGGAAGGTTACCGCCACTTTGATCTGAACCCTGGCGGTGTGTGGTTATTTAACTTCTATTCTCGTCCATATAGATAACCGTGTCTATATTTGCTCTTGGCACCAGGAGCCATTAGGATGCAGTGCCATGATAAACTTTGTTGACATTACATCTGATCTGCGGCCATATGTTTTGGACACTCTGATGAAGAGAGGTGCGAAGCTGTCCACTGATTACTACCTGGTGGTGAGTTGACTCCAGTGGCGGTGGAGACGCTGCTGACCCAAACGTGTTGTGAGGGGCTGTTGGGAACGTCTGGTGGGCTTTCCTCTCAGAAGAAATTTCAACTCTCATTCTGGCAGAGCTTTGAACACGGCCTTCGGGAGGTGGCAGACATTGAGCTGAGTAGGCCGTGTTCCGTGCCTCCATCTTCAATCAGTATATGGACTTGGAGAAGGTGTATGACGACGTCCCTCAGGAGTCCTGTAGAAATAATCTGAGAGTCTGGGTACCAAGCTCCTTGATACGGAGGGTTAGGTGTTCCGTACAACTGGTGTCAGAGTTCATATTGCTGGCATTCGGCTTTGACTGTTGTGAGAGTTGGAATGCACCAAGGTTTCTGTTCCAAGGTTTCATTTCGTCACTGATTCCGTTGGTCATCTGGGATGCTACCAGTAGCCTCTAATCAGGCCAAACTCCTGATTTTGTAGAAAACAATTCGTAGGAATCCTCGCTAATGAGAAGGGGTTTTCTCAATAACTGGCTTTGATGCGTTCAAGTACTGCTGGGAGACTAGGCTATTGAAATGTCAAAACAACTTTAAAGAGATTTAATACTGTTTTATTCTCAAATATTGGCAAAGTATTATTTAAACATTTCTAAACGTCAGTACTGTTTTCAATTGGTTATATTGCTTTATACTCTAACTATGTCTTTGGGCACTATTTTATTTATGAAAAAGATCAAATCAAATCTCCAGTCAGTTCTATACTTTTATCTTTTTTTAAGTTCTAACATATATTATTCAGATTGTTTTAAATAATTGAAAGGAAAGAATTTAGAAAAAAAGGTTCTCAGTTTAATGCTGATCAAAGAAAAAAACAACTCATTTGTATTTATTTTTTTATTAGTATTGGACAACATAAAAGTGTGCCAATGGTAGAGATTTTGACTATACTTAGTTTTTATTCGATATCTACTAATGTCTACATGTTTATGTTCTGAGAATTTCTGTGTTGTTATTTTTGAAAAAGATTAAAACATTTTTTTTTAATGCATTTTGAAGAAAAAATAAAATCTTTCAATTGCATTCCTAGCCTTTTTAAAGTTTTTGTTGTGGTGCAATGTATCTGGTGGTGATCCTGTTCAAAAGCAGTCATTTTGACATAAATAAATGTAAAAAAGAATATATGCCAATACAAGTCATTACCGCATGTGCTTTAGATTATATCACAATATAGATTTGAGGCCATGTGACCGTGGGTTCACATGGTGTTATTTCACTTCATTTAGGGTCCTGTATGAGTGGAAGGAGCGACTGAAACATGGCTGCAACCTCGTACAGACTACGCCCGCTGGTCGTCCCGCCAACATCAGCGGTAACTCGTCCCAGCGAATCTACGTCACCTACCGGCGAGCGCCCGACAGCCAGCCCCACACCTCCCTGGCCGTCACCGACATCTGCATCATCATCCCGAGTAAGGGGGAGACGCCGCCACACACCTTCTGCAAGGTGGAGAAGAACCTCAACAGCAGCATGGTGAGGATGCTTTTAACAGAGGTTAAACCTGATGGAGTGTAACAGAGAAAATTGTCTCATCATTCAAGGATGAAGTGCATTCTTTGGATTCCAGACTTGAAAATGCCCGAAACATTTTCGTTGTCTCTTTCAAAATCCTTCAAAAATGGAGGAAACTAAGGTAGCAGGTGCAGCCTGATGGAAGGCGAGCTTCCTGAAATGTCATTATTTATTGCTTGTACTGCCAGTTGTGTTACAATTTTTATTCCCCCTTTAAGTTACTGTGTGACATTACCGAGTCAGGTGGAAATCACTCACTTTATCCCTAATGTGATGCCTCTCTAATCTCAAACCTATACTGACTTGTTTCCTGAATTTAAACTGAGAAAATGATGAGCAAAAAAGTGTGATTCTGACCTACTTACCTATTTTGAACAATTTTAAAATTACGATATTATTGACAATTAAAAAAAATAAAAAAACGATAAACTGTGCGACCCCTTTACTGAAGAGGTCAGAGGCAGTTACGATACGTCTGCTTTAACATCGTTATCAGAGGATTTAAAGAACAATAATTTTTAACATAAGTAAAACTGGATAGATGATAAAGTGCAACTCTTCCCCCAAATCAACTTTATTTTAGCTGATGAACTGTATTAACGACTGTCTAATAATGATGTCTACATGTCTTTTCATTACTTTTGGTATTTTAGTACATTTTAGTAAAAGTATAAATGCTTTTATTACACAACTTTTATACCTTATGTTCATACCATGCACACATTATACATCAAATTCTTCAGTTACTCCTCTCACTCAAAACTTCCAAATATGAAAGACAAGAGATATATTTCTATAGATATCTCTGTTTGGCATGCTTATTTCTGACCCAACCTTGACCGCTGTCTATAGCGGTTTCGGAAATGAAGATTCGAACTATATCGGTAAAAAGATCAATATTTATCATTCTTTTCTTATATATATACTGTATATATATATTTTTTTTATGTGAAGATGGTAAATTTCAGTTTTTGGCCTTAAAGGGAAAGTTCATTTTTTTCCAAACTGGACCTTTTGATACCACTACTGATACTTCTCATTTCTTCACCTTAATCTAGGAGCTGACGAGCTGGTAGAAATAGCGGCACTGCAGTTAAACAACTAGAGGAGCAACTGAGACAGTAATAGGAAGATCTGACAATGGCTGTATGCGTTTAAGGGGTATTTATTAAAGCTGGGTATCAATTCAAATTTCAAGGATTAATTCAATTCAGATTCTCAAGAGTTAGAATTGATTATCACAATCCAATACAAGCGTTTTTATATGGCTGTAATGCAATGACACAACACGGGGTGGGAAACAGTTCACCTGGAAAAAAACTGTATTAAAAATGTCAGATCTAAGCCTTAAAATGGCTGTCTGGACATTTCCTTCCTATTTTAGCTGCAAAATGGGCAAAATATGTTAAATAATCAAATGATTTTTTTGGAATCAATTTGATTCTTAGAATTTTTTATAAATCTATCGATTCAGAATCGATTTTTCACAATTTCTTTCAACAAAGCACTAGTATTTATTGTGTAGAAAGTGATAATGTTGAAAAGATGGGACTAATTACTGAGTGGGGAGCAAGAGAGAAGTAATCGGAGTGAATGGCTTATCAAATCAATCCAACAAAGAAACATAGGAACTCCCATTAAAGACAACATTATCACCATCACGCGTTAAAGTATGGATGCCACAACACAACATTAAACAGCTTCGTTAGATGTCACCATTATGAAAAAAATTTTTTTTTTTAAGAACAAAATCCGATATGGATTGATCTGAAAGGTTCAAACTTTAACCAGAATAAAAATGCTCAACAACTGCTCACTCACTAACCTTTATGCTACTTAGAAAACAAACAAACACACACTCGGGTTTGAACTGAATGATTTTCTAAGTTTAGAAGAAACAATATTGAGTATTAAAAGACGTCTATCTAGTATCTTTTTTGAGGTGCATGATAAATGGTGATCTAGGGACATTATTGTCCTGATCTGCTCACAAATAGACACTTTGAATCGAAAAATGGCTGGCCGATGAAGCTCACACTCTCTGATGCACCCCTGTTTTCAGTGGTTGCTGATAAAAAACGCAGAGGGCCTTTTTCATTATTTTCAAGCACAAAGCTGAAATATTTCCTCATCTGATCAAAAGAAGGTTTCTTTGGTCTTTCTGTCCAGCAGAATTCATGCAGGCCTTCTTTCTTGCATAGTACAGTTTCCAGTTACAATTCTAAGTGCAGCAGGAAGAGCATGTGGTCATATTGATCTTGGTGGCAACCTTGTGCTGCGTTGCTGCAAGGCTTGAAGGTCACATGAATGCCTCAGCAGCCAAACACTCTTACAGTTTACCACTGAATCATCCAATCCAGTCAGAAAGGTGTTGATTTTATTTCTAGCAGATCAGTAACCTGAAATTGGGTTCAGATGTGATCTTTAACAAGAATGGTTTGACGGTTGAGATGGTGGTTGTATTTATTCGCAAGATCCTTTGTTCAAACTCGGCCAGGAGATGGACATTTTTCCACAATCTTTTCAGAGCAGCTCAAGCTCTGAGTGAATGGAGAGCATGTGTAACCTTCAAAGTTGTCTTTCTATGGGTTCTTAATTGAATTTTGGTCCAGATTTTGACTGGACCTGACGTCCACAATGTGCTGACTGCTCCTGTTCTTCTCCTGCTTGCAGTGGGGCTCCTCTGTTTACCTGTGTTACAAGAAGTCTGTGGCCAAAACCAACGTGATCGCTTACAAAGCAGGTGAGCGTTCCTAGTCCCTAAAGTGCAACTTAAAATTCACTTTTTTTGTTGCTGATAAACTGTATAAACGAGTATCTCAAGGAAATTTCAATCAAACGCAACTGGACTTGGTAATTTGTCTTGGAAGACGTTTCACCTCTTATCCAAGAGGCTTCATCAGTTCATGCTCAGTCCCAGCCTGGTCAGCGGCGAGCATGAACTGATGAAGCCTCTTGGATAAGAGGTGAAACGTCTTCCAAGACAAATTACCAAGTCCAGTTGCGTTTGATTGAAATTTCCTTGAGATAACCATGACCTGGATGAATGAGAATATTCACAGGCTGTATAAACGAGTGTCTAATGGTTCTGTCTACATGTCTGGTTATAGGGTGACCAGAGATCGTCTTCTGTAATCTAGAGAGGACTGCATCCATGATTACAACATTGTTTGGGATGGGGCAAATTCAGGGGGGGGGGGGGGGGTACATGCATCCTCGGGAAAACATTTTCAACATTATAGATTAAAATGCATTAATCTGGTGCAGTCAGAGCAACATCTCAAAACGTAGCTCTTCATTCCACAGGACCTCAAACTTAAATGTAACTTTAGAGGCCTTAAAATTGGCTATAGACTGAAGCTTCCTGAATGGAGTTTAATCATTCAGAGATGTAATTCGGGGTTATGATAGTTATTAGTGATTATCATGAAACAGTTTACTAGTGTGTTAAAATAAGCTAAACTTTTAGGGGGTGGGGGGCTGATATTCTCTTTACGTGTGCTGTAGCTCCCCCAAAAATGGGCTAAAACACAAGGACCCCGAAGTAGGACCCAACCATGGTCCAACATTTGAGGTGCCCTCTGTCCGCCTGATCAAAATATATTATTTTGATCACTCATTTTTGATTACTCATTATTTTTTTAATTAAAAAAAATCATACAATAAACTTTTAATAGTACACAAATTTGGTATACATGAAAAAACTTTTTTTATTTGGTAAGCATTTTGTTCAGAGTGGCACTGGCCACTTCAAGGTTATTACACATTTAAACAGATTAGTTATAAGAAAATTCACCCTCATGAGGGTTGTGATGACGTTAAAAATTACCTATTCAAAGCAAAAAAATTTGTTCTTTTAAACAAGGTTATAAACATTTATTTCTGCTGTGAAGTTGGCTTTTTTAACACAGGAGTCAGTGGGAACTTGCTCCTCTCTGCAGCCAGCTCCTAGTGGATAAAGTGGGAACTGCCACTACCTCCGCATTGGTCTCTCAGTTGGCCGGCTGAGTTTGGTGTTAAGCCCCTGGTGTTAAGACTAGTTTATACTTCACTACTTCACCTACGCAAAGACGGAAGGAGTAGAGCCAAATTTTCTAACTATCTGTCTCCATCAACGGAGAGCTGGTGATTGGTCAGCTCAACCAGAGTTTGTTTCAGCAGAACCGTGCTCTACAGTCGCTGTAATCAGTAGTTTATGCAGCGTTTAGGCGCTACATGCTTTATATCGAAAGGACATTTAATCTAATCTGGTCTTTTGGCGATTTTGTACACAAAGTGTAGAGAAACAACAAAACAGAAGGTTTATTTAGCCACTAAGGTTTGACTCCTGCTAGCAGCTAAATCAAAGCGATAAAGGAGCCATCCTTTTGATTCAGGTGTTTTTGCTGCAGATCCCCTGGCTGATGTGTCGGTGAATGCGCAGGAGACTGACTGATTCTGTCAGTGTCTGACTAACGCGCTGGATGAGTCAGAACTCAGAATGCAGTTAAACTCACAGTTTCTGTCCACGTTAAGCCACAAGAATGGTCCGCATTCATATACAGGCTGGGAAATGTGCATTTATATTAGTAAAGTGTAGAGCTCAGTGTCCGCAATGGATTTAACATACATCCATCTGTCCATACATCCATCCATCATCTTTAAGATTTTGCTGTAAAATAATAAACAAAAAATGCAAATGTACTATTTAAAATTAAAAGCCAGGTATATGCTCATATGTTCTTAATGATGCCCCTGATGCCATACTGCTGAATTGTTTAATGCGCGTGCATAAGCTAGACTTCGATGTAGCTCAGTGTATAAAAAGTTCTTTAAATGAAGTCACTGTTTCATATTATTTCTGTCCCGCTGACGAAGATTAATTGCTCAGGAGCCTTGTTACAAAGCACTGATTGATTATTACGGAGCTGAGGATTACTACCCCGATTCAGTGGGCGAAGTATAACGACAGCTTTAGCACCATGGGAGAAGTAATTTTACATCCATAAGAAGTTTTGATTTGTTGCCACAGAGAGGACTTTATCTCACTATCATTTACAGCCCTTTTGTTTTGTTTTTTTCTTTTCTTTTTCTTTATCCTTCAAGGTTTATTCAGCAGATATCCAGAGGAGGACTACGAGTCATTCCCTCTTCCGGTGTCTGTCCCTCTCTTCTGCCTGCCCATGGGGTCCACTATCGAGTGCTGGCCCGCAAACACGAAGTACTCTCTCCCTGTTTTCTCCACCTTTGTCCTCACCGGAGCCTCCGGAGAGAAGGTAAGACGCTTAAATGTGCTTCTAACTCATTTTTACCGACACACATCTGCACAGCTGCATCAGATAAAAAAGAACCGTTGACAGAGGAAGACTGTAACCGTCACAGACTCAGCTGATGCGTCTGTAGACTAAACACTCCACAGTCAAGCACAGAAAACCCCCCACAGTGCACCGCTTCCCAAAAGGTAAACTGGGTCAGCCATGTTGCTGTTGGTAGAAACGGTCCAAATTCATGTCCAATTCTGCTTTTTGGAGCAAAGAAAACACAGACATCTGTCTTGCAGCACATTAACCTCCCCAAAATCTTACTCATGTTTTTCCACTATTCCATCTTACTTTTAGAGGGTTGAGATGATTTAATTCTAGTTTATGAAGAAAAGCCTTTTTGTAAAGCCTGAAAAAATATTAAAAATTGTGAATGCCTTCTTCAGATTATTTACGATCTGATATTTATTTGTATTTTTACTTATTTTTGTTCATATTTTTATTTTTTTTATTTTTTTTTTATTTCACTTATTCAAGTTCTGTACTGGAGGAAAAAGTTTGCCGGAGTCAAATTCCTTGTATGTGACATACTTGGCCAATAAACTGATTCTGATTCTGATTCTGATTTTTCTGCATATTTAACCTGTGACATGAGGTTACTTTTCTCTAAAACTAAAAGAGACAGAGAGAGATGACATGCAATCTTAATTTTTTGGGGGATTTGTTTTCATATTTTTTTTCCTATATTATATTTCTTTGTTAAGCCACATTCCGGATTATTTCAGGGACTGATTTTTTTTTTTTTTATCCAATGTACGTCTCAGAACATTCCCCCCAAGTGGAGCTCTCCACTCCACTCCCACTACCCCCATCCTCCCCCAATACAATTATGCAAATGTGTCACCTGTGATTTCACACCATGTCATTGTGTACTTTATCAATAAAATATTACATTGATTTGCTTTACTGAAGATCTTACCTGTTAAAATGAATTTTGTCCAAAGCTGCATCAGCTTGAAGATTCAATGGTAGCCTATCTTCATTGTTGAAACGCATCTCTGATGTAAATCGAGGGGCGGCACATATCGACGTAACACTCTACTCCGGTCTCTAAGGCATTTTTTTGAGTTCGTTGCTGTACTTTTCATTATTTTTTCTCTCTGAAGTTGATGTAGCCTGGGTAGCCAAGGAAAGGCTAACTATTTAGCAGAAGTTTGCTATGACTTCTCCATAACCGCTCTCAGCCATTATGGTGAGTGTAAACAGGAAGACACGGAGCGGCCTGTCTGCACGGCTTCATCTCCACAGGTTTGCATAATGCGCACGCACATTGTAAAGGGGAAGCGGCTTTTAGTTACTATGGTCCCCGCCTGTGGAACAGCCTGCCGCAGGACCTCAGGGCCGCAGAGAATGTTGATGTTTTTAAAAAGCGGCTCAAGACTTAGCTTTTTAGTCTAGCTTTTAACTGATGATCTGCTATTTTAGTTGATTCTATTTTAGTCTATTTTAGCAAGTTTGTAATTATTCTCTTTTATTTTATTTATCTTTTTATTATTTACTATTTATTTATTACTTATTAATTTTAGTGATTCTGTTTACTTCTTACCTTATTTTACCAAAGTTTTGTTGTATTTTAAGTTTTGTTCTATTTTATGATTTTGTTTTATGATTTTCACCCAGCGTTAGCTCCAGTTTCTCCTCTTGGGGGACGGCCACACCGGGTGCGATGTCTGGCTGGCCGGCGGGGGAGCTGTATCGCGGAGGGCTCTGGCCTGGGTGACTGGTGGGCCCCTGCCCCTTGGTGTGGGGCCTTCGGTCTGCCGTGGCCGGATTGGCCCTCAGCGGCGATGCTCCCGGTGGTCAGGGTCTCCCTGGGTGTGGTCGGACCCCAAACGTGGCCTTCTCTCACCAATATGTCGGTGCCCAGCCATGTCTCTCTAGTGTCAGCTAGTATAAGTGGGGTTGAGCATGTGTGTGTGTGTGTGAGTACTGATGTTCCGGCGTGTTGGTCTGAGTGTGTGTTGGTGTGAATGTGGGCTTGTTTTGGGGTGTGGATATGTGCGGGAGGGGTGGGTCTTTTTTTCCCCTTGTTCTTAATGTTGTTGTTGCTTTTGTTTTTAGCCTGTGTAAGGCACTTTGTGTTACTGTTTATGTATGAAAAGTGCCTTATAAATAAATTTGATTTGATTTGATGGTTAAAACGGCAGAAATTTGAATTCTATTGGATAAAAAAATAAGCTGGACAGTGAGAATCGCATAGGAGTCTATGGGAAGACGGAGGGACCTAAGAAAAATAACAAATGTTTTGGGGAACTAGCCTTTTATCATAGTACTGAACCCCACATCATATTAATTTATAAAACTTTAACAAATAAATAAATCCTCTGGAATGCAGATTTAAACTAATTGCATTTTATCTCTACATTTATTTATTTATTTATTGCTCTTGCTGTTCAGCATTTTGGTGCAACTTGATTGTTATATAGCCTTATTAGGGATGTATTTGTATGTTTTGGTACAGCCCTTCGGTACAGAATGTTTATGTACAGAACTCCGAGCTAAGTGCAGCGAAAGACTGCCAGTCCACAAAAGACTCCCAGCTATCACTAAACTCTGCTATTTGGGAACATTAATGGTTTCTCCTGCAGCTACAGTAGAAAAAAAAGATGGAACGAACCAGAACTTTGTCAGCAAACACATCTTTCAACAGCAATAAGGTCTATAGCACGCTCTGCACTGAAGTGAATGACTCACCTGAAACAATGTCAAGCTAAATGGAAACATCACTGATACTAGAGAAGGCAAGGCAAGGCAATTTTATTTACATAGCACACTTTCAACACAAGGCAATTCAAGGTGCTTTACATGATTCAGTGGCAACAAAACCAAATACATAACAAAAATATGAAAATCAAAACAAATCATCATTAAAGATATGCATTTAGTAACTGAAACAAAAAATAAAATAATATTTATGTGAGAGTATGAAATGTAAAAACAAATAAAACACAATAATCCATCAATAAAAAGATAAGGTATAAAGAACAAGTTTATACAAAAGAATATAGATTAAAAACAGTAAAAACAGAATCAGTTAATATATAGGAATAAAAGTCAAACCATGAAAATCAAAAAGTGATAATTATAAAAAACGCCATTTAGGACTCAGAAGCAGATCTGAATAGTAGAGTTTTAATGTTTGACTCAAAAGAGCACAATGATTCAGCATTTTTGTATTCTTCTGGATTTTTGTAGCATAGAAGCTGAAAGCTGCTTCTCCATGTTTAGTTCTAATTCTACGGATGTTTAGTAAACTACAGTTGGAGGACCTGAGTGGTCTGCTGGTTTGGTATAGTGACAGCAGATCTCCAACATACTTTGGTGCTAAACCGTTTAGGACATGGGCAGCAGCGTTCTGGATCTGCTGCAGCTGTCTGATTTACTTTTTAGGTAGGCCTGTGAGGACACTGTTGCAGTAATCAGTCTGACTAAAGATGAATTCATGGATCAGTTTTTCATGGTCCTTCTGTGACATCAGTCCTTTAATCCTAGAAATGTTCCTAAGGTGATAGAAGGCTGATCTTGTTATTGCCTTTATGTGACCCTGGAGTTTCAGGTCTGAGTCCATTATTACACCTAGATTACGGGCCTGATGAGTCGTTTTTAGTTGTATTAGCTGAAGCTGTGTGCTGACTTTGGATCATTCCTCCTTAGGTCCAAAAATAATTACTTCAGTTTTTGTTTTGCTGAAGAAAGTTGTGTGGCATCCAGTCGTTGATTTGTTCAATGCATTTATTTAAGGTCTGGATAGAATCAAAGTCACGAGGTGACAATGTAATGTATAGCTGAGTGTCGTCTGCATAGTTATGGTAACTACTCTTATTGGCTGCTATAAACTTGGTTAGTGGGAGCATATAAATATTGAAAATAAAGTTAAAGGGAAAATATCATGTTATTTTACAGCTTTCGACTTCTGGGATAGACATATATATGATAAAACGACCGTTGGTGTTATATGGTATACATTTGTCCTAAAATCTAACTTGTATCCTGTAGTTAATGTTAGACCATGAAATAAAACGTCTCATTTCTCTATAGTCCCGCCTCCTACAGGTTTACTGAACATTCTGAGATGCTACAGATCAATTAATTAACCACACAATGCTGTTATAAGATCACATAAGCAGCTTGATAAATGGCTAACACACATTAGCATTAGCATGTAGCTACTTACTTCTCTGTCCATCAGGCGTCTTTGTTCTTTGATCCAGCCGCTGTTCTTTAGGAATGTAGAATAAAATCCTGTAATCCATGCAGCCAAACGGGCATTTTCACTGAGACGGTTTAGAAAGTAAAATTCCAACAAAAAAGGGGTTTCAGTTGCTAAAACCTGAGCTTTTAGAAGGGGAAGGGTGTGTTTGCAATCCTACCAGAGGTAGGCTGTTCTCCCTGCAGGGACGGTGCTGACACCTTTAGCACTCCCTAGTGGTAACACAAGGTGCGTTTCCATTACAAATATGCACAAAACTTTCGATATTGTCTAAGTGTCCAAAAAAAAAAAAAAATTCTCAATTGTGTTGTTTCCATTTAATAACAAACTCAGTTTAAACCAAAAGTTTTCCCACGAGTAAGAAAAGTGGCGACGGATGTGAACATTTACAGTAGATATATTAATATTGCAGGCACATCACTAGCACTCATTATCAGCCATGAGGAGGAGACATAGACGGCTTGTAGAGGCATTGGGGCGACAAGCCCCCTTTACATGGGAGCGCTCTTGGTAAATGCTCGTGGTTCTTTGCTGTTTTGAATCTTCATATATTAGTAATGCCATTATCACGAACCAACTCAGTCTCGTCGTGAAGCCAAACATGCCGCGCCATCTTTCTCCTCCTACTACTACTTCATCTTTTTCGCTTGTAGTAACATCCAGTTGTTGCTCATGTGACTCATGTGATGCAAAAAAGGTGTTTCCATTGCTGTTTTGCGAAAGATATAAATGTTGATACGCTCGAAAAACCACCTCATTCAAGCGCAAAAACTTTTATTGAGAAAGACGGGTTTTTTCGAAATTGCCATGTTTCCGTTAGGCAAATTTATTTTCACAAATTCAATTTGCGCAATTTCATGGGTAATGGAATAGTAAAATTCGTCACTAGTTGAACACTCAGTCGTTTTCCAAGAGAGGGCAGTGCAGCAGCTCGGAGAGCAGGATTCAGGAGGATTACTCAGGCATGCATGAATTAACCCACTCTCGTGGGTTTCTTTATGAAAATTATTGCACTAGCAGATGGTTTAAAACTCTAAAAACTTGATTTTGCATGATATAGGCCCTTTAACAAAAATCCATTCCAGGTTTTACACATCTATGTTTTGCAGACTTTGAAATACAGCTAAGCTATCCATCACAGGCCCACATAGAGACAGACAGGACAAACAACCACTCACACCTAAAGACAATTTGGAGAGATCAATTAACCTGACAGTCATTGTTTTGGACTGTGGGAGGAAGCCAGAGTACCCAGAGGGAACCCACGCATGCAAACTCCATGCAGAAAGACCCTGGGCCGGGATACGAAGCCACAACCTTCTTGCTGCAAGGCAACAGTGCTAACCACTGCGCCACCGTGAAGCTTTTACAATAAAACCCAACCTGGGAAATATTTTCTCCCAAAACAAGCATCATATTTTAGAAACTGTTGGAAATATCTGAACATTTGAGTGTTGAGAATTAGTCTGAATGCTTATTCTTGATTTTTCAACATAAACCCGACCCCGCTGCTCTGGTTCTCCGTTTGTTTTGCGGTCATGCTGGGATGTGACCAGAGTTGACCCGTATTGCTGAACCATGAGGTGAAACACAATCGTAATGAAAACAAATAACCTCCAGAGTGCAGCGACGGCTTAACGGTGTCGGAGTTCAGATGGAGTCGAACCCCGCTGCTGAGTGGAGGTTCTGTGTGTGTTTTATATTTGGAGAAAGGCTGGAGGTGCTGCTGTTGCACATGCTGGAAGACATACTGTATGGAGATGGTGGAGTGGAGGACTTTACTGATCTGAGAACAGCTCAGCAGGACTCTGGCGGTGTAAAGACTCTATCTGAGTCTGAGATAAATTCTGCAGATATGAAACTGAAACGATAGATACATCTAATATCAGGAAAAAGTATTAAAGCGGTTGGTCAATGTTAGGAAACAGTTTAATTGTTGAAACACAACATTTTCAATAATCTTGCTGATGAATGGAAGATTAAAGATTGGCCTGTAGTTCTGCATTAATGTGTTGTTCAGGTTTGTGTTCTTTAGTAGTGGCTTGATAACTGCTGTTTTTAAATCCTGGGATAAGACAACTGACAGGAGGGATGAGTTAACTATCTGAATCAGATCAGACTTGGGAACACTTACTTTTAGAAAAGCTAAGGGTAAGACATTAAGGCAGCGAGAGGAAGAGCTTAACTGCTTGGAAAACAGACATTTGTTCTACGTTGGTGTTGATTGGAAATGACATTGGTAGTGGGTTCTGTACTGGAGTATAGACTGAACGTCTGATTGTTAGAATCTTTTCAGTGAAAAAGATGGCAAATTCATTGCAGGCCCTGCTGGAGTTTAGTTCAGGAGCTACTGTCATTGGAGGATTGGTTACTCTCTCAGCTGTTGCAAACAAAGTCTGTGTATTATTAATATTTCTCTTAATGATTTTAGAAAACTATTCCCTCACATCTTTCAAAGTTGAATGGTATCTGTTCAGCCTGATTTTGTCGAGTTTAGTTTTTCACCATTTCTTTCGGCTCTTCGACAATTCCTTTTTACACTACGTACCAGTGGATCCGTAGTCCAAGGAGACTTCTTTCTACCAGAAACTACTTTAACTTTAGTTTGTAATGGTATCGATAATGTCTGAGGTTTTTGCGAGGAAGTTAACCACCAGCTTGTTTACAGAGGTGGAATGGGTGGATGAGGGAAAAGGCTGTTTTACAGTGGTCTCATTATGACTGGAATGTTTGATAGAGATGGAGTTTTCAAAGAAAACACACAGATGGTCAGATAGCTTATAGCATGAGTTACATGCAGACGTTAGCAAGCGTATGGACAGGGTAAACATAAGTTTGCGTTTTGTTTTAGACATTCAAGAGTATTTTATTGAACGGTTGCCGTCGATGTCCAGAGAAACCACAACTAGAGGTCTCCAATCGAAGGTCAAAGCTGCTGTTTCTGTCTCAACCGACGTTTGACATCGATGATCATCAGCAAAAAGAAAAAATATATATATATATAAATATAACGCCAAATATAGATTTGATTTAGATTTTTTTTGTTTGCTTACTTTGCATTTGGAAAATTGATAAAAGCAAACAATCATTATTTTTTATTTCTGAAAGCATTCTTTGTTTACAGCATTTTTCCCCACCTGCATAAACTTTTGCACAGTACTGTACATTGCTCAGCATAATTGAGTACACCCACTTTAAAAAGTAGGAATTCACACAGTAACTCAATGAACAAAATAATAATTTCCAAACTTTTCACAAGGCTGCGTTTAACTGAACACTTATTTAACTCCATAACATGAAATTAAGTTTAATAATCTAACTTGGATCACAAAATCTTCAGTTTTACTGAAATTGGTTGAAGCAAAAATGAATACACCCCACAATAAAAACTACTACATCTACTATTTTGTATGAGCACCATCATTTTTAAGGACAGCACCAAGTCTTCTAGGCATTGAATGTACAAGCTGGCGACACATTGCAACATCTATCTTTTTCCATTCTTGAAGAATAACCTCTTTTAGAGCCTGGATGCTGGATGGAGACGGATTCTCATCTTGTCGCTTCAGAATTCCCCACAGGTGTTCGATTGGGTTCAGATCAGGAGACATTCTGGCCATTCAATCACCTTCATCCTGTTCTTCTTCAGAAATGCAAAAGTAGCTTTAGATGTGCGTTTTGGATAGGGGTGTCGCAATCGAAAACTTTTTTAGAAACGATCGAAATGGCGTAACGACCTTGCTCATCGAAATCTAAAAGGCAACCGTCTATTTATTCAGATTACCTCATCACAAGGAACCACACATTGAATTTTCCCTAACAAGTAACCCTTACCAGTTTTCATACAGCTCACAACACCTGGTAACGTTATTAACCGCTATATGACAATAACAATATCCCCGTAAATAGAGCACACCTCTACAGAGCATATTAGCTGAGGCTAGTAAGTAGCTATTTGCTAAACTACAGTTAAACCATGGCTAGAAAGAAAGAAGCAGCGGAGCTAAAGCCACTCCTACTCTCAAATCATCAGTGAGGAAATTTTGAGTTCAGTCGACATTCTCGTTGGAAACAAGAGGACAACTGTTTGCTCCACGTTAGCTGGTTTCTCTGAAGGAGCCAGAGCTCAGAGTAGTAGAGCTGCAGTAACTAAAAAGATTCACTAGATGGCAGCCACCCTCTTTTACTAATTATTTCTGTTATTTAGTTAAACAAGATTTTTACACTTATAAGTGTAAAAATTGTACATACAATAATGTAAGTAATTTATTTCAAGTTGACCATTTAATGCATAGTGCTATACATTATAAAGAATAATGGAAATTGCATTACTTATATGTAAATGAAATAAAATATACTGTACAAAATGTAATGAATAAGACCGATGATCATAGACTAGACTAGTCTAAAAATGACAAAGGGCTCCTAATTGTAAGCAAAAAAAATTTGAGAATCGAATCGAGGATTTGGAGAATTGTGACACCCCTAGTTTTGGATCATTATCGTGTTGGAAAAGTGCACGAGGACGAAGTGCATGGACTGATGGCAGCATCTTCTCCTTCAGTATAGAGCAGTACATTGAGTTCATGATACCATCAATGAAATGCAGCTCCCCAACACCAGCAGCACTCATGCAGTCCCACATAATGACACTGCCACCACCATGTTTCTCTGTAGGCGCCATTTATTTTTCTTGGAAATCCTCACCCTTACGACACCATACAGTTTTTAAACCATTAGTTCCAAAAACAGTGATCTTGGTCTCATCACACCAGAGTATAGAGTCCCAGTAGTCTTCATTTTTTCAGCATGGGCACTATCAAATTCTAGGCATGCTTTTTGGTGAATGGGCTTTAGGAGAGGGTTCCTTCGTGGACGATACCAATGCATGCCATTCCTCTTCAGTATGCGCCGTATGGTGTCACGGGAAACGGTCGCTCCAGTTTGGCTTTCTACTGCTTTAGCTAACTGCAGTGAACTTGCATGGCGATTTTCTTCAACCCTTCTCAACAGAACACACTCCTGTCATGATGTTATCTCCCATGGAAGGCCTGTACACGTCTGTATGATGGTTGCATTTCCATCTTTCTTACATTTTTGGATCACTTTTGACAGCATGAAATGGGAAGGGCTTTTCTTTGTAAAGTAATGCTCTTTTATAGTCACCTGTCTGCTGGACGCCTCTTAAATGAATCTTTAGACTCACCTGTGGTTGAATGCCTGTTAATTAGAAGTTTGTAGTCTTAAGTGTGGCTTTTCTACTAGGACTATAATTTGGGTGTACTCATTTTTGCATCATGGGCTTGAATGAATTTGTTAGGAAAATCACTTTTTTGTGTGTGTACAATTTAACACATCTTGTTTGCAATCAATGACCCACATTTGTGGGAGTATTTTGTAGTATAGTATATCATACAAAATGTTGATTCTGAAACGAAACTAAAGCTTTTCTCACAAACGTAGTGGAATGTACTGTATTTTAAACTCACACAGGATTCACAAAGATAATTACTGAAGATCCCTGTAGAGGTCATTCAAGTGAGCAATGCCAGGCAAAGATGGATGTGATTTAATTCCCTTCTCCCGTTTCAGGTTTATGGCGCTGCCATCCAGTTTTATGAGCCCTACCCACAGGAGTGCCTGACTGATCAACAGCTCTCCCAGCTGGGTCTCCTGAGCCCAGAACCATGCAAGCCATCTCCATCAAACTCTGCAGCTGAAGCCACCAACAACACTGCAAGCAGTACCGCTAGCACCAGCTCTGTCTACACCAACAAGTGCATCTGCCTGCTCTCCCACTGGCCCTTCTTCGACGCTTTCCGCAAGTTCCTCACATTCCTCTACCGATACTCCATCTCCGGCCCGCACGCGCTGCCCATTGAGAAGTGAGTTTGGACCTTTCTTGTTTAGAAACACGTTTCAGTAATACGATGCAGTTAAAAAAGTCAGAAGTTGTCTGCCTGAGGAAGCCCGTCATCAATATACGAATATACGACAAAGTTTTTGTTGTTGTTGAAAACAGTTTAAAAATGTGGGGTCGTCTTATGCTCAGAGTCTAAACATTGAGACATTCTGACAGCAGAGGGTGCCAGAGTCGCTTCTCTCCGGTGATCACGCATTTACACCGTCTGGAAAAATGTAAAAACCAGCTGTACGTCGGCTCTTTTAAATGAACCCTCCAGGTATGGGATGAAGCTGCTTTCTGTGGGAGGAGACGGGACCGCAGCATGACAGTGAGCACAGCAAGTAGGCCTGTGCGGTATCCTGGTTCATACCGAAAACCGGTGTAAATTTTTGTTATGATATGATGATATGAATATGATTCAGGAACGTGTTATTGCGCGGACACACTGCGCCAGACCACAGTGTGAAAGGTAAGGTTTTGAACTAAGTACAGCTGGTAGCACGAGCTGTCAGAGTGAAGCAACCAATGCTGTGACCCAGAGGAAGTCATTTTAAAAAGAGGAGCCACGTCTGTTGTTTAGAAGCTTATAGACTTTACAAGGTCAGACGTGAACCAAACAGCATATCTTTTACAAGTGCTAGTGTGGGTAACCTACAGGGGGGGTGGGGGGTGGGGGTAAAAGGAACTATTTGACCGGCTGTAGGTACACGGTAGGGATGTGAATCTTGCAACAACTCATGATTCGATTCCGATTTGTGGAGTGACGATCGATTCAGACCTGATTCTCGATTCAGAATCGATTCACAGTCAATACTATTAGTTAAAAAAAGGTGCCAATTTGTACGGCTGAGACAATATGCCGATTAAATTTCAATTCTGATTCTTCAATATTGCAGATTTTTAATTCACTATAGTATTGAAAAGATGTATAACTTTTTAAAGTAAACTGCTACATAATTAAATATACTTCATAATAAAGTGAACTTAAACTTTTTTTCCAAGCCTGGGCTGCATGTATATATATATATATATATTGAAAATCTTTTTATTATTTTTATTTAAAAAATTGATTCAAAATCGTTAGGCAAAGAATCGAGATTCTTATGTAAATCAATTTTTTTTCCCCCACCCCTAGTACACGGGGTCAACATGTTGACATTATAAAACCGCACATTTAGCATAGAACTCACATGTCACAACTATTTTTTGTAGTTAACAAGCGCGAGTTGTACCAGTGTACGTAGTTATTAAATTACTTACAATTTGGCTGGTTTACATTTCGTAGCCATGGCAACGGAATTTTCAGCTGTGGCGGAGCGCCAGGGTAACGCCTATGTAAGGAAACCGATGTAATCTTTTCATAGCATTTACCAGTATCTGGGCATGAAAAAAATGTGATACATACATACATACATACCAGATGACGGTAAAATGGGATATTTAAAGCTAGGGCATTAATTCTTTTCTTGTAAGATAATGCGGGTAAGAAATGACTTGTATGGGGAAAAAATGCTATCAAATACCGTAAAACCAGTATGTTTAATAAAAAACAGTGATATGAAAATGTAGTCATACCGTCCAGCCCTAACAGTGAGATAGAGGGCATCTGTGAGTAAATGCCCCTCACAGATTTTTGGTGTGTCATGCGACTTTTGATTTGACATTTAATGAGCAGTTCTGATAGTTTGCATTACAATGGTATTTTTTCTTTTGGCTCAGTTTTGTTCAGTATTGCTAGTGTATTTTCTGACAGAACCCCACAAACATTTGCACTACAGATCTTGATATTCCATTAATAGATACATATTAAAGCAGTCTGTAATTATCATTTAAATGACTTTCTCAAAATTTCAATAAAAACAGTTTCTTTAAAAAGTGAATTTAGTCTTTTTATGAAGGTTAGTCTTGGAAAGAGGGGGTCGTCTTATAATTGGGGTCTTCCTATATTCGGGTCAATATGGCACTTTCTGAAAGAACATAGAATTAATGGAAGCAGTAGCTCTGTCAGAGGCTTCGTCCAGGAAAGAGACAAAACTCAGACGGGAAGAAGAGTATGCATATTTAGCGGTAACTATAGTTATTTTAGTGGCCACATACTAGAAAGAAACACAGCTGGGTCAGGTGTACTTTCATTTTGCTAGAGGAACAAATGCATTACACAGAAAGAATGGAATAGATCTGTCAATGGCTTCGTTCAGGAGAGAAACAAATCTAAAAACAGGTAAACTGGACCAGTGATGCTTTCTATTGGGAAATAATGAAAAGGCGAGTACGTATATTGAGTAGTAAGCATAGTTCTGTTAGTGGCTCCATCATTGAAAGAAACACAGTTGGCTTAGGGAGTGGTTTTATGGAGAAATAATAACAAGACGGGTACATATATTTAGTGATAAGCATTGACAATGTTGGGTCAGGAGAACTTTCTCAGAAAGAAAAAAGTGATTGTGTCTTTTCATTGTTATCAGATCTAGTTTGAGCTGTGTTTAATGGCAGCTCTATCAATGAGTTTGTCAAGGAAAGAATCTAACTGCGCTGTTCTGTGCTGTTGTTAGGTTCCCCACGTTACTTATTGGTGTCAGATTTTTCTAAGTTTTACCCAGTGCCTCAGCTTTTCTTTTTTTTTTTTTCTTATAAAGAATGGTGCAATGCTGGTTGAATCAGAGAGACTCTAATGGTACTACCTGATGTTTGTTGCTCAGTTTTTTTTACTTTAAGAAGTCCCTTTTTCCATGCTCAACAAAAAAGTTAATTTTTAAGTTATTTTCTAGAAAAAGGTTGGTTTTTAATGAAATTCTGTAGCCCTGGTTTGGTGAGACAGGCTTTTTATTCTTCCGCTTTGCACATAAAAAACCTTTTTGTGCCACCCATGGCTGTTATTTCTGGCCTCATGTCCCCCCGTTCTTCTCGTTTTTTCTTCCCAGGCATATCTCTCACTTCATGCACAAGGTTCCCTTCCCTTCCTCCCAGAGGCCTCGCATCTTGGTGCAGGTAAGCTCTCGTGAAAATAGTGAAAGGTTTCTTGCATTGCTTGCAGGGGGGCTGTAGTTGGGTCCTCCATTATAGATGAATATTTCAATGATTTATTCTAGGTTGTTTCTTGCTTGGTTGCTTTTAATCTCACTCTCCAGCTTTTCCTCCAGCTTTCTCCTCATGACAGCCTGATGCTGAGCCAACCAGTGAGTTCTCCGTTACCGCTCAGGTGAGAGCAGCTGCCTTTAAACTTTCATATTCGACCCTAAATCTTTCCTCTCAGACATTAGCTGCAACATATTGACCCTACACCTTTTTTATAAGGCCATTTTGGCGAAAGTGCCCCATTGATTTTTCTAATTTCATTGCTGATTTATGATCTTTCTTGCAGTCTCTGAAATAATTCAGGGGTGTTCAGTCACTTCTGCTTCTTTAACCGACTGTAGAGCATTTACAATCAGTGTTGCACTGTTTATTTGTTCTGCTTACAACCATAAAACCCAAATAGATTTCTTTTCCAGCACTACTTTTGCTTTTCCAGTTTTCTTTGAGTTCTGAGCTGCTGTTTTTGAATTTTGAGGACTAAAGGTGTCTTTGTTCATAGAAAGTAAAAAAAAAATGTTTTATGCTCAAAAAGTATATTAAATAGAAGTGGCAGATATAAATGATATAATGTAGAAATTATATAGATTTGGCCAAACTGGCCTACCCTGATTTCACATAGTGATGATGTAATCAAGCTTGTACCAGATACAAGTACTGATGTGTTCAGTGTTCTTATTTACTCCAAGTTCAGATATTATAAGTTAAAAATGTGTTGTTTTATAATGAACCAAAAAGAAACCTTTGGTAACTGGAAGCATTTGTATTTCAAATATGTGCAGTTTTATTTTTGTAAAATACAAAATGTATAAATAGGTAATCAAGAAAGCGGTTATAAATGTTCTGCTCCTTTTTTACATTTTGCTATTCAGGTCAAACTATCTTTCACTTGGTATTTTCATGACATTAGATTTGTATTTTATTTAATATATCTTTATTTTTATTTAGGTACTGTAATAGAATCTTTGTGTTGCATTTTGCGAAAAAACTGGTTTACAAAAATGGCATTCTAATCATCGTCTTGCGGAGGATGTTAAGAAAAACTCATTTTGACATTTAGAAACAGAATAAAGGATATGCTGCAATAAATATTGTTACTGCTGATTCTTCAGATTGTATCCATTTATATAAATTTCAGGGTATATCGCCCAGGTATTTACAGTTATGACTGTTAGCATTTTCTTAACTTTTCCACATTAAGATTTTCAATTAATTTACCAGCTAATCACCAATCAAAGCCGATAAAAAATGAATTTGATCTTAGCCTGGTTCTTAGCAGGTTTTGCTTTCGGAAACAAATTCTTCTGATGATTTTTACATAAAAAATAGATAGTTAATGGAGTTTATGTGTATCCTCTTTAGGAACACAGGTTCATTATTTCTTTCATACTTGAAAATTTGGAACAATTGTGGTTCTCTTTGTTCCAATGAAAAAGACTGAGGTAAAATAGTAGAATCATTAATCATTTTAGAAACCAAAACATGTTCAAGAAGAAGAGAATGTAGCGGTATGTCCTTCCTACCATTAAAGATTTTGTTTCTCTGTGTTTTGTCTTCCTCAGCGGAGGGAGATTTTCCACCCTGCTCCATAACCTCGGTCCGGAGAACGCCATCACCTTACTGGTGTTCGCCGTCACTGAACATAAGATCCTGGTCCATTCTTTACGGCCGGCTGTGCTGACCAGTGTCACAGAGGCCCTGGTGTCTGTAAGTCACCTGTAGTTCATGCCACACTTCCTCCAGAAGGTTGAAGAAATTTAAGCTGGGTGGATGACCCAATTTATAAGAAGCTTTTAGTGTAATGGATGATATCTGAACATATTTTTTACACCTGCAGTGTCTCGCTTATACCCCTTCAGCTATTAGTTAAAATACATTTTTGCTATGAAAAAACTTTGAAATGTGCCATGTTTTTTTTTCTATTACGCTCCAGTTACTCTGGAACCTCTAATTTAAATTAAGTGTTCTCATCTGCTTTAAGAAGTTAACTAAGTAGAGAAAAGAGTTCCACCTCTAATTGAACCTCAGGATAAATGTGTCTGCTTTGTGTGAAAGTCTGAGACATTCTATAGAGAGTATTAGCGAACAAACAGCACCATGAGGAGAAGCTTTGTTAATACGTCAAACTCTGATCATCCATCATGTGAAAACGCCCGAGGTGGTGGCAGCATCATACTGCAGGGATGCATTTCTTCAGCTCGAATGAGGGTAGCTTTTACTAGAACTGAAAGTGGAAGAGGTATAATTTTTAGGAGGTTTTTAAAGTTCTTTTCTATCAGCAGTAGTAAATTGTTCCAGAGTCAGATCTGTTTCTGGAAGATGCCAGAACATCTGGTTAGTAGATCTGAATGCTCTTGGTGGGATCAGAGGTCATGTTACATATTTTTACTGTCCATCAATTTGATCAACAGCGTGAAATAAATCTTGTTATGATCTGGTTTTACCCATCAGTTTTCAAAATGATGTTAAGGAAAAATAAAAATGTTAAATCTGAACAAGCTGAACTAAATACTGGAAGACTGAAATGAATGTGTTTAATCCAATTTTGTGATTGCTGCGTAGGTTTTTTTGGGGATTTTTGCCTCACAGATCACTCCTTACGGTGGTTTAGATGTTCTGGAGGCTGAATCCGCGCTCCGCCGCCACACTGGAGTTGAATTAAGGTCCATTTCAGCCAAAGTTTTGGAATGACCGCAAATCCATCCCCTGAAGTGATCAGAGGTCAGAAAGTATTTGTGAACGAGCAGCAGGAGGAAACTCGCAGAATGCACAACACCAGGCTCTTGGTAGAAATACGCTCCAAAGCTTCCGTAACTCTTCAACGTGCCGTCAGCTCACCATTAGTGAGATAGATACAGCACGTCGTCCAGGTCTGAGGTGCTTTGATTTAGTTACCTGTGCTCTTTGCCTAAATTTGAGACCGTCTGCATGGTTGCAGCAATGGTCAGAGGTGTGAATACTGATCTGTCAAAATGATGGAAAGGCTTCCGATTTTTTTCCATCACTTTAAAAAACGGTTTTGGATCATACATTTTTTTTTGTTATTTAGAGCTATCAATGATTTCCTTCACCTTGACAAAAACTCATTCCATGTAAATAAAAGCAACCCCAGAGCATGATGCTGCCCCCACCTTGTAATACTGTGGATAGGGTGTTGTTTTGATGATGTACTGTGTTGTTTTTGTGTTAGACTAGAGGCTTTTTTTTAAAGAAAATGATAGTGAAAGGAAGTTCTCTATTATTCAGGACAGATGTAAATCAAGATGACTTTGATTTTTGCAGATTTGTTTGTTTTGTAGCATAAAAAACTTGATGAGATGTTGATCTCCTTTATTTGCGTCTCAAAAAACCCCACATTTAATATGAAGTTTATTATTCATAGTGTATGAAGAGTTTTTTGTACATTGAAGTGAAGCAACAGCGTTATATCTGAGGGTGACCAGAGTCTCTGTCTTTGTTCTGCTCCTCCTCTTCTTCAGATGATCTTCCCCTTCCACTGGCAGTGTCCTTACATCCCCCTCTGCCCCCTGGCTTTGGCCGACGTGTTGAGCGCCCCCTGTCCGTTTATCGTTGGATTGGACTCTCGGTACTTTGACCTCTACGACCCCCCGCCTGACGTGAACTGTGTGGACCTAGACACAAACACCATCTTCCAGTAAGCAGAGTCTTTTGAGATCTTTGAAGCCCTGAAATGGTTTATTTTTTTCCCCAGTCCAGCATTTCTCTGACATTATAAAAGTAGCTTTTGTTGCTGGTTTTTCTTTAGTCCATGAAGCTGCCAGGGCAGGAGTTTTTAAATTTAGAGACCAGTCGAGTTGATGGAGCATTTTTCTCCAAGTATGAGCTGTGATTCCTGTAACCTGGGGCCTTCTTACCCACCAGAAAGCCTTGAGGTGGTCTGAACTTTGATGTTCTCGTCGTTGTTGTTGGCCAAAGAGCTCAGTGCGCCTCTCTGCTCTTTCAGCAACAACGATAAGCGAGCTCTCACATGGAAGATCCTGCCAAAGAAAGCCTGTAAAAACCTGATGAATGTGCTGAGTAATCTCCACCAGCAGCTCATTGATGGTGAGTCCTCACCGTTTTCTTCTCTAAATGTTTTCATTGGGTTCACAATTACATTTCTGTTTTGCACGAGAAGAAGGTGTCAAGGCGCTTTAATCTCAGTTATAGTGCAATTTTAAAGCTGTCTGGGTAATGGCGAGTCATAAGCTGACATGCTTCATTAACTATCTTTAGTTTTTATTCTTTACAGATTTCCTGTCTGCTCTTTTCAGTGAAAAATAATCCAATTTTAGGATAATATCCTAATCAGCTACTCCCACACTGTTTTGTTCACTCTGTTCTTGTCAGTTTTATCCACTGTTTGAGGAGCGCAGTCGCTTATTCAGCTGCAGCAATTAAATAATTTTTCCGATTCAGTGAAGTTGAAAATCTCCTGTGCTGTTGCCAGAAGACTAGAAATTGATATTCATTCTAAAGCAGAGCTAAATGTCCCATTGGGAAAAGCACACATAAACTCAAGCCTCATTGCTTGAACAATGTATTCCTAATCCCCATTTGATGCAGTAATACCTGCTTAAGCACTTTAATTACGTTTTGGGTGTTAAATCTCTGAAAACATTTGGCATTAGATGGTGCCACACAACTATACTGCTTTTTTTAAAGACAAGAACTGGATCTGTATGCTTGAATGCATTGGAATCAACAGAGAAAATCCACGTTGGAAACATTTCAACAACCGTAGATCAGTGCAGGCTTTACAGTGAGGAGAACAAGTATTTGATACACTGCTGATGTTTGAAGTTTTCACCTCTCAGAAATTATGTAGAGGTCTGCAATCTGAGTCAAAGGTACTCTACAACTGTGAGGGACATAATCTAAAACAAAAATGCAGAAAAATAACAATGGACCATTTATTTCCATGTTATTGCATGACATAAGTATTTCATACATCCATCCTCCCCTCAATGCGATGAAGTCGTCCCGTCCCTTTTACAGAAAAGCATCCCCATAGAATGATGTTTCCACCTCCATGCTTCACAGTTGGGATGGTGTTCTTGGAGTTGTACTCATCCTTCTTCTTTCTCCAAACACGGCGATTGGAGTTCAGACCAGAAAGCTCAACTTTTTTCTCATCAGACCACATGACCTTCTCCCATTCTTCCTCTGGATCATCCAGATGGTCATTGGCAAACTTCAGACGGGCCTTGACATGCGCTGGCTTGAGCAGGGGGACCTTGCGTGCACTGCAGGATTTTAATCCATGACGGTCGAGTGTGTTACTGGTGGTTTTCTTTGAGACTGTGTTCCTACTCTATTCAGGTCATTCACCAGGTCCTGCCATGTAGTTCAGGGCTCATCCCTCGCTATCATCATGATTATTGTTGCCCCACAAGGAGACATCTTGCATGGCGCTCCAGACCGAGGCAGATTGAACTTCTTCCATTTTCTAACTATTGCACCAGCAGTTGTTTCCTTCTCATCAACCTGTTTTCCTGTTGTCCTGTAGCCCATCCCAGCCTTTTTATCCCTGATGTCCTTGCACAGCTCTCTGGTCTTGGCCATTGTGGAGAGGTTGGAGCTTGTTTGACTGTCTGGACAGGTTGTCTTTTATACAGGTAACAAGTTGAAACAGGTGCAGTTCATACAGATGATGAGTGGAGAACTAACAGGTCTGTGGGAGCCTAAATTCTTACTGGTTGATAGGCGATTAAATACCTATGTCGTGCAATAAAAGGGAAATTAATTATTTAAAAACCATCCACTGTGATTTTCTGCATTTTAGTTTTAGATTCTGTCACTCACAGTTGAAGAGTACCTTTTGATACAAACTACAGACCTCTGCATGCTTTGTAAGTGGGAAAACGTAGAAAATCAGCAGTGTATCAAAATACTTGTTCTCCCCACTGTAGATCTGATGCCACTTTGCCATGGTCTTTATAAAGACCTAAATCGTCGCCCTCAAATAAATGGAAGTAAGTTTGACTGTTTAGGACTGACCCAGAAACCGTCAAGCGGTTTAGTCTTCTTTAAACTGAAAACTGCAGGAACACCAATGTTGAAGAAAAAAAACAAAACAAAGAAAATTACATAAAAAAGTGTGTTTGATCTTTTCGGTTTGTTTTTTAAATTAATCAGCATTCAACAGAATCCATTGTACCTAAATTCCCCCCTTTCAATTCCTGAAAAAATTAGATATTATGTTCTATAACTTCAATTTAGTTCAGTTTATTTATATAGCGCCAATTCACAACAGACATAAACTATAGGCAAAAGTCATTTCAATACAATTATACAAACATTCCAATCAGTTAAATGTATTTGAATGGAATAGTTGGAGTTTTTGAAATTCAGACCCAACATACCCAGCCAGAATTCTAGCCAGAAGTTCATTAATCGCTGTTGAAAATAACCCTGCAGGTCAGTACCGGTCTGAGGGGCTGCTGGAGCTGAGCATGAGCGATTCACAGGAGCTGAGCTGTGGGAAGAGTCTCCACATGCTGGAGCTGGAGATCCAGGAAGCCTTCCTGCGCTTCATGGCAGCCATTTTAAAAGGTTACCGCTCCTTCCTGCGCCCGATCACACAAGCACCTTCGGAGAAGGCTACAGACGCCAGCTCGCTCTTCGACTTACAAGGTATCACAAAACCATTTAATCAAAACCATTTCGAACCATCTCTGCTTGTTAAACCGGCGATCTGATTACGAAGGAGTCGGGATGAATGAATTAACTCTGATCACCTTTTTTTCCCAGCAGCCGCTTCAAAGTCTTCATACAGGAAATATAGCACATCCACTACAGAACAATGAGGCGCTTTTACAAAAAAAAAACCTAAGGAAAAATACAAGAATGGGAAATCAGTGTTAAAACTCAGAGTTATGGATTATCTTCCTGAAACTTTAAACAGTCCATCACTTCAACCTGATGAGAAAGTTATGGCATTCCTTTCATCTTTTCCTTTTTATTTCCCTAAACCATAAAGTCATTCAGAGCTGTGGGGTTAAGGTGCATGATTGCACAGAGTTTTTTTCTTCTTCTTGAAACCGTTTAGGATCCCTTTATAGAATGGAAAATGTTTTAGTTGCCACCTTGTAGTAATAATAATTAATAATAAGTATGAAAGATTCCAAACTCTACAAAGAGTAATTATTTATTGAATAGATGATTTTCCTTAGTTAGGATAACACTAAATGAATTAATTTAATAATAATAATAAAACGCATTTATATAGCGCTTTTCAATTACACTATTTATTTACTCTCACATTCATACACTAGTGAAAGCAAGCAGTGATTTCAGCCACATGAGCGTGAAATAAGTAACCCCACTCATTTGTGAAAAAGCCTTTTACCATACTGCTTTGTTGTTTAAAAAAAAAATCCAACTTGGTAAATGTTTTGAGATAAAATGTCTTGAATATTTTCAAATTAGTTGAACACCAGGAAATTAAAGTCTGAGAAAGTCTGATAAAAAAAAAAAGGAAACTTGTTGAAATGGGGAGAAAGAAAACGAGATGACCTGTGGGAACTTTTCACATTAGATGATTCAATCAACTTTTTGCAAGGCATGTGGAGCAACAGTAGGGCTTCGGATATCTTTGTCTGGCCTCTGAAATTAAGCCCATGAGAACTGGTTATGATTATAGCTGAAGCAGGTTGAGGAAACATCATTGCTCTCTCTCTCTGTCACTCTCTAGGGCTGCAGTGTTTTTACTCTAGTGTCTCTGAGGGTGCCATTTAGGTTGCTTTTGAACTACTCATTTATCACATGATCAAACGTTTGCTTTTTCTGAAGATTAATCCAGTTCGACGTGACATTCAGGTGTGGTACATAAAAAAGGGGACATACTGTATATGCCCCACTTCCACTAGTTCCAGTACGGTACAGAACGAGAAGCTTTGGCGTGTTTTCATTACCTGCGTCCGTTCCGAGCCGACCCCAACCGACCCCCTTTTTCAGACTACCTCTGCCTTGGCTCCAAGCGTGCCGAAGCGACCCGAAACGCCCACCTATGGACTGATTGGTCCGGTAACATGATATCCCTCTTACTCCTACGCAACAGTGGTAGCAGCTCATTGGTCCGGAGTTGTTTGTTTGTCTCAGAGTAAGCTGTAGTTTCAAGTTTCAAATAAGTAGAACACGGCAGTTAACTGCAAGCAGCCTAAAATTAATTAAAAAATCAGTGTGAGTCGCAAATTATATACGTTTTAAACAACGTGGGGATCTTGTGAGTATATATCATTGAATCCATGCATTTCACCACGTTGTCATGTTGGCTGAATGGTTAGTGTTGGGGACTCCTGTTCTGTAGGTCCAGGTTCCTGTCCCGGTACCGCAGTGCTTAAAGTCTTTTGCACAGTACGTTCAGGTTCACAGACATTCTTCCTGATTTCAGAAAAAAGACTTTTTCTAGATTTTTTTTTCTTCAATTACTTATATTTTATTCTAAAATTGTTTTATGTTTGTTTTAAGTTTTGAATTTCAATTAATGAAACCAAAAACACTTTGAATTTGAGATTTTTCAATGCACTGTTTCTTCTTTTTATTTTTGTGTCATACCTGATTTTTTTCCGTAAGAAGAAATAGCAAGTGATAAAAAAAATATAAAAAATCTGCTTTTATTGCAATCATTCTGTCCTGGAGCTGACTGGAATTTAATGCCCAACTAAAAACAAGCTCCAAAGTATCCTTGTAAAACAACATGGCTGGATTAACATCACTCTGAGCTTTGGAAGTCTGACATTGGTAAAAAAAAAAAAATATCTGTTTTACAAACATTAAATCTTCAACAACAGAAGAGAGATGCATTTTGCGCGAGTTTTTGTTAAGCTAAGCCTGCCCACGTCCTCGCCTACTACAGTTCTTTTGAGATGGTAATGGAAACTCAACCTACCCGTTCCATTCTGTACCGTACTGACCCTAGTGGAAATGGAGCATCAGGGAACAGAGGTGTTCAGAACAAGCGTAGAAGGCCAGTTCCACAGAAATAAAATTTCTTAATTGTTTTTTTCAAATCCATTATTTGCTTTTCGTTTCCCCTTCATAGAACGCAGTATTACTAAACAGTAATTCCCTTAACCTTGAGGAATTTCATTTCATAACCAGGAACTCCAGCGATTAGTCATACCCTAAAAATGACACCATGATTGCTTACTTGTGATTGGTGGGATCTCGTATCTTTTAGAGTTGCTGTCCCCCACTCTGGTTATGTCACAATTATTTCACCTTTTCTCCCCATTTTTTCTGGGGGTTTTTTGTTAGTTTTTTCTCTTCATGCCCATTTCCTTCTAGTAATCTCCATAATGACAGTGTTGTTTCTTCTTTGCCTTTTGATGCTATTTAATTGTCCTCAGCATACAATAAAGTTTGACAGTAGTGTACTGCAGTCAGGAAGTTGAAGGTTGAAGTATTTTTTTGGTTCAGTTGGATTTTTGGCATGTTACCTTTCTCATTTTGAGTTTTTATTTGAAAACCTATCTAGGTTTAGTTTGTGCCAACATGGTGGTCAGCTTTATCCAAAAGGTGAGAGGGAGGGATTTTTTTATACAGAAAGGGAAGATTATCAAATCATGAATGCAAACGATAATCTTATCCCTTGTTTTTATAAATGAAAATATATTTAAACATTTTTGATTTATCTTCAGCCACTTGATTTCCACTGATTTTTCATAACTCATTTGCATTTGCTGAAATAATTTGGTATGAATTTCTACAGTAATATTTAGAAAGTGACCATTATTATTTTGTTATAGAATCTTTTTGTTAAGCTATTTTTGTATTTCATCTAGCAAAAGGGGGAAAAAATAACTATGTGGACAAGCCATTAGTTACTTAATGTTCTCCCTGGGAAAATTAGAAACTGCAGCTTTTTTAAATCAGAAAAAAAAGAAATTGCAGAGTGTAGAAGCTGGGAGAGGCTTTAGGTTAGAAAGTAACGGATGGTCCTGTCTACAAGTGGCCTGTGTCACGATTAAAATATTTATCAGCTGCAGGAAGCACTCACCGTTCACCTCTGTGCTGCATGCCAGCGGCCATCCTTCCTGCTCTGAGTCTCGCAACAGCCGAGGCTTATTACTCAGTTAAGCTGATTTCAGCATCTTTTACGGAGGCTTTTCACGATGTTCGCTCACATCCCAAATCGTCCATTACACTAATAACAGCGTGGCGTCACGCGAACCAAGACAAATGGAAGTTGTAGAACATTTTTATGGCCTTTCACGGAGTAATGGAGTCATTAACCACAAGACCGCACACCTTGGGAGGAAGTCCGTTAATTGTCGTCATGGTTCTGTAGTTGGAGTCCGCTGAACTCTCCAAATATGAAGGAGATGAAAGTTGAACAGGGTGAAAATAGTGTGGCCTTTAAAGTTTCATTTTCTGTCTGCAGGATTCTTAAAGAGCCGCGACCGTTCTCACCAGAAGTTCTACTCTCTTATGACCAAGACCCAGATGTTCATCCGCTTCATCGAGGAATGCTCGTTTGTCAGTGATAAGGACACCAGCCTGGCGTTCTTTGACGACTGTGTTGACAAAGTGAGTTCCAGATTCCACGTCCTGAAGCATTTTAACTTACAAAACAAGCATCTTCTCTACCTTCTCGTTCTGGTTCTGCTTTGGTTTGGAGTAGTTCAGTGCAATTCCTGAGACCTCCTCTGCTTTCAAGTAAAGCTCTTTTTCTCTCCGTCTCATCTTTCGAGCAGCTTTACAACTCCGACCGGGGTGCAGAGAAAGCAGGGAAAGTAAGTAACGCTGCTGTCGTCAGCTGTTCTGCTGGCTCACAGGTGTGCATGACCTGTTCAAATAACCAAATCATTTTGAGTGAAAACGCACAAAAAAGTTAACCGGGGCGTTTCCTTCAGGAACCGTTCCAAACCTACAGATCTGTTTAGGTTTTCCCATTTTTCCCATTCTTTTACATTGTTGCATTCAGGCTCCATCAGCATGCTTGGTGTGCTGCATTTTTAATGTTCATGTAAATATTCACTGCATGCATTATTCTTGCTGTCACAGTAGTTCCCCTTGCATGTGGGGAAGAACTGTTTTAGGTTGTCCATGTGTGCAGTTTTCTGCTAAATATTGCCTGAGTTTATTATATAGAGGTTTTTGTAGATCTGGTGGAAGGATTAAGAGTGCCTTACAACATAAATGATAAGCCAGAACAGACTTGATATGTACTTCTAGTATGTGTTTATATCGCAGTGGAGAATCAGAATTTTAAGCATGCACAAAGCACCCTTAGAGAAGCAGTGGTTTTGTCTTATTTTTTTCCCTGTGTGCATCATTTCGGAGGGTTTGACCTTAGCTGGTGAGTTGAAGGGTAAATTTAGTGTGTTTGCAGTTTTAGGACCCAAGCAGCAACTATTTCCCCTGAGTCACACCCATGGGTCACTGGTTTTAGCAGCTTCAAAATAGACTAATTCTGATTTAGTTCAAATAAACCCAAAGTGTTTTTGGTGCCCCCACTGTCCTGATCTCCTCCTGCTCCTCGTGTGGGCTGAATGGACGATTAAATCTCGCGTTTGTCCTTGTTAGCTCCGGCTAGCTGAGACATTTCATCTACTCTCATGTGGAGAAACCACAGTGCGCCTCTCGGATTATACAGATCTCTCAAGTATAGAAAAGTTGATCAGTCCTTGAAGGAGAGAAGTTTGTCATAGAAAGTAATATCACCAGAGTTTTTTTAATGTAATAATAATAATAAGAAGAAGAGATGCCATACTGTGCGCTTCTGGATGACTTCTTATTTATTCAAAGGCTATCTGTCAATTGACCTAAAAAATACAAAGAGCAGGTGATCAGCTGAATGGGGAAAAAAAAGTTTTTGTGACCTCATCTGTTTAGTTATTCCTACCTGATGTCATCACTTTTTATAGCTTTAAATAAAGTAAACATCTTAACAACATGCGTTATCAAAATAAATATTTGAAAATTACACGCTTGGTATTAAGCGACTATTCCTTCACTTTATCTTACGATTAGACTGACCTTTTGAGCCCATCCTTTTGTCGGTTCTGATTCTTTCTCTCTTTTTTTCATCCTCACAGTTAAATGACATGAACTTTGTGTTAAGGATTTAAAAAAAATACAAGAGTCAGACTGCATCAGGGGTTGTATTAGCCGAATATACTTCTTATTGGGCTGTTTATCTGTAAAATATTGATGACAGAAAATCTGAAGACCATGGGTCATTTTGACAGAGTGCAATTCAGTCTGAATTGGAGGAGCAGTGAGCAGAAAGTCTTCAGGAGACTGACAGGAACTGGAGTTTCAATTACTTTTTACAACTTGCTGAGTTATTTTAGACTAACATCAGTTTAGACTGAATGTCTAGGTTATTTTATTTCAGCTGGGCAATTTCTTCTCATGTTACAAGCAGAGTGTAAAAAAAACGAACAAAACATTGGCTGTGATGCGCTCATAACTAAATAGAAATGAGCAGATCTTATAGCCCTAGAACGAAGCCCGGTCGTGTTTTTGGTGCTGCGAAAAGCAAAGTTACAGCATCAGAATCAACCGTCTCTATGCTGCACTGCGACCAAACGAAAAAAATACTTTCTCCCGAATCAGAAAGCTTCACAAGGACTCCTCTGTGAGTGTTTAAAGTTATTAATGACTGGCTGTTCCTAAACGTTTGATTTCTTTTTTTTTTTCCAAAGTGCACCAGATTGTTTCTTTCAAATTTAAAATAATCAAAAATTTTCCTCTAAGGGGAGCATTCCGCCTTATAAGGGTTGTATCCTTCTCACCTCTTTCTACCCTGACCTGTTGTCATGTCTGCATCAGCCTCCACAGGCGGAGTGCAGTTCAGCACCATGCTGAGAGTTCAGGCCACAGCAGGTGAAATGTTCATAATCAATTCATGTAGCCTATTAATTTGCTTAATGTGTGTTGGCACAATGTGGATTCTTGTTTAATTAGTTCCAACTGAATATTGATTAACAGGAAATATTAGTGAATATGTCATAATTTTCTTTTTTATCCCATCAGTCAACAAAGAAATTGTAGCCCAACTTCTTAAATAGGTATATAATCGTATCTACATATCGTATCACTCAAGTCCAATAATTTATCTGTTTTGTGATTCCCCATCTAGTTAACCAAATGACTGCTTTCTGAAAAACAGAAGAACCACAAACCAGTTCCTCTGTTTTTCTCCTCATGAGCCGTTATATATTCTAAATATATAACCAGAAGACCTGGACAAGAAGCTCTGAAAAAGAAACTACTTAGTCAGCCCCTTCACCTGGACGGCATTAAATTAGCCTCCAGTAATAAAGCAAAAAACCTCGGTGTTATTTTTGACCAAGATATGTCATTTAGATCTCACATTAAAGAAGTCTGTAGGATTTCCTTTTTTCACCTTAGGAATATTACAAAAATTAGAACCATCCTGTCCAGGAGTGATGCTGAAAAACTAGTCCATGCCTTTGTTACTTCAAGGCTGGATTACTGTAACTGTCTATTATCAGGTAGTCCACAGAATACAATTAAAAGTCTTCAGTTAGTTCAAAATGCTGCTGCTAGGATTCTGATGAATATTAAAAGAAGAGATCACATTTCCCCTGTTTTAGCTTCTCTTCACTGGCTCCCAGTAAAATCTAGAATAGAATTCAAGATCCTCCTTCTGACATATAAAGCCCTTAATAATCTAGCTCCATCATACATAAGAGACCTGATTGTTCCATATGTTCCTAACAGAGACCTTCGCTCTCAGACTGCAGGTTTACTGGTAGTTCCTAGGATTTCTAAAAGTAGAATGGGTGGCAGATCTTTCAGCTATCAGGCTCCCCTCCTATGGAACCGGCTCCCAGGGTTGGTTCGTGAAGCAGACAATTTGTCTATCTTTAAAACTAGGCTAAAAACTTTCCTCTTTGACAAAGCTTACAGTTAGAGATATGTTTATAGGTAGTTAGAGTCAGGTCAGACAGGTAGATAGGAAGAGACAGGTTAATGTTAGTAGTCAGGCAGAGTGTCAAAAGTTAGGAAGAGATAGGAAGAGGTAGAGTAGCTAGGTAGAGATAGATTAATGTAAGCCAGGTAAAGATCCGGAGCCGGTCGCGGCTTACCGCCGCGGAAGAAATGTGCCCCACAGGGGCCAGCCAGCGCCGGAGAGAGGTCCCTCAAGGGGATCCTCCCGCACAGTGCGGCCGCCCATTACCTGCCGGGTTGAATCCCCCGGGCAGACTGTGCGGACCCCACCCGTTTATCTCTTAAACGTTTCTCGCCCTCTTCAACTCTGTCCTCTCAGTTCTGTCTATTTTTCCTTAAGATAGTTGTCGACTATCGGTCTCGTGCCGGTATTTAGCCTTAGATGGAGTTTACCACCCACTTTGGGCTGCATTCTCAAACAACCCGACTCCGAGAAGACCCCGGCATGACGGGGGCCGTTACCGGCCCTACACCGTCCACGGGTCAGGAGGACTCAGACAGAGTGTTGGTAGCCAGGTCTCCTAGTAGCTAGGAGACAGGTTAATGTTAGTAGCTATGCTGCTTTAGGCTAGGCTGTTGGAGGACATTATTAGGGTCTGTTCCTACTTTCTCTCCTACTTCTCCCCAACTGCATGATGTGCTGTCAATTCAAGCACTAACCTGTTTTCTATTATAGTAGGTGCTCCGGATTAGCCCTGCTTGACGACCCTGACTAAGATGGCATTGCAGTGACGGAAAATTCTCCACGTCCTGCAACAAACTTCTGCATCAGTTCTATTGCTCTTTCTGTGTCTCTGTTATGTATTCTCCAAGCCACAGACGGTCGCGGCAGATAACCGCTTGTGCTGAGCCTGGTTCTGCCGGAGGTTTCTTCCTGTTAAAAGGGAGTTTTTCCTTCCCACTGTCGCTTCATGCTTGCTCAGTATGAGGGATTGCTGAGAATTCCACGACGCAATCTTCTGTGGTTCTGTAATTTCCACACTAAACATTGTATTGTAATAACTCTTTTTGTAAAGTGCCTTGAGATGACATCTGTTGTGAAATGGCGCTATATAAATAAACTGAATTGAAATTGAATTAAATGCCGATCAGTATAGTTGCAATTCCACACTAACAGCCGTATTACTAGTACCAGTTTTAGCTTATCTGAATAACTCTAAGCGTTCACTTAATACTGACACAACTACTGATCTTAGATGGTCTAGCCTCTAGCTCTTAACAAATTGAAAAGGAAAAAAAAAGCTCTCCAGCTCTTTTTTGAGGGGGCGATTTTTTGAGGGGGCGCTCACTGGAGGGCGGCGGGTACACACGCACTTGTCTCACGTGGGGCTCCGCCTGATTACTGATCATTTTACTGTTAATCTATTCAGTCTTTGGCACCCCCTATAGTCCAGCGTCCTTATGCCCCGCACGCAGTGGATACCCACTTTTTGTGGTACTGTGTGTTTGTATTCAGGTTTCTCAGTTTGGTTTGAAAGAGTCCTTAAAGAATCCAGCTGTTTGCTACCTGAACACATACAGAATGTTTTTTATACTATTCATCATTTCAAGTTTAGATTACATCTCAACAGATTACTTTTTTTTTTTTATGTCACCATCGTGACAGTTGTCATGAAAGTAAACTGGATTATTGAACCAGGCGGTTTTTTCTGCTGTGAAGTTGGCATTTCTAACAAGAAAGTCAATGGAAACTTGCTCATTTCTGGAGGCAGACCCTAGTGGACGAGAGTAGGACTGCAATTGTCTTCCCTTCCTGCGTTAGTTTGCCACTTGTATGTCACACAGCCTCCTCTTTCATCTTCTTCTTCATCTTCTTCTTCTTCTCCATTAGAATATGCAGCGTAATGTCGGGTTTTGTCTTTTGAAACATAGTTCTAATTGCCTTTTTAGTCATCGGTCCACTCGCTTCTTCTACTCGCTTGCAACCAGAGATGTTTTTTGTTTGCCTTAAAAGAGGTTTGAGTCGATGTAATTCTTTAGTACTTGCACGTTTTGTTGTTTTTATCTAAGCGATTTGTGCAGCCAACAGCACAAAAAGAGACAACACGCGCAGTAAAGCTGGGAGTGACGTAGACCGATGATCGCTCTATACGGCCTACGACTGACAAGAGACATTTACATGGAACTGTGGCTGCAGTTTGGTACCGCCATGCTGTTTATGTGACGAGGACTGAACGCAACACGGGTTGAATTGTGGGGTAACCAGTGTTGGGCATCTTACATTAAAAAAGTAATTAGTTATAGTTGCAAATTACTTTTTACAAAAGTAACTGAGTTAGTAACACAGTTAACACACTGTAAAAGAAATTTGTTACTCAGCAAATTAATTGTGACGTTATTTCTACATTCTATAACACAGCCATGTTCTATAAAATCTATAACGTCTAATTTTCTTTTTCACCTGAATCACCAAATTAAAAAACACCATGCACAATGTTTTAGAACATTTGAAATGGACTCAGATTTGGCTAAGATTGAAGCTGTACGCAGGAAAATAAAAAATATTAAGTTAAATACAGGAAATTCATAATCAGACAGTTTTCATTAAAGTGCAAGACTTAGGCTAGGTTCACACTGCAGGCGCATCAAATCCGACTTTTTTCGCCCTATGCGACCCATATCTGATCTTTTTCTGGCGGTCTGAACGGCACAAATACGATTTTTTTCAAATCCGACCCAGGTCACTTCTGTATATGGTACTGAATCCGATACATATCTGATGTTTTTGAAAGCGGCTGAGGTCTGAACGGCCATGTCGCTTTAAATCCGTCTTTTACGTCACAGACACGCTGTCTCGTGGTAGCAGCCACCGCTCCAAACAAAGCCATTGTTAAAGCACGAGCTCTCCTTTTTCTTGTGGTCATTCTTTCTCTAATTAATTTGTCATAATTCCGTTGGTTCCGACTATGCAAGAATTGATAGACTGCTGTAAAAACGCTTACATCTGTCGCCTCAATTTTTACTTCCGTAAAGAGCGCGTTGTGTGTGACGTACTACGGTGACGTCTCATCTTCTTCTGCGCATGCGGGGCGCTTTGGAGCCCTGAAACGTTCACACTGGAGCGCGTTTGCTGTCGCATTTTATCTGTAGTGTAAACGACCGTACAAAAAAATCGGATTTGAGCATTAAGACCTGCAGTGTGAACGTAGCCTAAGAGACACAAATGTGGGAGGAAAATCTGTCCATTGAGTTGTGCAAATCTCTGTATCTGTAATATTGCACAGTGAACAGAGCACTATATGATTGGTTGTTGTAAGACATTTCAAGATTGATTTAGTGTCACCTGGTCACATGACCAGGAAGCTATTCAAGAAAAATCATATATTTTGCAGTTACATATTAATGAGTAATATCGCATGTGTACATAAAAAAATAAGTTGGTGTGTCATGTTTCTCTTGTTAGATTACTCCTTTACCTAAAAAATAACGGCGTTAGTAAAGCTGCTACTCGATTAGTTGTTTATTCTACATATGAATCGAGCTGCGTTACTGCGTTCATTTTGACAGCCCTAGTAAAAAAAATACATATTTTGACCCAGTTGCTAAAAATGATGGACAACCTCTCGTCTAGATAAAACACTGACTTCTTCTAGAACTTCACTAATACTGTGTTTTGTGGCGGCTTCTGGTGAGTAGTCCTGGAAATCATTTTTGTTTTTCTATAAGCTGGGATCAGAATTTTTCTATAACATCTTAGAATGCTATGATGGAGGGAGCCGGCTGAATAAAGCAGCTTCACCTCAGCTTAGACCCGCTGCCGGTGGCGTTCCGGCGTTCACACGGCACGGGTTGCGTTTACGGATCTGCTCTACATCCAACGATCGTATTCGGGCGTGGCTGCTGACCTATAAAAACGGAGACTGTGTCACCCCAGCGTTTAACCTCAGCTGATGATTTGTTGCTCCATGGGTGAAACTGAGACGGACTGGGCTGTCATGTTGTCTCTGCCTTATAGGTAATATATGAAGCATATATTACCTGAATATATGCCTCATATATTCAGGTAATATATGAGGCATATGAGGCTTCTCATATGCCTCATATAAGGCATATGAGAAGATGCCTTATAATCTTCTCATAAATGCTCATACAGCACTCCGCTTTCTGTCTCCTGCTGTATAATTTTTTTAATCACACTAGACACAGTCGCCCCCAGGACACCTGATAAGGTTCTGTCCGCTCAGTGTTAAAGACTTGGAGTTGTTTTTGGTCTTGCATGAGTAATCTCCATGCGGTTCAGGCTGCTGCTCTGTTTTCTATTGTAAGAGCTTCATCTGTCTTCATTAGGGCCTGTTTCTCCTATTTTCATTTTCATTCCTTCTGTAATGGATGTGAATGTGTTTATTGTAGCTTTACTTTGTGTCTGGATGCCATTCGTTCTGCAGCCTTCCCTGCAGATGGAAGGTGTAGGGAAAACCTGGTCATCGCCTGTCATCCTCCCTATTCTCTCTCGCCTTTACCCCAGCATTAAATCACCCTGAAGAATTGTTGTTTTTTTCAGGTCTAATTGGTCACCCATGCAGGGGACATTCCATTAGTTGAGAGAGGTGGGTGGGGTTCAGCTCCGCTGATCGGGAATCCCTCGTCACATTTTTGTGCTGCGGTCTACAGGTGGACGGCGAGCGCCCCGACGAGACCAGGCTGATCGAGATCGATGAATCCCAGCGCAGCGAGCACACAGTCTTCATCACGCCGCCGGAGCTGCCGCCTCTCCCTGACGGGGAGGAATATCCGCTCTGCTACAGGTAGGGATGGGTATCGTTAGGGATTTATCCATACTACTACTCTTAACGGTACTCCGTATTAGAGGGCGACACGGGTCGCTCCCGTCCCGTCCGGATCCCAAAAAAATAATCCCGTCACTTCCCGATCACGTGACAGCCCCCCCAAAAAAATCTTGTCCCGAAAAAATCCAGAGAAAAAGACTCCCGTCCCGACCCGAATCCCGTGGATTAGTAATTTACCTCCTACGGGTAAATATCAAAGTGTCAAAGTATCACAGTATCAAAGATCATCTTTTTAGCTTTATCCGCCATCTTTAACTATATCCTGCATTCTCGTTGTTTGGCCACCTTACCACGTCATGAATGAACTCGATTCGTCTGACTACCAAACTATTAAGATACACGCATTTTCAGTCGGATATCATATGCTTACCAGTTTATCCAGGTGGTGTAGCAACAACGTAGCCGTTTCAGTTTTGGTGCGTGCCGTGTAGTAGACCCCATGGAATTAAACTAAAGCTAGATGTAAAAAAAAAAAAAAAAAGGAAAATTCTAATTTCCGGTTTCCCGTCCGGTCCCGTGGATTACTTCCTGTCCTGTCCCGATCACGTTACCAACAGTGAAATTGACTCCCGTCCCGCGGGAATCCTGCAGGAATCCCGTGACCCGTTGGAATCCCGAAAAATTGTCACCCTCTACTCCTTATCCATCCGGTACTTTATCGGTACTTTTTTTTGGGAAAGACTAAAATAAAAGGGGAAAATAACAAATAATGAACTACATTTATTTTATTTTTAACAATTGGAACAGCAAAGAACAGAAAATAACAAAAAGATTAAAAGTACAAAATGAATACATTTATAAAAACACTATATTAGCGAGTGCTTCACGATTATTTTTTGCCATGCGCCCCTAGGGAACAGAAATGTTTCTTGTTTTGTTTTTCTACTACTTCCCAGACTCCAGTGAAATAAATGCACGACATGTCGGTGTTTTATGTTTAGCGCTGTTCCAGCAGCGATCTGTCTCACAGAGCTTGTTTCTTCTCCTTGTTTCTAATGTTTCCTTTTACTATCACTGGTCATCACCATTTGTAGAAGGATTGTTCTCCCGATTCATAAACATCTCTGAACCGGTTGAGAGCATGAGGTGAAAACCTAAGAGCGCGGCAGTCGCTCCTCCCACCTTCAGTCCCTACGGCTTGTGTGCTTTTTAGGGTGGAGCGGGCTGCCAATACAGTGTTTGGCTTCACAAAAGATGAATAGGATCTTACTTTTACCGTTAAGAGGACCGATAAAGCTGCAGCTTATTGGTCCAGATGGACCGTCAGAATCAGTACCGGAATATTTGACCCTGATTTAACACCGGGTTTCGGTACCCATCCCTAGCTACAGGTACCAGCTGGATCTAACTGTAGAGAACAAAAGAAGGAAAAGGAAAAACATTAAGTGCTTCTGGTGGTTTGTCCTACAGGTATGATGGCTTCCCGGTGTTAACTCTGGAACTGTTTGACCCCGTAGAGGGTCTGCAGACCCCCTCCTCCCGCCTCACTGCCAGACACAGCTGTCCCACAAGCCCCGCCCCGATGTTCAGACGCACCAAGCAGGTGAGAGCAGCAGTGACCTAGTTTCATGAGATTTTCATCATAGGTACGTACACCTCAACTATTAGAGACTAAATGAGAAAAAAATCCATAAAATCACATGGTCTGATTTTTAAAGAATCTAATTGCAAATTATTGTGGAAAATATGTATTTGGTCACCTACAAACATTAAGATTTCTGTCTCTCACAGACCTTTAAATGTGCGTTCAGACCGCAAGCTTTGTCAGTGTCAAACGCTCAGAAAGCATAAACGACGCATATACACAGAAGATACATTTTTAAGCTGAAGCTCGTAGGCGGGCCTTTTTTCTACCGGATGTTTTAAACACTTGCGGATCGTGGTTGGCTAGGCAACGTCACTACATTGAGTCGCTCTGATTGGTTGCCGTGCTGCGTCAATAGCGATAGGACTACTCGAATCGATGCGTATCATGATACAAAGGGGGACGATACGATATATTACTATACATCACAATACCTGAGTAAGACTACGTATTTTTATTTTCTTAATGAATTTAACCGTAGAAAATCTGTCGCAACGTTCTAAACACTCCAACCTGTTTTTATTACTAGATCTAGTTGATCCACTGGAACAAAGAAGGTAGTCACTAACTACCAGTCATACTTTTAATTTTATGACAAAAATTACTTACATTTTTATTGTTTTAATTAAAATTCTTAAAAAAGAAAAATCGATTCTTTGCTTTTGAATATCGATACAATATCATGACAAAAATATTGCGATATATTGGCATATCTATATTTTCTTACATCCCTAGTTTGGACCGTCAAAAGTTCAACCAGCTGAACTTCTGCGTTGCTAGCTTTATGAGCTTTGAAGTTAGAAATGCAGGAAAAGCTTGAAAAGTTGACGGAGCCAATGCTCACAAAGCGCCGCAGAGACTCCGACGCTCCTCCAACTGCCTCAACTGTAGACTCAACATGTAATATTGACGTTACTGACGCTGACATTTGGGGCGGTGTGAACGCCCAATTAACTTCTTCGGTAAGAGGCTCCTCTGTCCTCCACTTATTACTCATGGTGAGTGGCTGTCAAACTTTTTTCAGTATAAAAGACAGCTGAAAATGTGAATATTCAGATCACTAAAACATTTCTTTTAAGCAGAAATGTCAAACTTCTGAACAAATATTCATAGTGCGCACTTTGGGTTCCTTTTGCACGAGTTACTGCACCACTGCAGTGTGGTATGTAGGCGATCGGGCTGCGATTCTGCTGCGTTGTTCAGGGAATCCAGGTTACTTTAATAGCCTTACAGCGTATTCATAGAACATTGGGGAAAACCTGTGATAGAAGAAGGTGCGCTAGCAACAGGGATAACCACAGCGCTGAGAGGATTGTCAAGCAAAGTCGAGTCAAGAATTGTGGGAAACCTGCCAGTCAGTGATGATCTTGGGTGCCATGTTATCTGCTGGTTTGAGTACAAATAAATGATCATAGTTTTAAGAAGTCTGGCTGTTTAAAATACCCATTCGTAACGATCTTCTATTGCATTTTTTGAACAGCGTTCTTTTAACTTTCTTACGATATTCTAATGTTTTGAGTGTACCGAAATGATAATGTCTTATTAACCGGGTCTGTTTTTTTTATTCCCAGGAGATCAAAACAGCACAGAAGATTGCCAAGAAGTACTCGTCCATCCCTCAGCTTTGGTCCAAGTGCCTGCTCCGTCACTGCTACGGCCTGTGGTTCATCTGTCTGCCGGCTTACGTCAAGGTGTGTCACTCCAAGGTTCGGGCGCTTCGCACCGCCTACGACGTTCTCAGGAAGATGCAGGCAAAGAAGCTGCAGCCGCCTGATGAGGTACATGAGCTTTCCCGTGTGAGCAATCGATCAGGGTGAGTCAGCACTCAGAGATTTCCGCTTCCTGCCCAAAACGATGACGCACGTTTGCTCACAGGTGTGCTACCGGGTCCTGATGCAGCTGTGTGGACAGTACGGCCAGCCTGTCCTGGCTGTCAGAGTCCTCTTTGAGATGAAGAAGGCCGGCGTTCATCCCAACGCCATCACTTACGGCTACTACAACAAGGTAAGTGGACAGCAGAAAGCCTTAGAGTGTGGCTTAGCTGACCTGAGTGAGAAAATGCGCATGTTTTCCGTTCCGAGGCGAGAGAGGAGCCTGGGGTAAACCTTGAGGAGGTCTGGAGTGGCAGAAGGTTTGTTGGTGGTGCAGGAGGGAGAGAGGAAGATGGCCAAATGCATGGATGAACTGAAAGAGGACAAGAAGTTAGTTGTAAGGGTGTAACTGTACATGCATTCAGATTTTTCCCTACCGTCCTGTCGGTTTGGTACGAACCTGTACCCAACGAGTCCAGCTGTTTTCTACATGAACATGTCCTGAACTTTGAAAAAGCCAACAAAACAAAACAGAATGGGCTCCCATTTATCCCTATCTGGGAACATTAATGATTTCTTCTGTAGCTACAGTAAAAAAAGAAAGATGGACCGAACCAGAATAATAAAATCTATTTAGATTCAGGAATTTAAAGGAAGGAATTCAGAAAAAAAAAGTTATTGGTTTAACCTTGATCATAGTGCAAAAAAAAGAAGTAATACACTCATTGTATTTATTCATTTTCTTGATTCAAATACACTCTGAACTGTGATTTTTGTGTACCGTTGCACCCCTAGTTAGCTGATGTGAGGGTAGAAGATGCAGAAAAAAAGATGATTCACTGTGGTGAACCCTGAGATAAAAAGCCCAAAGAAAGCCAGCAATGGAGGAATAAACTAACATGAAACCTTTGTATTTCTAAGTTAAGAAATTGCTGAAAAAGAAAAAAAAATGTTTTACTGGAAAATTAGAGACCTAAACATGTAGGAAAACCTGAAGAAGAATCTTATCCTGTGATCTGAAACACGACAGCAGCTACAGAGATGTGATGAACATGAATGATTTGACAGGAATAATTGTCACACTTAAAGTGGAAGTTATATGAATCTTGGGGTTTGAGGCCAATGGTGTAAGAAGTACAACTTTACTTCTAGAGTTTTAAGAAGGGATCTAATTGTAGCCTTGATGTTTAGAGTGCTGAAGGCCTCCATATTAGTCACCCAGAAGGCACCAGAGTGACGTTCTCAGAACCAACACCTGAGTAAAATCAGCAGTTTCCTTCCAGGGTTGTATGGCGCCACGTTTCATTACTCTTACACGTCAGGATGATTCACGCCACTGTCATCGTTTCCGTGTGTCCCTGATCTGGTGATTCATGACGTATATGTGTCAGTTCACCAGAGGGCGCTCCGTCAGGTGGGGCATCCGTATTCAGCATAAACTGCTGCATCTCAACAGGAAGCACTGATTAAATGTGTTGCTTTTTTGCAGCAAAATGAAAATTGCAAACTAAATGTATTCATTTTAACTGAGGTCTTTGCAGAACGGTCCTCTTTCTGCCACCATGAAAGCGTCGATGTAGTTATTAGTTAACATGTTTGTGTGAGGCCACAGCTAGCTGAATAAATAGCTACGATGTGATAATCAGTGAGTCTCTGAGGTCTTTGCACCAGAACGTCTCACTCTGCAGCTTTCAGACACACCCGGTAGAAAAAAGGCTGGATTACCTCCTCAGAAACCGAGCTGCAACTAGGAGCTCAACAAATGTGGTTCAGTTTTACTGTTATTTCTTCTTTATATTTACTGAACTCAAGTGAGTTTCTTTTCCTCATTTTTGCAAAGCTCCACCGCCGTGGATCAACTTCTGATGGTAAATCAGGAGCTATAATTCCATGATTTACTCATAATTACGTCCGCTAAGGAGGTTACGTTTTCGCCAGGCTGTTTGTCTTTTAGCAACAGAATTCAAAAAGTTAGGGATGGATTTTTATGAAATATTCAAGGAGAAACTGATTGGAATTTGGGGGTGTTTGGAAAACTGCCATTAGAGATGAAGGGATTTTTCTGATAACCACTGAACTAACAATGATATCAGTGTGAATCCAGTTTTTGTGTTCAACAAACCTAAAAAAAATCTAGACTTGGTGCCTTGGCTGAGGTTTGCTCTCATTGTCTCTATAATGGTTTTTTCTTTTCTTTAGAAACAACAAAAAGTTAACACTGAGAGATTCACTAACACATTTCAAGTAGTTTTCCCTGCACCAAACTTTCCTCATGTTTTATGATCTAGGCGGTGTTGGAGAGCACGTGGCCTTCCAGTACCAGAGGAGGATACTTCCTATGGATGAAGCTGAGAAACGTCATCCTGGGCGTGGCTCAGTTCAAACGAGCTCTGCGTCGACACGGACCCCTCACCCAGAGCCCTCTGTCAGGTAACTGTAATCAGTTATTCATTAAAAAAAGAAACGCCAACAAAGAACATCTGATCTAGATTAAATTAAAATGAATTTAGAAATTCAATAATATTATTGCCAATTAGAGATAAAAAAAACTACATTTTAGCTTCAATTTTACAGTCGTATTAGGAAGCAATAGGACAGAGATTGAACTCTTGATCATCATCAGGTTTTTAACTATTCATTTTCTGGTCATTTTTCTATTCAATCCTGATTCCTAGGTGTATATGTTCAGATCACATGGTATAAAAGCAAAAGTTTTTTTGGTAAAAAAAAAAAAGAATATTGAAATGTGATTATTATTTTTTCGCCTGCGTTCCCAAACTGAGATTGCTTTGATTGCTGTTGCAGTGTATATAGTGACTACTCAATGACACTCCACATAACCACACCTATTAAGTGTGAATTATCCCTTTAGGTCAGATTCATAAGCAGTGACATAACACCTAAAAGCCTTTAGCAGATTTTGTGGTTACTATTTGATGTTTGAGAAACTTTAAAATATGAGGCCAAAATTTTGAGATTCTTTTCCAATATTTCTGGACTAGAACTTAAGAAGATTAATTTATTTTTAAAACCTGCTGTTAGGTTAAATAATCATTAACATGTCTTTCTGCTTTTATTTAATTAATTAAAATATTGAATTTAACGTTAATGTTAAAACAAACTAAAATGAGAGTTAATGTTTATAATGTATTTTTTGTCCTTTTTACATTTAAAATATAACTCAAATTAAATGAACGAAGCAAATTAGGTTACTTTTTAAAATGAATCATTGAAACTTTGTGTGTGTGTGATTTGAATTCCCCCTGCATGCAGGTGAGCTCTTCCTCAGCCAGTGCATGATAATCCCAGCGCTGCTAATCCCATCCTCCCTGTTATCAGCCGGCGCTTTGTGTTCCTGACCCGAGATCAGTGCCGATCTACTTTGAAACACTAGGTTAAACTCATTTGTACTCCCAAGTAAACACATAAACTACCCTGATATCTCTCTTCGTTGTTTGTTGCTTCTCTAAGATGCTGTGTGTTGATGACTTGTAGAACGTTCACATAAAGCGAAGCTCTTTGGTCCAAAAGAATCAGTGGGCCGTGTTTTTCTGTATTTTTGTTTTTGTCGCTCGAAGCTGCTTCATCAGCCAGAGTTAAAGGTTTGTGAGTCTAGACCTGGGGTTTCCAACTCCAATCATCAAGGGCCAGTGTCCTGCCAGCTTTAGATGCGTCTCTGCTCCAACAGCTGTTTTAAATGTTCCAGCTACCTCCCTAGCATGGCAAAGTTCTGCAGAGACCGGAACCAGGGAGGGAAGTAAAACATGCTGGATAGCAGCCCTTAAAGGACCGACTGGAGTGCGGATCAAGCTGCATTTTTCTGTCCGAGCCCAGCACGTTTCTGACAGAGTAGTAACCGAACCCGACCCGAGCCCGGCTGGCATTAAGATTGTAACAACCTGTGATTGTCACCGCACCCCATGGTTCACAACATATTCTCTCTATCTCCGCCCTGATTGCAGTTCCCTGTGCACACTAATCCATCTGCCACTTAACTACAGTCGTGTTCCGCTCTTTTTCTCTCTCAAATCCCTGCGAGCAGCAGCGTTTGCGAAGGAGCTGGAAAACAAATAAAAATCGAATATTTAAAAGGCTGTCTTACCAAGCACCGAGGTTGTAAATCCCTCCTTGATGGAATCCTGACCTTAGTAACGGAAGGAAACTTAAAACTGGGTTTGGCACTGGGACGCCGCTTCATGTGATCAGCCCGACGGGGAACTTGCTTTCACTGAATCGCCAGCTGAAGAAATCCTCATCTCGCGCAACCAGATCTACTAAAACTGAAATCATTGTTTCAATCCGACTACTCCTCATTGGGTACTTCAAAGCCACCCTGTCGACTCTTTTTGTATGGTGTGCACAAATTGTATACCACACCTGACCCCTGGATGAAGAACGAAATAAATAGACTTATGAATTCTTCCCCTCAAGATTGTCTTCAAGAATGTTTGATTTGTTGGTGGAATTTATTTTTGAATTAATCAAAGTTTCTTTAAGTTTTAGAAGGGTATATGTCGAGTAATGTATATCCCTGTGTAACAGGTTTATTAAAATATTTTCTTCAAAAATTAAAACATCCTATAAGTTAGGAGGGAGACCAGACTGGCGCCTCTAAAATCCGTTACAAGATGTTTATGTCTGAGCCCAACGTGAGCCAGACACAGGTGCGCACGGTTTAATAAACCGAGGGTACGGATTCTTACACCTGAAAATACTTTCTGCACCTGACTGGGCTTCTCTGGTCCAGAGGTGGAATTTTTCCCCAACAAGAAAATATGCAGAGCTGTGGGTCTGAGTGAAGGACGAGATGCTGCTGATGCTGCCGCAGGGAAAAAATAATCTCACCTGCTATGACTGGATAAGTCAAGTGAATTCTTATCTTTAATTTTAATCATGTTGATATATTTGATCTTATCTTAATTCTTTATGTCAACAATAATTTTGTTTTAAACATATGTGCAAGATGCCCCGCAGCCAGCGTAAAAAAAATGTTATTTTTATAAATTGTAAGTTATAAATAAATAAAAAGTAAATAAAAAAAAATAAATATATACCACCCCACTTTTTTCACAAATCACGCACTACTAATGCCCTCACAGAGCCTGGAGGAAGGTGGAAGTTTTCGCCTTCCCTCCTCTGATGTGACCAAGTCCGACCCGAACCTGAGCATCCTTTCTAAATATCAATCCAAACCCGGCCCGACCTGTCAGGTACCGTTGGGCTAGAGTCGGGTATCCATGCTCTAATCTAAACTACTGAGCAGATCTAAATAAAAATAAAAAAATTCATATAATACTAAAATGTAATGCAATTATTTCAATGTTTTATCCATACATCCATCCATATGTCCCTCCAACCATCCATCCATTCATACATCCATCCATCTACACATCCATCCAACTAACTCTCCATCCATCCATACATCCCTCCAACCATCCATCCATCCATCCATCCATCTACCCATTCATCCTACTATCTCTCCATTCATCCTTACATCCCTTCAACCAGCCATCCATCCATCCATCCAACCATCCATCCATCCATCCATCCATCCAACCAACCATCCATCCAACCAACCATCCATCCATCCATCCATCCATCCATCCAACCATCCATCCAACCAACCAACCATCCATCCAACCAACCAACCATCCATCCAACCAACCATCCATCCATCCAACCAACCATCCATCCATCCATCCAACCAACCATCCATCCATCCATCCAACCATCCATCCATCCATCCATCCAACCAACCAACCATCCCTCCAACCATCCATCCATCCATCCATCTACCCATTCATCCTACTATCTCTCCATTCATCCTTACATCCCTTCAACCAGCCATCCATCCATCCAGCCATCCATCCATCCATCCATCCAGCCATCCATCCATCCAACCATCCATCCAACCAACCAACCATCCATCCAACCAACCAACCATCCATCCATCCATCCATCCATCCAACCATCCATCCAACCAACCAACCATCCATCCAACCAACCAACCATCCATCCAACCAACCATCCATCCATCCATCCAACCAACCAACCAACCATCCATCCAACCAACCATCCATCCATCCATCCAACCATCCATCCATCCATCCAACCATCCATCCAACCAACCATCCATCCATCCATCCAACCATCCATCCATCCATCCATCCATCCAACCAACCATCCCCTTAATGCTCTTCTTAATGTTTTCCACAACTGGTTTAGAAATCTGAATCTTGAAACTCGATGCGGACCGCTTGAGGCATTATGACGCAGAAAGCCATCTTTGTTCAACAGCTTGTTGTTTCTGGGCAGATGGCAGCGACCTGGACGCTGTGAGTCACGGCAGTCTGGATAGCTCTGCTGACCCTAACCCGGCCGACCCCGTCAAAGCAGACCCCACTGACGATAGATCTAGCACAGGTACACCTCAGATGGCTGCCTTCACCTTTCACATCTCCGTTTCCTTTCCCTCATTGACATTTTTTATCCTCCCTTCCCACTCGTTTTCCTCCTCCTCTCACAACTCCCTCCCTCCCTCCCTCCGGTGCTCATGGCTCCACCTTTATTTCACCCCCTCCCTCTCACTCCTTTGGTTTCTGCTCTGCTCTCCGTAACGCTGCCCTTCACTTTGGCCCCGCCTGTGCTGCCCTTGCATGCAGTTGGCTGCGGGGGCGACAGCGCGGGGGCCAGGCCTGTGGCGGCCCGATCGTGCTGGGTGGGCTCTGAGCTCAGAGAAGCTTCACTCCACCCAGGTAAACCTCCCAATCAGTCCGCCTCCTTTTCTTTCACTGCTTTTGTCTCTTCTGTTGTCATGTGATCTTATCATTCCTCCATCCGACAGGTCTGTCTGCCGCTCGTTCCTCTCCCGCCCTTCACTCTCAGTCCTCTCACTGTTTTGTCATTGTTAATTATGGATTGTGATTGGCGAGAGGCACATTCTTTTTGATTATGGAGATGATTTTAAACATGATGGTGCCACTGCTGGCACTTTGAGCTTAGAGATGGAGGGAGGCAACACCTGATGGTTGTGCAGCTCATTTATCGTCTCACTCCTCAATAGATTTTCCTTGTAACTTTCCTAGACTTCAGACTAGGGCTTGCCAATTAAATGATTAAATCGATTAATGTTCCTTCATGTTCCAGGAATTTTAGTTCAATCGATTAAAGTGATAAATCAATTTTTTTTGCTTACAAAGATTACATTTTTGGACAAAACAATTATTTATCTATTATATATATATATATTTTTTTGCCAACTTGGACATGCATAGCTAAGAGTGATGTCAATCCGCCCAGAGCCTTCGGTCTTGTTTTAGAACGATACTTTACAGCTAGGGCTGGGTAGGGATTCAGATTCCAAGAATCGATCCGATTCTCAAGAGTTAGAATTAATTATCACTATCTGATCCGATTTAATCTGATCCACTTCGATATACAGTAGATATGGCTCAATGCTATTAAACACTTTTTTTTAGCCCTTTTCTTAATTATATGCTTGCAACAGGAAAATACTGTATTAACACTTTCAGAACTAAGGCTTAAAATAGCTGTCTGGATTTTTTTATTGCTATTTCAGCTGTAAAAACTTTATTAAACAATTAGATTAAAAAAAAATAAAAATAGGACATTTCATTTTTAAGTCATACTGGACAGCCCTGCTTCAGACTGTATCACTTAGAAGCTGCGGTGCCTTATGAGTAATTAAGATATGGTGACTTATGATTTTCCCTGGGAACGCAGAGAAGCTGTTTGCTGTCAGATTCATCAGTGCCTGTGAAACAGACATCTTTGTTTTCCTGCAGAAATTGTAGAAACCTGCAGGGCATGTGCTGGAGGTCTTCATCCAGCTACGTGTAGCTGATTATTTTACCAGTTTTTATACAGCTTTTTAGTGCTTCTTATTTACAAAAATATTGATATTATAAATATGTTTTGTTTCCTTATTTAGTTCAGATTGGAAAGGGTAGATTATTTTTTTCTTTTTTTCAGAAAACTTTGTACTTGAGCTTTACTGCATCTTTCAGGTTTTTTTTCTCCTTTCCGTTCTACAGGAGATCAGTCAGACTTAGGTTACAACTCCCTGTCCAAGGAGGAAGTCCGGAGAGGAGACCCCGCTCCCCAGGATTCAGCCGGCGACAAAGATGAGAAGAAGGAGAGCGACTGCAGCTCCAGTGAGTAGTTTACCCTCCACTGCTTCTGCCTCCATCTCTGCCTTTTCTCCTCTTTTTATAGATTTTTGTTTCTCGGGAGGATCAAAGGGTCCGCTCTGAATCTGGTTTTCTTGTGTGCCTAGTGTCGGAGACAGAAAGCTCTAAGGGGAGTAAGGACGGCCTCCCTCAGCTGGACGTGGAGATCGGCTCGTCTTTCAAACCTCGCGGCATCGTTCGGAGCAGCTATCCGTATGGAAACTCTGCGAGTAAAACCAAGAGCTCCACGAGCGCAGGTACTTCCAGATATCAGTAGTTTCCGAGCATTTAGGAAGAGAGCACACCCTCTAAAATTCAGGATTACCCATCTCCAGCAATTATCTGACGAGTTAATACCTATTCAATAGTATCTGTTACGTAGTATTCAGTCAAAACAACCTGACCAGAGGAGTACGCATTAAAGCTAAATTAATCGCTTGCGCTATTATTTGAAAACCTGGTGCAGTAATCTAATAATAATCTAATAGTTGGATTATTGCAGAAGTTATTGACATGAGGTTTTTGATTTTTTTCCGTGGACAGAATAGGTTACCCCCATGGGTAATCATTGCAGAATTCAATTGGCTCCATTGAAGACTGCAATTACGTTATTCTCTTCAGACAGAAAGTTTAACAGGAGGAAAACATTTCTCCCATTGTAGCGACCATAAATCGAAGACTCTCAGAACGAGCCGTTTCCTGACCCATAAACTACCAGACTAAAGCCTCCAAGCAGCAGCAGGCGCCGCACACCTGTCTGTGGCGCACATCAGGCTCTATGGCACGCGTCTAACCGGACGCACTGAGATGGATGGACTGGCGACCTGTCCAAGGTGCAACGCACCGCTCACCCAATAACCGCTTGAGAAATGCACCAGACATTAATCTACCTGGACTCTGCGCATCACGTAAAGCAGTCAGAGGGAGGTGTGAAAACCGATCTGTATAAATGATGGAAACCTTTCCGATTTTTCTTTCACCGTTCTAAAGAAATGGTCAATTACGGAGAATATTCCGTTAATGCAACCCCCGGTGAAGACATCATGTTTCTGCTCAAGGTCTGAACCTTGATTAGGCCATTGCAGACACATTGATCTCTTTTATCCATTGAGCTATATTCCTGCTGCTGCTTTTGGACTCATTGTTCTTATGATGGTTTGAATTTTAAGAGATCCCTAAAATTTGTTTGAATATCTTCAATTTTTAAAACAATCGAATTATATTTGAGTTCGGAGTGGAAGCACTATTCAGAGATAAGATAAATAAAAGCAGAAGGCCCTAACTTGAAGTCTTTCTTGAAGATTGGCTGAACACCCAGAGAGGACGGCCGAGGTGTTTACACCATGTTAAAATGTTAATAAAACGGACGCTTCCCCAAACACCAATCACTTTCCTGTCAATCCTTTCTGTACACAAACCCTGACATAAGAGGATTAAACATTAAAGTACCTGCGGCTTATAATCGGGGTGCGGCATGCATTTGTACAGATTTTGTACGATTTTTACACACAAATTTACCTTTGCTTCGTTTCTTCTAAGCAGAAAGGTGCGGTCCGGTCCGCATTTTTGTTAGTTTCCATTATAAAAGTGGTCGAAACAAAGAGCAAGCACAAGCCTCTGTCCTAATTTAATTATGTTTTATTGCGTCACGATTCTCCCTGCTCTAGTAGGACGGCGGGGTACAAACCCGCCCGCCCAGAGAGAGTCCTGCTGGCGATGGAAACGCTTCTCTAAATATGTCAGACTAGACTGGACCAAAGCAGATCGGCCCAACCTGGAACTCAATGGAAACCAGGCCTTAGATGTCATTCCTCCGTCTCTTTTGGTCACATTGGTCAGATGAAGCCGTACCAAGTCTCTCTCCTTTAACTCTCCTCAGAAGTCCTCCAACTTTTTGGAGTTTATCTTTCATGAACTTTAGGATTTGACATTCTACATGCTAACTAATAGTTAAACATGTTTTTACGAATATTTATTTCAAACAAATACTTAAAGAAATATTTGTATTAAGGAGCAAGAGAAACTAATAGGGTGACTTTACCCAGGAAATGAGTCAGTAGAGAGAAAAGTTTGGCTGCACTCCTCGTGTCCTTGCAGCGCACGACCACGGGCAGACAAAGACCAACTATGGCAGACAGCCCACTCCATGCACGGCCGTGTCTATCATGGTGCATGGACAATAACCACCAAACACTGACAACAACATAACTCAAAAGATCACTAAAGAGCACTGCTGCATTTTGGGTTTTTTTTCCAGATAAGTACAAAAGAAACTAGACAAAACATAAAATAATGGTAAGTCAACAATAAAGACATGACAATATGTGTAAAAAGAAAAAAGGAAGGAGAAAAGATTTAAAAGAAATTGATGTGCTTTATTGAGTACGTTATCTTATATTTCAACATTCCTCTTGGTATTACCATATACATGTTTAATCATACAAAATCGGGTCTCTTTAAGGCCATTTCCCCCCATATTTTTGGAGTTTAATCATTTGTAACTTTTCATAAAAAGTCTCTTTTTTCCCATTAAATAAATTTGATATATACTGGTGGACCACCAGGAGGCTCCACTCGCACCCAGATAACAAGATGTTATAAAATACATACATTTTTTGGGGTGAATGATTGAATGGTTGAAGAGTTAAGCTTCTGTGTGAATCAACCAGCCTTAAGATGGCAGACAGACAGGTGCAGGAAGGTGGCCCTTATCTGCTCTGTGACATTTCTACTGGCTGTCCCCGCCCTCTGGTTCTTCCTCCGTGGCGCCGCCACATGTTTGACGCTTTTTGGACTGGACGACTGCATTTGGAACACAAACTCTAACCTAAAACGGAGAACTTCTAAAATGAACAGGAACACATTACCCATAAGTCTTTACAGTGTACCCCCGTCCCCCAACTATTGTGCCTCTGTTGGTCTCTTTTCACGGACGTTCCTGTTACATGTTCATTACAAACATCAGCCAATATTAAATATCCATAATTATTATACTGGATAATAATGTAAATTAAAAGTGTAATGGGAAAAATTTTATTTTTATGCCTATTTTTGATTTTACTCGGATACAAATACAAATACTTTCCCCCTCCAACAAATACAAATTCAGATACAAATAATACCGGCTGCTTTGCACAACCCAAACGGATTTGTTAGGGTTTTTTGTGGATTTTTTTTCTAAGCATGTCCTCGTCTATTCATGGATTATGGACATAGTTTGGGAACATCTTCACAACCTTCACCAGGGCAACAACAGATGCATTTCCAAATGATTGCTGACGTCTTTCTCCCATGGCATTGTGCCAACACACCTCTATGTTCCAGCTTAGCAAACAGCAGCATCTGCAGAAAGGGTTGGATTTTAAGGAGGGTGAACTTTCCTTTTTAGCAAACTTTTAATTTTATCTGAAGCGTCCCGTCTGAGCAGCAACACGTTTCTCCCCTTTCCCCCCTGCCGGAGGACCTCAGGGCTGCAGAGAACGTTCAGGTTTTTAAGAGCAGCCTCAAGACTCACCTTTTTAGCATAGCTTTTAACTGATTATTATTTATTAATACCTTTTTAATCGCTCTGCGTGTTTTATTTGATTTAATTTTTTTTGTTTAGCTTTTAACTATTATTTATTAATTATTGTTTATCTGCTTTGCATTTACATTTGATCACATCTTATCATTGTTTTACACTTGATTCTTTAAAATGTCATCAGTCTTAAAAATGTTATCAGTAATTTACTACTTAATCTCATCTATAAGTGCTTTATAAATACATTTTGATTTGATTCAGTTTGATTTCTGCCAGGACACATCGCAGGGCTCCTCTTCTCCACCTCTCTGGACGACATCGGAGAGGTTCGTGCCAGCAGCTTGCTACGGAGACACCGGAGCGCCCTGGAGGAGGTTGTGGCCAGCAGCGGCACCACCGTCCTGGGCCTTGGCATGAGCCAGGCCGAGACCGACCCGGAGAAGATCGCAGGACACCTGGGCGCAGACGCCAAAATTCTCTCCAACAGCAATTACAGCCGGAGTCCTCACTTAGGGCTGGGGAAGCTGTCTGCTAAAGCGAGCTGTAATCACAGAGAGGAGGAGGAGGACTACAGCGATGAAGACAGGAGCAACACAGAAGCCATCTTTGATTTTGAAGATCTGGATTTAGAGAAGCCTGCACCAGGGGCCAAACATACTGAGAGTCAGAAAAAACCTGTTGAGCGCAGCGCGAGCTACGGCGGCGTGAGCGCGGCGTCCACCAAAGGAGCGGTGAAGCGGACGGGCATCGAGACGGGCTACGACCCGCTCTCACTCCTGGCCACAGCGTCACAGAGCGCTGGGCCAGAGGTGGACCAGTTCTCAGAGGGAGACGAGGCTGGCACGCCGAGCGCCCATAGGAACCTGGCCAGGGAGATCGAACTCTACATGAGCCACATGGACACCCCGCTGAGCAGCCGCACGTCCAGCTCGGAGCTGCAGGATCCGGTCAGCCCCCTGCTCCTCCACCCCTCCTCGGCCTCTGTCTTCCGCAGATCCAGCCTGCCCCACGCCTCCCCCCTCAGGACGACCGCAGTACCGCGCTCCCGCACCTTCCACCAGACCTCCCCCTCCCGGGCTGTCTCCCGCCAGCGGCTTATGTCGTCCCCTTCCTGTCGGAGCTCCAGCACCAGCCCCAGCCTCAGCCCCCGCCCCAGCCCCTTCAGGACCAGCCTGGCATCGCCTTCGCCCTCCTCCTCCACCTTCGCCCTGGACACCCTGCTCACACCAACTTTGGACGTTTTCAAGACCAGTGTGGTCTCTGCTGGGAAGGGTGTGGCAGAGAGGGCGAGCCGCTTGTACTCTCGTTTCGCTACCTACACCACCCCCACCAAGGTACTGAGTCCTGCTGCTCATCTTCATCTGAATGTATTCAAATCAAATGAAATCTTAGTTTGAAGTCTGAGATAAAGCCGCTGCCTGGAGATCTGCTGCCATCTGCTGGTGGTTTGTGCTTGTATCAGCAGTCCCTGAACAGTTGCTTCCACCCATCCATTTATCCATCCATCTGTTTATCCATCATTTATCTATCATCCATCGTCTGTCTATCATCCATCCATCCATCGTCTATCTATCCATCCATCCATCCATCGTTTATCTATCTATCATCCATCCATCCATCCATCCATTCAGTGATTATATTTTATATACAAAGGCTGAGTTCGCTAGAAATATTTGTCTGGTTAATTGACATGAAAACTAAGTTAAAGTTTATAAAAACTGTGTGCTATAAAACAAAAGCAGTTAATGTAGCATCAATCTGTCCATCCAGGACGCTCACGGCGACCGTCTGAGTGTTTCCTCCCTCAGCGTTGGAGATCCAGACGTGTTATCCATGCAGGATGAAGCAGAGGGTGAGGAGACAGAGTGCCTCGCGGTTTCCCCGCAGAGGAACGGCCCCTCTGGTTCCCGCAGAAGCCCCAGGCGGAGCCCTGCCCACAGCAGGGTGGAGAGTCCCACCGCAGGCCGCAGCCTCGGAAGACCAACGTCTCTTCCACCTGGTGAGAACTTCCTTTACTTTGATCTGGATGGCAGCACCATGTGACTCATGTGGTAATGAAACAAGAACGGGAGTCCCAGATCCTGCTAAGTTTTCCTGCATCTGCAGGATGTCCGCTCTCTCTGCCTGGATTCCCTCTGCCGGACAAGTCCGACCTCGGATCTTCACGCTACACAAGCAACACTAGCATCTTCAACAACTACGCCATGGAGGTGAAACAACAGTCCTGATTTCAATCCTTGCAGATCGAAGACACAAATACTCAAAGAATTTTACTAATAAATATAGATCGTTCAGTCTTAAAGCTGTGTGCATTCTCTCTCTATGCAGCTGCTGATCTCGAGCTGCTCTCGCTGCAAAACCTGTGACTGCTTGGTGTACGACGAAGAGATCATGGCCGGCTGGACGGCCGACGACTCCAACCTCAACACCACCTGCCCGTTCTGTGGAAATCCCTTCCTGCCGTTCCTCAACGTGGAGATCCGGGACATGAGAGGACCCGGAAGGTACACAACGATACTCTTCTTTTTATGTCAGAATACGGTTGTTAAGACTCAGATTTCTAAAGATGGATTCTTGCGAGAAACTCAGGAGAATCCATGTACAGCTCCAATCTAAACTGTCCGACCTCCGAGCCATATTTCGCCAGGCCAGTCGTTTGTCAGCATCGCGCTTTGGGGCAGGAGTTCAGTCGTAACGATTGTATCAACTGCCCAGCTAAGTCAAAACGCATAGAAGCCAGTGCCAGTAACATTTTAACTTCCTGTATCACATCCCCTGTGATCAGAGCGCACGTCTACTGAACATATTAGCTAATGCTAGCAAGTAGCTATTGGCTAAGCTACAGCTCGACCACAGCTAGCATAGATAAAGCAGCGGGACCGGAACTAAAGCCACTCCTACTCTTAAATCCCCAGTGAGGAAATTTTGAGTTCAATTCGAATCATTTGTTATTTAAACAAGATTTTTAGACTTTTATTGTAGGTAAATTATTACAATTTGACCATTAATGCCTAATGTAATACATTACACAAGAATGATAAAAAAATGGCATTAAATTTGTCTTTGAAAATAGGATTTACTGTACAAAATGTGTTGAATTAAACCAATGATCGTAGACTAGTCCAAAAATGACATATATCTCTGTACACAGTATAGATTAATAATACCACAGCCTTACCATTTGAATTGCAGGCAGTGTCCCCCTCTTTCCAAACCGAGCTTTTGATGCCATCTTCATCTGATATCCAAAATTAGTAAAGCATTCTGGCTTAAAATGTTTAGCACAGACACTTATTCCGGTGGGGTGGGTTGCAGGCAGCCAACGGCATCATTAAAAATTAATTTAATCTACTGGTCCCTGGTAGCTTAATCCGAACGCAAAAAATAGACCAGACACCGAAACGATTGCTTCACGGCACGAGCTGACCGCTGAGGACCACAGTGCTACGTCTCTGTTGTGAACTACACCATAGGTTAACCAGGGCAACAAATGCAAGCGGTCCTCGTCCTGCGCCTCATCCGCAGACGGTGTGAACACGGAATTCAGTAATGGCGGCCCCAGCACTCGAATGGATGTGAGGGGGAGAGGGGTGCCTCGGGCCTGCTGATGCATTGCTCTGCGATGCCCATATTTGATATATCCTCCCGGTTTGATGTCAAGACGGGAAAGAAACAGACCTCGTGTATGAGTGCGCGTGGGCTGGTTGAGGAAGCCAAGGGTAAACAAACGCTCCATTTTTAAATATCGGCTTCCCGTCCAATGTAAAATCACCAGGAAACCATAATTTACATGTTTTCACTTGGAAAAGGGAACGGTTCAGGTTATGAGTCCTTTAAACTAAATTTAAGATGAGGATATTTTGGATTTCATCTGTTTTAAAAGCTTCATTTTTGACTTTTTGTGAAATCAAGTATAACATTTCTGACCCGGAAGTTTTTAACTTTCAATACTAAAAGCTAACAGAATATTCAGTTATTCACATCTTTAATCTGGTCTAATCTTACTCCGTCTTGAACTAGTGATGGAGATATAAAAGGAGGAGTGTCGGGTTGTTTTCTTTGCTCCTCAGGCTCTTCCTGAAGGGTAGCCCGTCTGTGGACGACGCCATGACGTCATCGTACTCCGCCTCCACCGGTTTGGACACAGGGACGTCCACGCTGTCCACGCCGTGTCCCACTACAGCCGTGTTCCCTCCCTCGCCGACAGCAGTGGAAAGGGGATCTCCTGGGAGGTAGGTCCTTGATTCATTCGTTCACCCACAGATGGATAAAGGAAATATTTCCAGAAGGAAGAAAAGCTGCTTGGAGATCTAAACCAAATCAGAGTTTAAAAAACTCAGCAGCAAACTTTACAAACTAGAAACGCACAAAAAAGACAAACAAAAATCTTTTATTGTATCATTTTTTTTACTTAATTGGCTTGCCTTCATGCAGCTTCCAGTTCATCAGAACACAAAAACCCTTTAATTGATTTTTTTAGGCAGACTTGTGAAGATACTGTTAGGTCTGCCTAAAAAGTCACCCAGACAGCTGCAGCTGATCCAGAACGCTGCTGCTCGCGTTCTCACTAGAACCAGGAAAGTAGAACGCATAACCCCAGTTCTAAAGTCCTAACACTGGCTCCCTGTGGATCAGAGAATAGACTTTAAAGTGCTTTTATTAGTTTATAAATCAATGAATGGGTTAGCACCAGAGTACATTAACAATCTGATATCCCGGTACAAACCATCCAGGTCACTCAGGTCCTCCAGCTCTAATCTACTGATTGTCCCTAGAACCAGAACCAAGCATGGAAGAAATAGCTTTCAGCTTCTATGCTCGCCACGTTTGGAACAAACTGCCGGATGAATGCAAAGCTGCAGAGACACTGAACTCTTTTAAATCTAAAATTAAAACTTATCTATTTAGATTTGCTTATGAGTAACTGGTACTATTTTTGCTTTTATATAATCGCTAAATGTGATCTTGTGTTTTGTTTTAATTTTCATCCTGAATTTTTGCTTTCATCAAATGCTGTTTGCCACCAAATCATGTAAAGCACCTCGAATTGCCTTGTGTTGAAAGTGTGCTATACAAATACAATTGCCTTTAACGTCAAAGCAGTCGTTGCTGCTTCACCTAGACTCTCACCGAGCTGTCCTTCACAAAGCCGAAGGTCATGAGATTAAACCTGACATTTACAGCTTTTTTTTTTCTCATCGGACTTTTTTTAATACATAGAAACAGCTAAAACAATTTTACTAATCTGTAAAGAGACAAATTTACAGTTTTTAGATTACAATATTTTTTATCTTAAATCATTTGTTGGGGAAAGACTCTGAACACCTCGTGTCTGTTTCTCCCCAGGGCTCGGCCCAGAGGGGCTCAAGGTATCAGCATCCCCACAGAGCGGCGCCAGGGGGCGCTGTCCTCCGGAGGACCCATGACCCGCAGCGTCAGCGCCTTCGGCCCCATGGAGGAGAAGTCCCAGCTCAGCCGCCACCTGCCTACGTCAGGCAGCCTGCCGAGCCACCTGAATGAAGCCACGGTGCGTCTTCAGTGGTAGCGGGGCGATGTATGGAGTGTTTTCATCAAGCAGAGCTTAGAAACAATGTGGAGCTGACGTTATTCAGCTTTTCAACGGAGCGAGTCCCTAAAACGGACCGGAACCGACAGCTCAGGTTAGAGACAGGGAGGGAAGGCTGAGACGGTTCCCAGACGGTTCAAGTATTGAAATGCAGGAGTAATTACTGAGGGTGGAATGTTTTGGATTGAGAGAGATGGGTGCAGATAGTGTGCCTATATAGAGAGAGTGGCGACAACTCGGTTTAGGACAATTCGGCGATCTGATTGGCTCAGAGGCGGTCACCTGCTTCATTAGCGCCATATTCGATACCAACTTGGCCAGTATCACACAGAAACAAATACAGAAACATATGAGTAGTGCATCTTGAGATTGATCTATGATTATCTAAAAATGCCGTGCTGTGCAGCGTTCGGGTGCAGTACGAGACCTGCAGGTGTCAAACGGTTGCATTTATTTCCTCAAAGTCCGACGAGAGAAGTGGAAGGCCAGAAATTATTCTTTGTTGTGTGAGGTAAGATCTGTTTGCGTTTTGGCGGAAAAAAGCCCACTGACCAGAAATATATCACTTTCGATGTATAAGAAATAATTTCACCTTTGAGATTGTAGTCTATAGATTGTGAAGTGAACAGATTTCGCCTATTTGAATGTAATGACTTTATTGCTTGCCTTGAATACTTGATTGTAAATGTAAATAATTAAGATCGAAATTGATTTAAATACCTTATAGAAATAGTAAAGTGATGTATGATGTATATACATCCAAAAAAAAAAGAGAACATTTCCAGACAAAAGGGGACGTTTCGTCACTTTTACCAGCCTTTTTCTGAACATTTAGTTCTTGGTCATACATTGTTGATGCCTTTTAAATATTGACGAACGATCATTTCGGCAGTTACGTGAAAGTTGAAGGTAAGATCTGCCATTTATTTCAGTCTGATACATAATCCGCATAGTAACGCGTTGAAAGCGAATATGGCGTCCATGTTTCAAGTTGTCACCACTCTCTCTATATAGGCACACTAGGTGCAGATGATCCGTGGCGCCCCCTAGAGCCATTAGAGAGAAGTATAATTGAGAAAATATGAGCATTTCCTGAATTTTCTGGTCACTAACTTTTAAAAAGATTTCACAAATGTTTTCTGACACTAATTTGAACAAATAATCATAACATTGTTACCATTTTTAATCTATAATAGATTAAAAAAACAAAAAACAAAGTAGAGATACAAAAAAAAGATGTCTAAATTTCAAGAATTTATAAATCAGAGGGGTCAAAAGGTAAATTATATATTGGTCCCGGTGACGTTTGCATATGTGCTGTAAGCCAATAGTTATTAAATTCTTAAAAACAACAACAACAAAAAAATTGCAATATACAAAATACTTTACCATTTTTATTAAATACATATAGAAATAGTTTCAATTAATTTTGATTAAGTATGTATGAAATAATTAAATGCAGTTAACCTGTGGCTATCAGTTTGTATAAGCACACATATAATCAAAGCAAGGGGAACTTTTTACTTTTACTGTTCAATATTAAAATGTCCAGTACAGATATTTTTGTCAGGGCAAATCGTAAAAATTGTCTGTTGCTTGTCAAAAAAGGAACTATGAATGTGTGTCTGTGTGTGTTTTGCAGACCGTCGACGCCTTGTGGAGTTAAAAAATCCAAAACATTTTAAGATTTGGCCAGTACAGTACAAAATGTCTATTTTCTTTATTAAAAGTATTGTAATCTAAAATTTTTATAACTTATTTCCAGCCAACAAATGGAAAATTTAATTTATGCAAGTAATGGAGTTGCAAAAAAAAAATCTGAAAGAAAGCTATACAACAAGTGGTACTCAAAATATTTTGACAAGGTCGACAGGTCTGCTATAGGTGGAAAAAAAATACAAAAAGATTTTTGTTATAATAAAAACAATAAATAGAAGACAAAATAAGCATGCAGCTGTGTAACAAATATGCAAATATCTGCAAACGCTAATGTGAAAATATCCACAAGGGGGAGCTCTGAGCTCAGCTTATTAAGAATATAAGGTTTTTTCTGTCACTGGAAAATAATACCTCTACCTCCAATGAAAAAACACCATTAAAAATAAGTTAATATCCCTCCGGTCTTTGATCATAGTAAACTAGGGGTGTCACGATAACATTTTTTTATCAAAATTGATCGACCTCTCGCATCCAAATCCAAAAGAGGATCCATTTACTTACAAAGATTTATTTCCTCATCACAAGGAGCCATGCATTCCATTTCCCTAACAGGTAACTCTCACCAGTTCTCCAACAACACCTGGTAACATTATTAACTGCTGTGTCACAATAAGAGCATCCCCTGTGATCAGAGCACATTAGCTGACACCAGCTGGTAGCTATTAGCTAAGCTACAGTTAAACCATGGCTAGGACAGATGAAGAACAGGGACCGGAGCTCAGCTGCTACTCTCAAATCACCGGAGTGGAAATATTTTGTGTTCCCGGTAAGTTAAGTCAACTTTTGAGTTGTAAACAAGAAGACCACATGCACATTTGCCCACTCCTTTCAGCAGAAATGTCTCTTTTATAATTGTGCCACCTGAAGTACCTAAAAAGACTCACTAGATGGCAGCCACCCTCTGTGACTACTCATTTTTTGTTATTTAATAATTAATTTGCTGTGTTTCACTGTATTCAACTTGAGTGAACAAGATTGTTACACTTATATTGTAAATAAATTATTCAAAATGGACCATTAGTGCATAATGTGATACATTACACAAGAATGATGGAAATTACATCACTTATATGTAGTTCATCTTTTAAAATAAGATGTGTTGTGCAACTTGTACTGAATAAAAAACAATGATCATAGTTTAGTCTAAAAGTGGAATAGGCCTCTCTGTGCTGTAAGAAAAACGAAAAAGAAATAATCGAGAATCGAATCAAATTGTGACCCTAAAATCAAAAATCTAATTGAATCGAAGATTTTGAGAACAGCGACACGAAGTAAAACGGTTAGAGTTGATTTTTTTTCAAACTACCTTCAGCGTCTTATAATAGTAAGTAGCATTACTAACAGCAAACAATGGTTGATGGCCGGAACTTGTATAGCGCTTTACTTAGTCCCTACTGATCCCAAAGTGCTTCACTCTGGGTCAAAAAGGAACCAAACCCGAGAATGAATGATTCACATGTGATGCTTTACATCACCCCACAACTCCATCGCTGACCTCTGACCCTTCTGTCCCGTCCAGGACCCACTGAGCATGGACTGGCAGCTCCACAACCCCGAGCCTGTGACGGTTCCCTATCTGAGCCCGCTGGTGCTGTGGAAAGAGCTGGAGAGTCTGCTGGAGAACGAGGGCGACCCAGTGATCGCCGAGGCCGACATGGTGGACCATCATCCCATCATCTACTGGAACCTGCTGTGGTACTTCAGACGGCTGGACCTGCCCAGCAACCTGCCTGGTCTCATCCTCAGCGCCGAGCACTGCAACAGAGACTCCCAGGTCCGAAATATTCCCCTCCGTCCAGTTTCAGGGATGCTACAGCCGTCCCAGTAACTGGAAATGGTTCCGTGTCGTCTGTGGTCAGGTACCGCGCCACTGGATGTCCGAGGACAGCAAACACGTGCTGATCCAGATCCTGTGGGACAACCTGAAGCTGCACCAGGACCCCATCCAGCCGCTGTACATCCTCTGGAACACATACAGTAGGTCACACTGATGATCCCTGACAGAGCAACCTGGATCCAGTTGAAAGAAAGATTTTCTGTTTGGGTGAAGCAGGAGTGGAGAGATTGGGACGCTGCTGAGGCTGCCAGTTTTCCTAGGAGTGTGTTGATTGTTGTGCTAACAGGCTCTGTCTGCTCTCTGCTCTTCTTTCAGGGCTTAATTGTACTCTGCTGTTAGAGAGTGAGTGTTCCTCTCAGCTGCAGACTCCCTCAGATGAGTCCCGTTTGTCTTCTGCTCTGTTCTGTGTGCTTTGCTCGATGCTCTGCCGGGTTTTCCATGGAAACTGAGCCTCTTACTGTCGTTCGTTTCTGTATTTTAATGTGGACCGACCTCCTTCCTGCTTATGTTTGCGTTTGCATCTCCTGTGACTGTTGGCTTTATTCGTCTCATTGTTTTTCTGCAGCAACTAGGAGATGGATGCCACCATTTCTTTTGACTTGGCTGCTGTTTAATTCATTTTTTACCCCAGTCCTCCTATCAGGTTAAGCTGGTCTGACTTAAAATGTTGCAAATTAGATATTTCCTTTTAAATTTTTGCACGTTTTGTCTGGGGTGTAACTGTACACATATTTGCATTCTCATTCTTCCGTATGCACCAAATAAATCTAGCTGTTTTCTACCTGAACACAAGCAGAATGTTTACGTTAGGAACTTGGAGACACTAAAACAAAAATTACTCCCAGCTATCACTAAACTCAGCTATTTGGGAACAAAAATGGGACTTGGCTGTCAAAATATCAAAACAACTTCAAAGTGATTTAAGCGTATTTTATTGTCAAATATGGTCAAAGTATTATTTAAACTTTAAACCTGAACACAGACTGGTTATATTTTTTCTACTCTGGCTAGGTCTGATTGTACTATTTTATTTCTTTAAAATCTTATCGAATCTTTATTCAAACCATGTACACAGGTAGCCGTTTTTTGTTTTTTTTTTACTAATATTTTCCTCAGCTCATTTAAGAAAAAAAATCCACATTGACAAGCAATTGAATAAGTGCGTTTTTAGGCACATGGCAGACCTGTAGAGGGCAGTAGTTCTCCCAAATTCTATCCGCTTAGAGTAGTTTTCTACTGTCTAACCTTGCATACAGCAGTCATTAAGCTTGTAAAAACAAGCGAGCAATAAGTACTTGGGCAATCGATAAATGCTGTTTCTGAGTGGAAACACAGGTGATGATTCGTGTGGATGACCATAGAAAAATAACTCAGTGCAGTGAGACACTCCGGCTACATGTGGAAAGGGTACGGGTCTATACTTTTAACATTTTTAAGTTGTAGAAAATAATAAAGTCAAATTAATTTCAGGAATTGGACGGAAGGAATTCAGGAAATAAAGGTTATTTATGTTAATCAAATATAAGAAAGTGATATGCATATTTCTATTTATTTTTCTCGATTAAAATGGACTGAAAACGTACCAAACCTTGATTTTTGTGTACCGTTGCATCCCTGATTTTGTCATATTATTAACGATACATTTTACTAGATTTCATGTGAAGATTGTGGTTAAAAACAAAATGTGACAGAAATCGAAAGGTGTAAAGACTTTTGCAATGCGCTGTAAAAACGGCCGAATTCCCCATTATTATCCTTTATCCAACTTCACCTTAAACTGTAAAGTTGTTCCTCACGGCCGGGCTGAGGAAGTTAAACAAGCCTCTTCTCTTCATCTGAGGCCTAAACCAGTAAAAAGCTGCTGATCTACCAGTGCTTGCGTGTGTTGGCAGATGTGGGATACCCTCTCTTCCGGCCGGTCCCTGAGGAGGAGAAGCCGTTCACCGACGAGCTGCTGCAGGGCGTGGTGAGGAGCATCCAGAGGAACGACGTTAGCCGCCCGATGGCTCAGCTGCTGCAGCTCCTGGACAAGATGCTCGGTGTCAAACGGCAGAGGTCACTTCTCTCTCATCAAACGATTGCAGTGATGTTCTGAAGCTGTGAAGTCTCTCCTGAACATAGTTTTTGTTCTGGTTTGTGTCAGGAGTTTGTACAGGGACATCCTCTTCCTGTCTCTGGTGGCTCTGGGAAAAGATAACATTGATATCGGTGAGTTCCTCTTTTTAGCCACTACACTCTTTCACTCTTCACGTGAAATTTCCAGTTTTTCCCGCCGACTCCGTCCACTGTTCATCTTTGCTTGATGTGCTTGTGGGGTTGGGAGATCTCACTCGTGTTTTGAAACATCCAGAGCTTTTTGATTTAGATTTGAGAAAATGTTCGGGTCAGGAGTTTCAGTCAAGAAGAGCATGTGTCAAAGTCAAGTCATGCCTCATCTGCTCACCTCGATCTTAATTCAATTAAATTTGCTGTAAAAAGTAAAGTTTTCTATTCAAGGAATCCAAGCAGATATCATTTAGTCGCTGACTTACAGCATTCACTAGCCTGCGTCGCGTTTAGGGCTGGGTATCCAATCAAATTTCAAAAATTGTTTCGATTCTCAATTCTCAGAATCGATTATCACAATCTGATCCGATTCAATCTGACCCAGTTCGATATTGATATTGATATCAGTGCTATTCAAAAGTATTTTAGAGCTGTTATCTTATTTATATCCCTGTAATTCAATGACTTAACTCTGGATGAGTAACAGTTCATCGATGGAAATGGCCGTCTGGACTTTTTCTTCCTATTTTAGCTGTAAAAAAACGCAAACTATTCTAAAAAATAAAGTTGATTTTTTTTTTCTTGCAAATCGATACGATTTCTTTGAGAATCTATTCAAAATCGATTTTCCGGTTATTATTATTTTAAGTCCGCACTAGTCAAGTTGTTGACCCACAGAAATCCTCATACTGAGCAAGCATGTAGTGCTAGTGGAGAGGCAAAACTTCCTTTTAACAGAAAGAATCCTCCAGAAGATCCAGAGCGTGGCTCAGTACGAGCGACCATCTGCAACAACCGTCTGGGAGGGGGGTTTGAGAAGACGGAGTAGATACACAGAAAGAAAGAAAAAAAATGAAGTAGGAGTACTTGCTATATTAAAGAAAGTAAAATGTCGATGAGAGTAAAATCACCCCCTTCCAGAGTCCAACTCTGCGCGCATTTTCTGTTGGAAAAATGCCTCAGAGTGGTTGTCCAGTGAGTGGGAGGGCTGGGTGTGGTCTGTGCTGTGATTGACATGTTGACTGCATGCAGCACTTCTGCAGCGGCTCACACAAACAGAAAGATCCAGAGCAATAACGACGTGAGCTGCTTTGCCTCAGAGGGGGCAATTATGAGATTGAATATTTCTCTCCACCTCCTTTACCAGAAGAAAGTGAGGATGGTTCCGTGGAAGAGGCGAGCGGCGCTGGGCCGTATCGTTTTGAGTTGCTGGCTCGTAAGTTGCCAACTCCAACTCTTCATGGAGGTGTGGCTGAGACGGCGCTTGTTTTATAATCCACAGAAATCCAGGCAGAGCTCCATTCAAATTGCAAGTCAGTGTAAACTTTTAACCTGAAAAGGGCACTAAACTAACAGTTTTTGGTTTAAAATAAATGAATTGGTTAACTCTATTAGACACTAATGTGTACAGTTTATCAGCTAAAATACTTTGATTTATACGTAAGAAAAAGGATCTTGAATTCTATTCTAGATTTAATTGGGACCCAATGAAGAAAAGCTAAACTAGGGGAAATGTGATTTCTCTTTTTAATATTCATCAGAACTCTTGGTGCAGCATTTTGGATCAAATGAAGGCTTTTAATTGCATTTTGTGGACTTCCTGATAGTAAAGAATTACAGTAGTCCAGCCTTGAAGTAACACTTGCATGGACTAGTTTCTCATCATTACTGCAGGACAGGATGTTTCTAATTTTAGCAATATTCTGGAGGTGAAAGAAGGAAACTCGTTTAATATGGGATTAGAATGTCATGTTTTGGTTAAAAATAACGCCACAGTTCTTTACTTTATCATTGTAGGCCAATTTAATGCCATTCAGATGAGGTGATTGAATAAGCAGTTTCTTTCTCAGAGCTTCTGGTCCAGAGATATACAAATATCCACCATAAATTTTAATTATTTAAATTGAAAACTCTAAATATATACATATATATATTTTTTAAATGTCACTTTTTTGGTTTAGATACTGTATGAACATTCCCACACCCTGTTAAACCTGTTATCAACAAATCATGTTTGTTCTCCTCGCAGATGCCTTCGACCGGGAGTACAAGCTGGCGTACGACCGCCTGCTGCCGCACCTGGTGAAGCTGACCCACAACTGTGACCGTCCTCCGAGCACGGGCGTGATGGAGTGCCGCAGGACTTTTGGAGAGCCTTACCTGTGACACGCTCACCTTCATCATCTCCCTCACCATGGCTTTAACTCCAGCTCAGGAAGACTGAATGTGCACTACGGTAACGCTCGGTACAGCGTAGCATGAACGTCTCGCAGACTCGATCTCGACGAAGATGCAAACCTGGCAGCCACTTCATCTCACCTTGTTTCTGTTAAAATCTTGGGAAAATAGACAGGAATACTGTAAATAAATCACTTTTTAATTCAGCATTTATATTATGTAACCATAAATCATATGAAGACTAACATTAGCAATATTTTAACTTGAATTCTATTTATACAAAGTTAGCTTTATTTATTGCATCTTTTAGTCTAAAGGACTCGTGGCTCTCGCCTCTAGAAAGAGGAACACATGTTTCATGTTGCTTCAAAGCACCAGAAAAGAATAAAAAATCTGCTTTTATCAAGCCAAATGACTGGAAACACAAGCGGCTGTTTTAAAAATTAGTTTATGCCAAACAACAGACTGCAGGCTGTTAGATGTTTTAGTCAGTGACGTTTTTCGTCATTTTCTGCTTATTTTTGGTGTTTTATTCAGAAGGTCTAGCACTAAACTACAGAAGTGACTCAGTGAACTGATGCCAGAGAAGTAGAAGGTAGAGGTCGTACGGTGGAACACAGCAGCAGTTATTTTATCAGCTTATTTTACTTGCAACGACTTGAAAATGTCTCAATTATAATAATGGGATAAGGTCTCAGTTTCTTGGCACCTTGGTAAAATTCGTTTGGTTTGTTTTAGAACCTTTCTTCAATATTTCCTTTGGTTTGTTTTTGTCATACAACCATTATTCATTTCCTGAACAGAGCATCATTTGCAAAGTTCCAACATGGTTTTAACAGAAGACAGTTTGAATATAGAACCTGGAGAAACCAGAAAGATACAGACAGGATGGACAGAGGGATGGCTGAATGTCAAAATAGTCAGGCCGATATTGAGATGGATGGATGGTCGAATATTAAAATAGACTGACAGATATGAGAATGGACAGACAGGCAGATATTGGGATAGATGGACAGAGAATTGGATGATGGTAACCCTGATTAACCCTGGTCGTCTCCACAGGCAGGAATCAGCTTCCAAATCAAGAAAAAAAGAAAATATATGCAGAGAATATCCAACAATAATAATGATAATGGATTGCATTTATATAGTGTTTTTGAGACCTTCAAAGCACTCTACAATTCCATTATTCGTTCACTCTCACATTAATATACCGGTGGGAGCAAGCAAGGCATTTCTGAAGTACAACAGTTACTGCGTAATAACCTTGTTAAGCCGCATTATGTAATAAAAGCCTAAAATGTAATAAAATTGTCCCTTCGTGCCGTAAGAAAACCGTATTTTGTAATAAACTGCCGCATTATGTTATAAACCCCCCAATGCATTATGTAATACATTTTGACGGATTATGTAATAAATTATTACATTTTGAGACACAAAATGCACTTGACACCCATGTATTTTCAGGAAAATGTAATAACATGGGCCATTATGTAATAATCAATCCATGTATATTTCAATTCGTTGTTTTTTCCGTTTTTAGGGCAAATCAGACATAGGCCTTCATAACCATAGGTGTAGCGCACGTTCATATTTTCAGGGCGTATAGATGCACATGTACGTTGGACATGGAAACACAGGTGCAGCTTGTGTCCCCGTCCTGAGGTAGAGGAAAAGGACAGGTTAATTATTCCACGTGGAGCAGTGCATTCCATAGGGTGCATACCATATAATGCAAAAGCAGAGTATCGGTGCCCAACAGCCCTATGCAAAATATATGTTTTACAAACTAGATGCAGCAAATCGTCTCCCTTTTACTGTTAATGAAGTCCCTGTTAACAATTAGCATTTCTGTAGTTTTGTGTAAACGAAATCACAGGAAAAAAACGTGTTAATTTACACTTAACATTCACACACAAAATAGAAAGGCTGATAACAGTAAAATGCTTTATATATGTGCATAAGAAAATGCTTATATGCAAAGTAAGAATCCTGTTTTTTATCAATATAAAACAAAGTGTCTATGCATTAATGGGAAGCAGGTCTTTATAGGCCCATTAAAAGAACAAAAGAAAGTTTCACTGAGTACAAGCTCTACTTTCAGCAATGTCAATAAAGTTGATGAAATGAAATAAGCTCAACAAATCCACATTATTGGGTGATTTCTCAGTAGAACAATTTTAGCTGAACACCGAGTTGCAGAACAAACTACCCAACTAATTTGCTGAGTTACAAAATATTACAAAGCACACCTCATTATATTACTCTTTCCATAAGACATGTTTAATTTTATATTTAATTTTATTTGACACAATTTATATTATATGTCTCATCATGCTGAGTTCCATTGAGTGGCTAGTGGATGTGGGTTCAAATTAAAGCTTGAATATGGAACATGGGCACCAAAGCGACATCTAGTGTCTCGAGGTTGTAGTTGCAACAACAAAACTTAATTTTAAGCCGCGGGGATGCCAGTTTCCTAGCCGTGAACAGCCAGCATCATGTCCAGCGATGAAGGTTACAGGGTAGGACTATTTTGTACTAATAAGTTGAAATACTAAACGAAAAATAATTATAATAAAATATAGGAATATTTTCGAGTAGAACAATAATATGCAATTCACTGTCATGATCCGATTATAATAAACTCCACGCTACATTACGCCATTTTGTTCAAAATTGCTTTTGCATTGTAAATTATTACTTAATGCCCAATGTTATTACATTTTCCTGAAAATACATGGGTGTCAAGTGTATTTTGTGATAATTGTCTCAAAATATAATAACTTATTACATAATGCACTGGGGGGTTATTACATAATGCGGTGTTTTATTAAGAAATGCGACTTTATTTGAAAATGAAGAGACAATTTTAATACATTTTAGGCTTTTAACCAATGCGGAGTTATTAAATAATTTGGCTTAATATCCTACAGAATTATTTTTTTATAGATGCTCAAAAAAACTGCCTTTGTGTCTCCGGCTGATATCACTGTCAGAAAAGTGCAAATTATTGATTTTTTTTTCTGCCAGATTATCAATTCTCATAGAATATTTTAATTCCCATTGCAGGATTTTAATGTTTTAGGCTATTTTAAATGGAGAATTGATTGAACCAACGCCGCTTAAAGGCAGATCTGAAATTAAATATCCAGATTTTATTTTATTTACGGTTGTTTTAATTCTGTAGGTGGAACTAAAACATCAAATCTGCTGCAAATCTATCAAATCAGTCCCAAGGTTTGAGGTTAACATTTTTACATTTACTAATGTGTATTTTTAAATTGGTTGCTGATGTTTTTGTTGGTTTGTTGTTGTCTTATGCTGAATAAGAGTCTGTTGGGGAGAAACAAACTGGGAAGAACTTGATGTTAACACCTAATCAGTGTTTTTAATGTTTTTAATGTACGGTACCAGTCCCGGTTCTGGGCCAGAGCCTGACATGGGTGTCTTTTGATTTGGTTGGAGGAGGACCCCCGAGTTGAGACTCGAGGGTTTCATGAGTGTCAACCAAATGTGAGAAATTTGTTGCAGAAGAGACCAAAACCGGAAAAATCTACAAGTTGCACTTTAATCCCAAGGAAAAAAAAACAACTGGGATTTCTGATGCTTGAAATAATTGTTAGTCATGTTTTTTCCACAACTGAGTCTATAAATGTTTTGTCTGTTGAAAAAAAAAAAAAAAGTCAAACTTTCTAGTAGTGAAGCCTTTTAAGTGTCGAAGGTTGTGTACAGCTACAGGATCTGCAAGACTAACTAAATAAAATCATGTAACGCTATCATTGTTGGGTTGTTTTATTATTTTAAGTAAAGGAATATACCACTAAGTATTAATACAGATCATAATTTAAAAAACGATCTCGTGTGACTGTGAGGAATTTAAGTTAGCAATTTCTTTCCTTTATTTTACTGTTGTTGCATAATTGAGATTTTAATCAGAATGAGCTGAAACGGAGAAAACTGTTTTCTTTTTTTAAAGACAATAACCTTTTATGTCAACTGGCATCTTCCATTTGATTGGTCAGATTTAACACCTCAGTCAAACCGTATTAAACATTTCTCGGCTCCTTTTCTGCTTGATATTTTCTTTGTCCTTTATAAGTTTTGGTTCAGTATTCCTAAAACTGTGGTAACACCCTCAGTGCAGCTAATTTGGGGTCTACAATTTTAGCCTAAACTCTGCTGTTTGACTAGATGGGGAAGTTCACAAGCTAATACATGCAATTTTAGCTAATTCTTAGCTAAATGATCATAATCACATTAGTGATTTTACATAAATGCTCAATATATTCGGTGGATTATGTTAATGTTTGTCAATACAGTGAAACCAAACATGCTACATTTAGCACGTTACCTAATATAGTATCACAGTTAGACTATTTTAGCTTATACTTATATTAGATTGAGTATATTAATTTTATGAAGCATGGTTGTTAGTGCTCCAAAACCCTTTGCATATTAGTCAAAAACACTTTAGCTAATAATAGCATACATATCAATCTACCTTTGAAGCAATACAAGGCCTTCATTAAGGCCCTGCATAACATTTTTTATGATACAAAGTCAAACGAACTTATTTTTTAGCTGTGTAGGGTTTGGCGCTTCAACCTTTGACCTGCAGAATTTTACTATGCTACAGAACCTCTGATTCCTGTCATAAAGAATTAACAGTAAGTTGCGGCCCCCTTTTAAATTTCCCCATATATGTTCTAGTTTGCTCAATTTTGTCCCCCTTTAATCAATTAGATCAATTGTGATCCACTTTTATCAGTTCTGTTTTTAAGCTTAAAGATGGTGGTGACAAAAACAGAAAAGTAAGTTACTGCGTTGATCCATTGAGATCCTGCAGAAGCTTAATGTTGGAATTTTACTTCACATACTTAAAAGTACGGTTTGTGTGAAACTTTAAAAAAAGAATGTGAAACTGTGGTGCAGAACTGTCTTGAAAACACCAAAGTTGAACCTTATTCAGTTGGAAATTGATTTTAAAAGGTTTCCAAAATTCAGTTAATGTCTGCGTTTCAACACCCATCAATACACCACATAGACTTAAAAAAAATAGTTTATTGCAGCATGGAAGTACCATCTCACAAATAGACATTTGTTTAATTTATCCATGTTTGCATCCATTTTGATCCATCAAAAAACAAAACGGCGTTTAACGCAACAGTAACGTGACAAAGTGACACGGCTCGGCTTTTCCTAACAGCTAAGACAATCTGACGCACATGAAATGACGACACTTTTCTTCGTTTCACATCAAAACAGGAACAAACAGAAATTCGGGTCAATATTGAGCAGAGTTGGAAGGTCAAAGGTCAGAAATACAGATCATAGAAACTCAAAGTCGCAACAGTAAATCTAACTGCTGGAATAGATGCACTTAAATGCCTTGTTATAGCTTTAAGTGGAAGGATCAAGCAAGAATTGGCACAAGTTTGGATTCATGATGAATTTTCACTAGACATGGGCCGCCTTTGTGCATACCAACCTGTCCCCATGTAAAAATATAAGTACTGGTTATATTAACTGATTGGCCCCAGTTTGTTTACTTCAGTTTCTCTCAAGATTTTTAGGAAGATTATCTGTCTTCAAAATCTGGATTCAACGAACTTTTGGAGGAGTTGCACAACATTTTAGATGATCATGTAAACATTCAAACACACAAACAGATTTGTGATGGTCTGGGGCTGCTTAGTAGCTTCTTGACTTGGACAACTTTAGTGTAGTTAACAGTAGCGTGAATTTGGATCTCTTCTGGGGGTGCGCTGAAAGGAGAGGCAAAAAACCCAAAAACGACTCAATGGATGTTCTAGTGTCACAATCAAAGTCTAGAGTGCATTCTTCTTGACCAAACCATCTAGGGAGGATGAATTAAAACAGTTCTGCAAATGAGAATACGTTTAATTCCTTCACAGCAGCACCAAAAACTTACTGAAAGAAGCTTCAGCATTATAATTATATGTATATGTATAATTATACATTCATAGATTCCAGATTTCTCTAAAGCCATGATTCTTAAGTTGTGGTACGCGTACCACCAGTGGTACTTAAGCTCTCCCTAGTGCTACTTGGAGGAAACTTCTAAATATTTTTTGAAAATAAAATGTGTTCACAGGCTGGGAACAAGTATCAATAACAAATCATTATTAGGAGTAAATGAGCCTCCTTTGTTAATAGTCTATAGTTAAAACGGTAAGCCTTCTCTACTGTATGTTGAGGTTGGTCATGATCGTGGTACTTTGAGAGCTTGACATTTTCTCAGGCGATACCCACTGTAAAAAGTTAAGGAATACTGTTCTGAAGCATTTCACTGTTGCTTTATTGAGCAGTCGAGTCAAAAAGAAATCTGCTAGTTAAAACAAAAGAATGGAGCATTTTGTGTATCTCAACCTACAGCATTAAACAAGTGTAATTAAAAACCACTTTCTCTGATTTTAAAGAACACAAAAAGACAGCCAGGGGCCTTTGTAGCTACCTTTGAAGAATACCAGAACTTGTGATTTGTAACAGTATATTCACTGACTCACTGGAGGTTTTCTTCAACCTCCATGTCATGCGCTACTATAATTTTCAGCAGATGTAACTGGGGTACATAAACTCTATCTAGTGGTCATCAATGCAATTACTTGGTTTCCAAAGTATATTAAAGTATCATCTGAAAGTTAAAGATGTAATAATTGATCCTAGTACAATTAAATATCGGCTGCTATTTGGAGAAATTTAATCGAACTACATGGCAAACTGCCCCCTGCTGATAGTTGTACTTGCAGTTTAGAAAACAGACTGGGAATCCAGCAGTAATTTAAGGCTCTATCTTATCCAGAAACTACGGCTACATCAACTTTGCGGATTGTCCCGGTATTAGATTATAAATGCCGAAACATAACTATCATCGTGGTTATACTTGAGGTGAAGGGATCGGTCGTAATGTTGGAAGATGGAGAACTAATGTATTTCTGAGGCGCACAAAGTTGGAGAAGCTCTGATCCAACAGAAATCCCACAGGACCGATCCAGTCTGGCAGTTTGTGTGTGCGCACTGCTGGCATCAGATGGAAATGGGACAGGTGAGGACACGGTCCTCCAGCAGCACGCTGAGGACGAGGAACAAAAAGTACAGTGCAAACATGGTGACGCCTAGCTTTTTGCTCATCTTCCAGCGGCAGGCGGCGATGGAGATGATGACGAAGAGGAGCATGAGGAAGAGCAGCACGATGGCGCAGAACAGGCCGTTGGAGCTGACAGTCACCGGCTCGCCGTTGTGCAGGGCGATGTATATGAGCCAGGGGACGGGCAGGCTGTAACCACACAAGACCAGAATGTTTGTAACCACTTCATGCTAGTGTGAACAGTTAATCCAGAAGTGAATTAGAAATTAGAGCCTGGATGGAAACCTTATTTTATATATGAAACTTATTCAGGCTCCATTTGTTTGGGTTCATGATCCAAAAGACAAAGTTACCTTTTGTATTTATTTTTAGCTCTACGGAAAAGTTTCTCTAACAGAGATGTAAATAAGAAAGAAAGGAGCAGCATCTGGTTATAACAAGATCTAAACATCATAAGAGGATATCTCATTAATTTAAGGTTTAAACTTGTGAAATAAAAACTTCCTAGCTATAACAAGATAAACATAAAACCTAACGAGAAGCACTCATAACGAGAACTTCTCTTTATAACAAGTTTTGAGTCTCGTTTTAATTTGATTTATTACTTTTTAATGTTTTTTCCTGTTATAACGAGATAAACTCCTCAAAGATAACTTTTTTTTGTTATAACGAGTTCTCAAGCTCTCATAAAGTAATAGAAAACTGAGTTTTAATTAGATTTTTTTTAAATGATGAGTTTAATATGGCAATAACAACAAAACTTATTTAACATTACATTTTGTTACAGTATAACAAAATAAACGTGTAAAAAAAAAATCTAGTTTTTAAACGACGTTTCTTTTATACATAAATGTTCCATCAGGACAAAAAATAGTTTCTTTATGAGAAATAAAACTCGTAACAACGAGAATTATAGGTTGTTACAACCAAAATATTTTCTCGTTTAAACGAGAATATCATAATAATATAAATGTAATTGTAAAACTGCAACACAGGATGTCTGCGAGTCATCTAGAAGAAATATAGTGAGAAAATGGAGAGTCAGAGGTTCTTCTGAGAGTTTTAAATATTTTTGTATCTTATAGCAAGATCACATCAAGATTTTTTCTTTTTTTAACAAGAAATATCTCCTGAATTTACTTCTTGGCTCCGACAGTTAAAAGTTTCCATACTTAAAAAATAAAATATTTCAAACATGTAATAACCAATAAATATACATAATACATAAGACACAAATAATGAGAGAAATGAAAATGGTAAATAAATAAATAAATAACTCAAGACCAAAGGAAAATAAACAAACAAGAACACATTCATTTTACAAAAAAGGAGTGGGAAAAGTACAAACTTATTTAATCCACTAATCCCTATTTAATAAATATTATTTAATTATTTAGCTTTGGGTAATAATAGTAGTAATAATAGTCTACTGCACTACTACTATAATAACAATGAAATGAATTACCACAAACAATGCTTGAGGAATACCAGTAACAACAACATAATATAAAACATTTGAGAGAAAACAAAAGGAAATAGTATAAATATTTTCTTAATATATTTTTTTTAAACCACATCATATTTGGACATTTAGTTTTTTGGTCAGTTCCACAGTTTAACTCCAGAAACTGAAATGAAATGTGTTCCTAGTTGTCCGTACCTGAAGAATTCTGAAAATTAATTGCTGCCTTAATTGATAACCCCCTTCCCTCCTAGTGAATAATTTTTGAATGTTTTCTGGTAAGATATTGTTTGTTTTTGCTTTAAGTAGTATCTGTGCGGTCGGAAATTACAGTAAATAGTTGAATTTCAATTCCTTTTCTTTGTCAGAAAACCAACTGGAGTCCACCCTCAGCCTCAGTTGATCCACTGTTATACTTTAAAGGTTGAACGCGGAACATGAACACGATAGTGACTTCTTGTGTATCTAGGTTGTAGTTTAGACAATAAACATAATTCCAGCTGTTGGGTTGCCAGGTTTGCTGCAGATACACTCAGTGACCAACCTGAACCGTGTCCAGCGAGGAATGTATTCTAGAGGACTTTAACTCACAGCTAACGTTAGCAAAGTTAGCAAGTGAGTTAGCTTACCGATCCAAGAGGAAAGTCACATTTTCTCTGTGCGTTTGACGCAGTGGAAATGTTTTATCTGGGTCCATCTAGTGTAGGCTTCACCTAAAACTGCTCTAGTTTCTGTTATTCCGCGTTCACTTCTCTACTGAGACGGAAAACAATATCTCCAGGGCTCTGAAGCAGCTGTTCGACTTGCTGACTCCACCATTTTTCCCAGATCCAGCTGATCTGTGCAGACCATATTTTTGGATTATAGAGACCGTATCCATCAACTGTGAACCACTACTGGCTGGTAGATATCAACATAATGTCAATTTTTAAGGAAATGTCGTACTTTCAATCTGTAGCTCTCTAAACGCAGAGTGGAGGTAATATTCTTTTAAAAATCTAGCTTTTTATGAAATTGTTCCATATTTGACTTTTAACTGAAATATAAAATAGTATATTTTGAACTTTCTATGGTGATGTCAAAGATGTTGCTTCCCAAATCTAGGTTTTTATGAAATTGTTCCATATTTGACCTTTAAGTGATGAGTATATCTTGAACTTCCTGTTAAAGGATCGCCTACCCTATGGTGATGTCAAAGATGTTGCTTCCCACCGAGCTGGAGACGGCCATGTCGCCCAAACCTTTACGAGCCACAATCACGCTGGTGATGAGGTCTGGGATGGAGGTTCCTGCTGCGAGGATGGTCAGGCCCATGATCTCCTCCGAAATGCCGATCGTCTCGCCTACCTGTGAGCAGGAGCAGATGAGGAAAAGACAAGGTCATCCATGGGAGAGATCCAGGGCAAAAATCACTAACGTCTCGCATTTCCTGCAGGACTTTATGATCAACCCCCCAAGAATTGTGGGAAAATACTGGGTGGCAAAATTTAGAAGGTGAAACATCCGGTGTAGAAATGGATCTGACTGATAGTCAAGGATGTTGGTAATGATGTAGATGAATCATTGGTGCTGCAGACGAACTAGAGTGGCATAGTCAAAGTCTGGACTTAAATCCAGTTGAGAAATTGTGCTACGACTTTAAACAGTCCAAAAGCTTTCAGAGCAGCTGAATTAAACCGATTCAGTCAAAACTTGTTGAAATTGATGTGAAGGAGTGAAAGGGATATTTTTTTTTAGAAAGGCAGTAATTCAGCAGCAAGACTTCGTAGTCAATAAAAGCAGACCGCATGCAGCAGTAGGGCCTCATATTTGGTTTAAATACAGAGGGACATGTGTGAAGAACGGACCCACCTGATGAGCCCACCACACCATCAGGTAGGAGAAGATGCCGATCCAGAAGATGGAGCCGATGAACGTGATGATAAAGAATCTCCTGGAGGCCTGGAAAACAATTTAAGCGTCGCTTAACATCGCCAAAACCCAAAGTTTCTGAACAGATTTCAGACAGAACCGTCCAGCTGGTAGCAGGAACCCTGCCACAGAGTCATTTTAATCTATGTACCAAAATCCAGGAAAGTTTCAGCCATAATGAGAATGATGATGAAGAGTAAATGCCCACCAGGTTGCGGACGTCCGGCAGAGTCATCCACAGCGGGAACACGATGGGCAGCAGGAACAGGTAGGTGGCCTGTTTGCGTCGGGTCGCGGGCCACTCCAAGGACAGCGGCTCGTTCTCCTCCTCCTCCTCTTCATTTTCATCATCCTCCGCTTCGTTGTCTTCCTCGTCGTTGCTGGAGGTGTCGCTTTCGTCTTCATCGTCGCCGCTGTTCTGGGAGCCTCCGTGCTCTCCATCTCGTTCTGCTGCCTGCAGACAGAAGGAGGCAGCTCAGAAAGGTTGCAGTAAAACCTCCATCCTGACCTTTAATTGGATCTCGCTCCATATTCTGCTCATTTCTTTATTCTAGTTTGTCTCCAAAACAACAAAGTTATCTTTCAAAGTGTTCAACAAGGCTTTATGTTGGATCAAAGGTTACTTGAAGGTCTTGTTGTGTTTTCCTTTGAACTTTAGCTGCTTTTTAACAGTTTCCATCAGGCACCTCAACATTTTAGAAGAAATGTTTCCTTACCTCTAACCTATGAACCATTCAGCCATAAAAGCTTCTCAATTCAAGTGAAGAACCAAAACAGAATTTATCTAAGAGCCAGTTGTGAACAGGATAAGCCAACTTACAGAGACCCCAGCAATTATATTTGAAAAGTATAAAAAGTAAATAAATCCAATAATAACAGCAATAATGTCTTAAGAGGAAAAAAAGATGTTAATTTTACCAAGTCGCATTTGTTTGCATTTATAAATATCACAGTTTGAAACTAAATATTTAGTTTACAAATTAATTCCTTGATTCCAAACTAATTATCTAGCAAGCTAAACTGACTACCACAATTATGTAGCTTCAAATTAAATATTTAATTCTGAGCTGCATCGCTAATATGCAAATTCACTTGCTGAGAAGCAAAACAAAAGCTGGATATTGTCAACCTCTATATTTATTGGTGGACATCTATTACTGTTAAAAGCTGCTCATCCGGTGTTTTAAACTGAAATACTGGACATTTCGGGAGGACAATAAACTATTTCAGCAGCAGTTTACATAGGTTTCGCAAGACCAAGCTTTTATTTTGGTAGTGCTCCTCCGCTTATTGGAAAGTAGCACAGAAGGGGCCGATTGTGTTAATAAAATATGAGGAAAAAGAACAGAAATTGCTTCTCATATCATGATTTCTGGTCAACCATTCAGAAGTGGGTACGTCGATTATTTAAGCTCAATGGTTCCTGTCTGGAGAAACCCTTTCTTTCAACTAATATCCCATATTTCATTTTATTAGGAGAAGAAATCTAATGCAGGACAAATTAAACATTTATTTTCAGCCAATTAAAACTAATTTAAATGTCTTGCCTCTGCCTTTTCAGAGGTCTTCTGCGTGGTGTCTTCTGTTGGAGGCTGCGAGGTGGACGGCTGAGCTGCGGTGCCCCCTGGTGTTCCGGTGGAAGCAGACTGGTCCGGCTTTTGTTTCTGACCTGCATCTTGAACACAACCCCCCCCGTAGTTTAACAACTGTTAAACTGCAGAAAAAATGTGTCAGTGTATAACCTTTCCAGGAGCTGATCTTCCCAAAATACTTAGAGAACAAATTAATGACTCACTCTGGAGGTCCTTAAGGACACAGGAACATCTAAACCACTGCAAATTCATTCTGTAGGACGGAAAGTTCTACCTTCACATTAAAGCCTGCTTTTTACCGGACGCATAAGCGGCGCATAACATCTGCAAAGCGTAATACACAGCTGATGACATCAATTATAGTCAGTAGACTCATTTCCATCGTATTTAAACCGGCCTACACTTCCAAATCATGTAGATCGCAGCAGTTTAGTTTGGGCTGAACAGGAAATCAGACACAAGAACGGAGTAAAACATCCAGCAAGTTTTAAAACAGAAGACCACCAAACAATCCTGATTTCTCAACTAGAAACATAATAAAACAATACCTGTGACACCAGGTTTGAAGTCAGTCAGTCTGTGGGTGTAAATTATTGAGTTTTTTTACTCATGGATGAAGAGATGTTCCTCCTTGAACTGAATCACCCAATTTATATAACACCAGTAATCATTTTTACAGGAAAAAGGAGATAGGGACTAACAGAAATATCTGCAGTTTTGGGAGTGGATGGATTTTTTTTCTGTATACTACCCATCAAGCTATGCAATTGCAATTTTGTGATTTCGTGAGTTTATGAAAACAAATGTCCAAGGAACTGTTCTACAGTATTTAGACTTCATGAAATTGTTCATTTATCTCTTGGCATATGAACAGGAAGTCATCTGAAGGTTACAGTTGCAAGCAATACACCTGGATTTCCTTCCACAAACATGAGTAAGTTTTTAGTGATAGGCCTCGATAAGAGTTAAAAATTTTTAATTTTGTCTTCTTAATGATTAATTTGGGTTAATTTCTTTTATAAAGACAAGGTGTTCAGGTGGAAACTGCAGGACGCAGTCGAAACATGTCAAGGTAAAGAAAGAAAAGTTGTTTTGGTTTTTTTTTCTCCACCTGAACACCTTGTCTTTATAAAATAAATTAACCCAAATTAGGCCTTGATAACGCTGTAAAAACCAGAGGGACCCAAGTGAAAAGGCAGCTAAATGACTGTTTAGGGCCCCGACCAACATAACCAACCCAGTCAACTGCGCTATGACCCTATTTAACTGGAAGTTGGGTCTTTACAGGCACTTTTCCAGCTTTTTATCCTTGATGTCTTATTTAACCCCGTCCAACTCCAAACCAAACCGATTTGCTGGGCTTTTAATGTGACTAAATGTATGTATGCGCCCTCTTTCCTCCTTTAAAACCAACTCAGAGCTAATATGTTTGTTTTTTGAACACACAACACTGAGGAAATGATCCATTTGTCATTTTTAATGCTTTTTTAAATTAATTTTATTGTTTTGCATGAAAACTTTGTAACTTAATAACTTTAAAATCCCAATTGAAAAGACAAAGAAGAGACTTTTATCAAGCTAGCTGAAGCATCGTGTTAGCTAATTTTTTTTTTGTCAAGACGTCACCTGGAGCTGGTTTTCTGATGTCAAATATTTCTATCAGCGGTTTTATAATAGTGTTTAAGTAATATTTTTTCAGTCTATTTAGCTAGGAGAACAATAAAGAATTTCAAGCGAAAATGTTTTTCTCCTCTTGGCTTTTTGTACGAATACTTAATAAAAAAACAAAAACATTTTAGATTCAAAAAATACATTTGCATGCATTTTGGGCATAAAAAAACAACAACCACTTGTTTATTTATTTCAGTGTCCATCTTAAATAAAAACTTATTAAGTCTAGGCTTCATTTTCTATTCCTTCACTTTACAGTTTACCACAATAATCATTACTTTGCTAAATTTTCTGCTGAAGGTTTCTGCCTGTTAAACGGGAGTTTCCCTCTCTGGCGTCACTCAGTATGAGAAACTACTGCAAAGTCAACGACACAACGGAAGCCATCACCTATCGTCGCTGTAGGTTTGTCCAGGAGGAGTGAATGCTGTAAGTCAACGGCTCGACGCAATCTGCTGTGGTTTCTTTGACAGAAAACTTTTAAACTGATTTGAATAACGAACTTAACTTGATTGATAATTGGAATAAATTGGAATTTGTATGCCTGGGTTGACTTTATGTTCTGAAGTGTCTTGAGAAAGTATTTATTGCGGATTGATGAAATACAAATGAATTTAATTATGGTTAAAATGACTTAAAGCCTCATAATTTGATCAGCGCCATGCAGCCAACTCCAACCCGAACCCCGACAGAACAGGACCTCACAATGTCGCCGAAACCGAAGTCCTAAAAAGTTCTCTTGAAAACACAGAGGGGGCCAAACTTGGTCCAGCATCTGTTCCCATGTCCTCCTCTTAGATGAAAAATATATTACTTATTACTGCCGTCGAGCTGTTGTGTGGGCCTGCGTGAAGTGGGAGTGGGAGAGACTGGAGTGTTCCCAGATAAACACTCTCCTCTGAAGGAGCCTCCCATCTGCATGTTAACCCTCGGAGCTGATTGATTCGGGCTCGTTGAGGCCTCTCAAAGCTCTCTGCGGCGTGTCTTCGGCGGGCACCTCCGAGCCTAAAGCACCTCATTAGTGCATAATGTGATGCAGGAACACAGAGATTAAGAGTCAGCGCTGATTGTGGAGGACGCCGTCCTTCAGCTGCCTCCCGCAGAATGATTAAAAGTTTAAATGTATAACACATCCACCGTCACTTTGGGGAAGATTTCACTTTTGACTCTTCAGTCAAACGACAATCGTTTTTCAGTTGATCGTTGGATCAGAGGAGGAAACTGGATCACCTTAAAAAAAAAAACTATTGTAGCTGCTACCACACCACAGTGTAAACGACATTGTACATAAAATTTGAAAAAATACTATTAAAACTGAAACATAAATTGCAGATAGAGGCTAAACAGTGGTGCAGTTTGTAGCAATGTTTGTTCAAATCCTGGCCTGGGATCTTTCTGTTTGGAGTTAAGATGTTCTGTTGTTCATGCATGGCTTTAGCTCTGGGTACTTCCGCTTCCTCTCAGTCCAAAAACATGACTGCTAGGTTACTTTGGCACTCTAAATTGACCTAATGTATAAGTGTCTGTGTGCATGGTTGTGTTTCGGTCAGTAGAAGAAATCGGACCAATGGCGTAGCCAGAGTTGAGTCCCAGTTTACACGTCACTCAGACAATTTAATTATTTTTTATTTTTTTAATTATTAAATGAAGTGTGTTCAACTCTGCGATGCTAGATGTCGACCTTTCTTCCACTGGAATCACTAAGGAGACCCAGAGGAAGACCCAGAACTTCCAGGAGGGAAAACGTATCCCATCTGGGCGTTTCAGGACACGGTAAACGATTATGTGGAAAAAACGTCACAATGCCGACTCCGTTTTCTCTTTGTTTGTGAAGCTCACCAGCATATTTTCCTTACTGGATCATGCCACCACCCAATTCCTAGTACATAATTCACCTTTTTTGTACTTTTACTTTCTCAAATGTATTCATTGGTGTTTTTACTTTCCATGCTTTTATATGTTTGGTTTCTTTACCACCAAATCTTATAGCAACTTGAATTACCTTGTAAGTGTGCTATACATATAAAATTGCCTTGCCTAAAATTATTTATAACTTTTAATTGGGGAAAAAAGGCACCTGGGTGTAGGTAATATGGGCATTTTTTTAGGGCTACAAAGATATGTATACACCCTGCTTTAGAGACTAAAATTATCTGTGTCTTGGAGTAAGAAACACAACAACGGAGGTCCAACTAGTGCTGTTTTCAAACGCTCAATTCCCTGAGAATGATCTATTTGCAGCAACATGACGAGCACATCAGTCTCTCTTTCATCGCTTGGAACTAGCCAAGAGGTAAAAATGTATTTATGGTGAAACTTTTTTGGATTTTGAGGGAAAATCAATGTTTAATAGCGGGCGTGTTCTGTGCGCTTTGTCCGTCCGGGTTCTTGTAGACGTAAAGACGTCATCTAATATGGCTTTCCCCTGAAAAGAGGACCCGCGCCTAAGTATTTTAAAACTGATTTTTAAAGTCATATTTTACAATATCGCCAATATTTTGCAATTAATGTGCTTTACGTAATTATTATTACATAATATTTTAATGGCTATTTTCAAAGATGTACTGCAAAAACTACACACTGTCACTTTAAAGTTCAAATATAGTCAACAGGTCTGAGATATATTTAAATGGAATATAATTTATGAATGGGGTTGTTTTAAGTACTTATTAGGAGTCACCATGCTACCTTCAGTAGACATGATGTAGATTATCTGGGTTGTAATACAGCAAGCTACCTGATGTTCATTCTGTCTGGAATTTAATGTCAGATTCTCTCGTCTGTTTTTTTATATCCCAGAGAGCAGTGGGACTAACTCACCTTCAGCCTGGTGGTGATGCGACTTGTTCTGTTGTTCCTCTGTCACCTGGATGTCGAGAGGTTTTACTTTGTTCTTTGCTGCAATTGAGAGAACCTTCACTTATACAGACTTAATGAGAGAGCTGGGATGCCCCCTTTTATCCACAAGCTGCTCTGAGTGACCACTTCACCAAATCTTTGACCATAACACACATAGACCAGAGTAATGAGCCTCAATCACACACAAACACTGAGTTCATTAAGGATAAAAGTGAGTCATCCACCCACATGTCTGCAAGCTGCATGCGATAATGGAGTTATGCAACGCTGAAAGAAAACGTCTTATTTAGCTTCTAACGATAAACACGAGAATAAGGGAGTTTTGAAATTGTTGCACTTGAGGTTCATTTTTCTAGCCTTCAGAAACACCACAGCCATGCAGACGCAAGAACCTACACAGAGTCTGAACCCACATCCACGATACAAACTAAAAACATGACAGCCAAGCACATGAACATGCGGTTATTCGTTGCAAACCAGAACCAGCACCACACTTAAAAACATTTTAACCAGCGCCAGGTTATTTATTTTTTCATTATTTATATTTTCAAAAAAAGATAGAAAACTGTTCTCCAGATTCACTGTAGGTCATTTAAAGCATTCTATTGATTTTAGGTAGACACTTAAGTACCTGATTTGTGTCCAAAACTGTATTTTCAAGCAGTCCGTTGCAAAAATAGTCATGAACCATTTTAAAAGATATAAGATTTCTTCTCTTGGTTGTTGTCCGTCTTGGTTGTCGTTTTAAAAATGAATATTGCAGCTATAGTTCAAAGGAAAATTAGTAAATACCTTCAAGAAGTCTGGAGAACCTCTCATCAAAACAACATTAAAATATTAGAAGCCAGACTGGCTGAAATTAGAGTGGTTTAAAACTTATGCACAATGAGGAGCTTAGAAAGAAAACAACCATGACTGAACCACGTTTAGGAAAATAAATAACACGGCACCAACGTTCTTACAGCTTACCTTTCTTCTGCATAAGCCCCTCCCCTTTGACGTCACCATTAAAGGACGTTTCTGATTGGGCAGAATTAAACGACAGAAGACTAAACGTTATCAGTCACCTTCAACTGTTCTTTAAAACATTTTCATTTTAAAACAGGTGCATGGTCTCTGCTTTGCAATAGTATTAATACTATTAAAGTAATACAGAAAAATTTTCATTCTTTGCTAGATGGAGTCACTGATGGAAGCAATTTTGCCAACAACCCTTTTTAGTCTTTGTTTCTAACCTATAGAAGAATTCCTGGGTAAATGCTTCTGTGTTCAGTGGTGTCTCTTCCCTATAGAGGATGGCCCTCTGCAGCCATTAGGTATGCACTTTTTTCTTTCCTACAGGGGGCGGATATTCCTAGCACAACACTTCCGTTTTCAGCTGTGCCTCTTTAATGGACTGAACCACAGAGAAATCCTCTGCACTCATTAATTCCACTTTCATAGGTTTCCCTTTCCAACTTTATGACCAAAATATTCTGTATTTAGTAGTGTCTCTTTCCCGAGTTTGCCACCAACCAAAAATCTGTAATCTTTGTTTTACTACCCCACAGAAAGTACTCCCGTCTGTTTCTGTCTTTAGCTGGTTCTCTAACCTGGACTTAATTATAGACAAATAATCTGCAGCGGTTAACCATGTACTTTTCTTTGCTTTTTGTTTCCCCGCACATGATGGCCCAGAGCATCTATGTTTAGCAACATCTCTTTCCAGATTTTGCCATTCAACATATCTGGTCGTTTTTCCAACCTATAGAAAGTACTCCAGGCAAACATTTTCTTTTTTAAGATGGGTCTATTTCCTGGACAGAGACATCGACAGTCTTTATTTTGTCAGCAATTACCTATATGCCCTCTAATGGTGCGTTCACACCGCACAGTTTGTCTGCGTCAGGCAACGCATTCAACGGATGAAGTTTGACATATGTACTTTCTGGCTTCCATAGCCTGCTTCTGAGGAAAAAACAACGCATTGGCGGGGCTTCCTCTGTTGCCGCACGTTCTGAACTATGGTGGATCGTAACTAGAAAGTGTCTTGGCTTTATTAGCTAGATAAAGCTAGACAACGTTGACATCGGGTGCATCAGCGCTCATTCTTCAGATGCGTTCTGAGTTTGGGGAGTTTAACCATTTTCTCCAGGAGCTGCTTATGGATGAAGTTCTCCTTCAGCGCTACTTCCGTCTGTCCCGCGCCTAATTTTACGACCTCCTCGGCCGCATCGGAGCTTAAATCTCCTACCAGGACACCAACTACAGGTTTTCTGTTCCTCCTTAAGAGCACCTGTCTATCTGTCTTCGGCAAGTATTATTTATGATTTTTTAAATCTGCGTTTGTTGAAAATGTTTTCAATGGACCCACACTTCATTCTAGATACGTGTATAGTGACATCACTACAGTGAGACGCTCTGATTGGTTGCCGCACTGCGTTAACTTCGTTGGGTCCGTCAAAAGTTAAACTAGCGGAACTTCTGCGTTGCCGTATGTAACGCAAGTGAACCGCAGAGACTTTGACGGACCTCTGACGTACTCTACCATAGACTTTACATGGAATTTTGCCGCAACTGACGCTGACGCATGGGCTTGGTGTGAATGCACCATAATTGGTTACATGTAATCTTGCTGCATCTGACGATGCCGTTTGGGTCGGTGTGAACCTACCATTATTGTGAATGGGTACCTCACCATTAGGCCAAGTACAACAGGTTTCTTATTTCTAAGTTTTATAGGTACAGTTTTGGTACACATCGAGAACCCTGGCACATGCTTTTGGTAACAGGTACTGAAACATTTTTTATCTGGCCTATTTTAGTTTTAATAATCTCTAATTAAAGCGTAGCTGAGAACACCATCGGATTATTCGATGATCACCCGGCAGACAATGCAACATGAAGCAGCAGTGAAGGTGAAAAGCTACCAAGCACAACAGAACACTAGATGGGAAACAGCACAACCAGGCAACATCTGAGCGCTCTTACCTTCTGTAATTTTCTTTGGCCGACTGGTTCTTACGGCCCCCCTGAGGGCTGCTTCTGAGACAGGAACCACAGGTATGACATAGTATAAATAACCCAAAAGGTCTTATTTTAAGTAAACAACCAGTCAAGGACAAAACGTATTCTTAATTAAGGTTAAAGTTTGAAAAGAAAAACAGATTCACAACTTGAAGTCTGCCGTTTCACCTCCACCACCTGTTTTTTTTTTTTTTTTATTCATCCAGGAGAGTAAATCTCATGTTCACAGTGTAGCCCGTACTCAGCTGGTTCCCGAGAGTAAAACAGCCATGCCGGCTCTTATCCAGCTTTTATTAGCCTGTATCGGAAAGCTGATTAAGGATCAGGGGTGGCCGAGTGCAGAGGGAGCAGGGAACAGCGGCAGGCCGAGTCCGAGGACGGCCTGAAGGTCACAGCGGTTCACCTCACCACGCTGACTAACAGGACGATCAGTGCTGAGTCACCGGCAGCTTTAACTACTGCATGATGGGCTGCAGCGTTCAGTCAAACCACTGAATACATTTCTGCTTCTTTTATTAAGCAGCCAGAAAACTTTATGGATGTATATACATTTTTATATGTATAAATAAATCTTTTTTTAACACAATATGCCTGAAGGCAAGTTTGCTTCTCCCAGGGTGTAAGCCAATAAACATAACTATAGGCTGGTTTTCATATTTCTCCGACAGATTCCAGATGGTTTAAGCAAATGGTCTTAAGCAAATCTTCAAACTCAGGGGTTACCTGTGGAGTACCACAGGTTTCTGTGTTTGGACCGTGTTTCTTATATATATGCTTCCAATTGGTAAAATCATCAGACACCATGGGATCAATTTCAACAGTTGTGTCGACAATATGCAGCTACATTTATCCATAACTCCTGATGAAACCTGGATTATTCTAAACTTTCTGCTTTTAAATTCAAACAGGACAGAAGTTTTCATCAGTGGGCCAGAAGCTCTGAAAAAGAAACTGCTTAATAAATAATTTAATCTGGATGGCATTAAATTGGCTTCCCGGAATAAGCTAAAGTACCTCAGTGTTGTGTTTGACCAAGACATGACATTCAAAACCCATTTTAAACAGGTTTCTATGAATACTGCTAAAATTAGAAACATCCTCTCAGTTTGGTTCAGTAGGAATATGACTGCTGATCTGATAGTTGTGCAGAAAACCTTCATTGACACCTTCAATTAGGAGGGAAAGCCTAAAAGGGTCATTTTAAAAGAAACTGGACTTTCCCAAATTGCTGTTTCAAAGCATATTAATAGAAAGTTATGTGGAAGGGAGAAAGAGAAAAAGGTGCGCAAGCAGTAGGGATGAACCTGGAGAGGATGGTCAGGAAACACCCGTTCAAAAATGTTGAGGACCTTCACAAGGAGTGGACTGAGGCTGGACCACACACAGAAGGATCCTGAACATGGGCTTTAAATATCCTGTTCCTCTTGTCAAGCCACTGCTGGTCTGTTGCTCAGTGGTCCAAAGTCCTGTTTTCTGATAAGAACAAATGTTACATCTCATTTGGAAACCAAGGTCCCAGAATGTGGAGGAAGAATGGAGAGCCACACAATCCAAGATGCTGGAAGTCCAGTGTGAAGGTTCCACAGTTTATGTTGATTTGGGGAGCCATGTCAAATGCTGGTGTTGGTCCACTGGGCTTCATGAAGACCAGAATCAACGCAGCCATCTACCAGAACATTTTGGAGCACTTCATGCTTCCTTCAGCAGATGAGCTTTATGGAGATGCCGACTTCATTTTCCAGCATGACTTGGTACCTCCCCACACTGCCAATAGTACCAAAACCTGGTTCAATGACCATGATGGGATTACTGGGCTTAATTGGCCAGCAAACTGGCCTGACCGAAACCCTGTAGAGAATCTATGGCGCTTTGCCGAGAGAAAGATGAGAGACATGAGACGGAACAATACAGGAGAGGTGAAGGTCGCTGCTGAAGCTTCCTGGTCTTCCATAACACCTCAGCAGAGCCACAGGCTGATAACATCATGCCATGTTGCATTGATGTAGAAGGAGCCCAAACAAACTACTGAGTACGTATGCATCATACTTATCAGAGGTCAGACATTTCTCTATGTAAAATCCTTGATTTATTGATTTCAAGTAATATTCAAATTTTCTAAGATTTTGAATCAGGGGTTTTCATGAACCATAAAGTACTCCTACATCAGTTCTTCTGTTATTTCTGTGGCTCTGACCCGTCTTCTCAAATCCCCGGTTGGTCGTTGCGGATGACCACTAGCATTGAGCCAGCTTCTCGTCCGGCTGGAGGTTTCTTCCTGTTAAAGGGGATTTTTATTCCTCTCCTCCGTCGCAACATCCTTGCTCAGTATGAAGGATTGCTGTGAGTTCAACATGTAACCGTCTACTGTCGCTGCATGTTCTTCATTAGTGAATGCTGCAAATCATTGACTCAACGCAATATTCTGCATTTCCTCAGACAACTTTTAAAAAGTTTAAAAAAAATAAACTGAAGGATTAGTTAGAAAATATGAAAGACAGAGATTAAATGACTTCTCTTGTAATGTGCCTTGAGCTGATACGTGTTGTGAATTTGTGCTATACCACTAAACCAAAGTACTTTATATTATTATAAGGAAGACAAAACAATTGCTTTAAATATAAAACTGGTAATTCAAGCAACAACAAAAAAGAGCATTTGGAGAAAAGATACAGCTGAAGAAAATGAAAGCGAACAAAAACTCTCCTCGGATTTAAGCAGTTGTCCATTTCTTTATATGATATATGGAGTTCAGCTACAATGATGTTATGTTGCGTTCATTTAGTGCTTGGAAAGTACGAATTTTGACCAGGAAATATCAACTGGAACACCCCCCAATACTAGACTCTTTTTTTTGTTCCAACTTTGTTGGAAACATGTTTATTACCTCCATCAAGGTGGTTATGCCTTTGCTAAGGTTTGGTCGTTTGTTTTGTCTGTTGGGGGTTGACGAGTTGCCTCGGGGAAGTCTGCACTGTGAGTGCTTTTCTAGTCTTGGTGATGTTTGATTGGGATATCACTGGTTTTATTGACATTTATACGAGATTTGACCGTTTTTTTTGTTTTTTTTAAACTGCGACACAAAAATCTGAAGGTTCACACCTTTGTGCACCTTTTGCAAATGCTTGTAAATTTCCCGTTTCAGCATCATTAAAAGACCTGGACAGCGTTCCCATTGCATCTCACTAACCAGAAACCAACAATGCCTTGAAGAGTTGCTGTGGCTTTTGAGCGCATGTTTGACTGCACTGGACAAAGACCGGGGGCGACAAATCGCTGCAGTTTAATCACTGATGCAGAAGGCGCGCACGCAGGGGGATTACCTCTGACTGAAGCTGATTTTATTTTTGACTCAGTCGAAAAGACTAACCAAAAAGTAAACTGTACCACGACCTCTGACAAAGAATATTTTAAGGTTATAGTAGATCTAATTTGACCCGAAATCAATCGAGTTAAATCACTTTGGTCGCGGTATCCGTCTGCAAGCGGGCAGAAATCAGAGTGATCTACCTTCTCCCAGTGGATCGAGGGTGTGGATCATCAGCTGAAAGATGGTGCTCCTCAGCGACGTGTTGTGGAGGGACGCCGAGCTGCCGCCTCGCTGCAACACGGGACGCACCTGCGGATGGGCAGAGACTGGTCAGATGGGAAACTGAAGATCCAAACATGGAGAATGCGGATCACTGAGCACTCAACTGCTGTGGACCCGCGAGAGGAAATCAAGCTCGAAGGTTTTTGCAAGAAAGCATGTCTTGCTCTCTTTTCTGGTGGTATCTACTTGGTAGAAATGCTTTCATATCACCAACCCAACTATTTGTCTGTCCACAAGTGGAGTTTCTGAATTAATTTCCATTCCTTCAAGTCAAATTAAGCATTTTTCCATTATTTTAGTCCCCCCCCCCAATAAAAAGGTGAAAATATAATATGAGGAACAGGTGTTAATTTGTTTTTATGATACATTTTCTTTTTGCAGATTAAAAAAAATTAAAACGCTTCCAAGCAAGACCGTATCTACCATTGAGGACACTGAGGTCCAGACCTCGTTAATTTTCTTCTGTGTATTTAATTAAATTATAATAAAAAGAATGCTTTTGAATTTCCAGCGTGGTTATCTGGAGCAAATACGGTGGAGGCATAGGCATGTGTGGGAAAAATCATTTGTCAGTGCACACTATTACAGCCATTTAGTCTCAATATATGGTAACTTATTTTTCGTAGTCGTTTTTAAAGGCACCTTAAGCATACACAGGGAGGGCATCAGTGGATCGCCAACAGGTGCTGCAGGGCAGTATGTCCAGCAAACCATCATTACTTATCCTAAGTCTATTTACAAAAAAAATGTACTTTCTACATTTTCATTGATTTTTAATCCCACAATGGTAACGATTAGAGTCAGGGAGGAGACATCAGAGCAGAGGCCATCAGCAGGGATGATGATGCAGGGTTTTCACAGGTAAGGAGAGATTAGAAAAGTTGAGAAAAACTGATCCTAGCTGAGGGATACCAGGCAGATATCAGGACAGGGTTTTCACAGATCAAATTACTCTTATACTCCAAAATATATTTTGTCTGTATTTTAATAAATAGCCCACTAGAATCAGCCACCCTGACAATTTGTTCATAATTTGTTAGAACCTTTAGCCATCTCCCTTCACACCAGATATTTTGTAGATACTAAATCTAGCACATTGTAAGTGTTTATTCTGGCAATTCGAATGAAGTCAGTAAGTATGATAACCTGTAAAAAAAAAAAAAAAGAAAAAAGAAGAAGAGGTGAGCAGTCATCATTGTGATATTGGTTTTAAATTGCCAGTGCAGTAGACAAACCTTCATTCTTTAACCAGTTTGATAAATCTTTCCAGATTGACACAAACAGTCAATTGAGACCAACATTATGCCTTGTAACTACATTTTATTTATAGCAATAATAATAATTAATAACTGTCTTTTAACCACTATTAATTTGGCTGATAACCAAGCCAGCGCAAGTCTTTTGCAACATTTAAATTGCTCTTTAGCCACAGAGGAAAGGTGCAACTAAATATGAGAGGATGGTAAATTACTCCATCTAAAAATGTTCCCTCCCCTCACTTTTGAGATCATCGTTTTGTGCCTGGGTGGACTTCTGAAACTCTGGATACAGCCTCGCTTGCAAGTTGACGCGTTTAACGTCAGTCATCTGTAAATGAGGTTTTCATACCCTGAGCCGAGCTTTGTCCTCTTGCGTTTCCGGTTGCAGGCTGTTGTGTTGTTGGCTGCCTGTTGCAGGCGTCGCAGCTTCAGGTTTTGGTTTGTTTTCCGTTTTTTGGGGAGCAGCAGGAGGTGGAGCTGGGGGAGGTGGTGCAGCTTCACTGTCCTGGAAGTTCAGAAACAGCTTTTTCAGTTTGATATACAGCACTTTAAAAAGGTCTCTGACATTTTTTTAAATCACAACTAGGCGATTCAGATGGCTGATAAAAAATATGATAAATACAGATAGTTTTCACATTGTAATTTCATTCATTACTTGGGAGGAGGATGGGATGTTATTTAAACCTAGACAGCTCTTTAAAATGTAACTACCTCATCTGTTAAGGCACGAATTAACAAGATTTAGAAAGAATTTTTGGTATATTTTACTAACCATACGGAGCTAGTTTGTTTGATCGGTTGATTCAACGAGACCATTAAAGCAGAACTTGCCTAAATCCCAAAAGGAAAATTTCATGGCTTGATTTAAAGAAGTTAAAAAACACATGAAAAATTATAATTAGGATCTACAAGTTTGAAAAGGATAATCAAGCCATTTTTAAACGGAGAAAACATGGAATTCAATTCAATTCAATTCAGTTTATTTATATAGCGCCATTTCACAACAGATGTCATCTCAAGGCACTTTACAAGAAGAGTTATTACAATACAATGTTTAAAGTAGAAATTACAGAACCACAGAAGATTGCGTCGTGTAATTCTCAGCAATCCGTCATACTGAGCAAGCATGAAGCGACAGTGGGAAGAGTGGAGAACCTTTCCTGGAGCAGCTGGCCTGCCAAAATTAATCCAAAATCACAACAAGGACTCATCCAAGAGGTCACCGAAGAACCGACGACAACATCTGCCGACCAAATCTACCTCAGTTAGAAAAAATTGGTAGAAATGACATCTTTAGAGGAGCTTTAAACCTCCTTTTAACCAATGAGGGAAAAGTAACTTTTTAGGCCATGCTGGAAAATTACGAGTTATATTAATCAGATAAGTGTTATATTAATCAGATAATTAAGCACCATATTAATCCATGAAGCACTATACCAATCAAACAATTATCTTATTATTAAATGTGTGAAGAAATTATATTATGTTTAAGGCTAACATATTTTATCTTATGTTTAATTTTACTGTTAGGTAGGGAAAAATGGTTTTGCTTAGTGTGTTCATAAGATGATGTGCCTGTGTAAAAAAAAAAAAAAAAAAGCAGCTTTGATGCAGACAGGATACCTCGACTCCAGCACGAGATGTCTTATGTGTTCGTTGTAGAATAAGGGAGGTGAGATGAAAACTGCTATATGTGCTTGGGAACAAAGGAGAGAACTCAGACTCCTTGGGCTGCATCATGTTAATCAGACATAATTTAGAGCCTCTCCTCTCAGATATCTGCAAATAATTGCTCATGCAAATCTTTGCTTTCTTATTAAAGGGTTAAACTTTTGATATGTGCCTTGGTTCTTCCCAATCAACCAACTCAGGGGAATCTTGGATTCCAACAGCCAAAAGGCAAACACGTTTTGGTAATGTGTTGATCTGAGTTGCCTTGCTGCTTCAAGTTTGAGTCATCTCATTGTAAATTATGAAAACATGAAATCTACTCTTTAGCTCCTGAAGAAGAAATTAAGAGGCTGTATGACCTTAAACTCGGGAGCAATTGGGTTATTCAGATGTAAAATTATCCAAAGCACAGCAGCAATTTCACGTCTGAATGTGTAAAAAAAAAGAAAAGGATAACCTAAAAATTTGGACTCAAATCAGGCACTTTGCTGAGGTACTTTTCTCTCACCTTAACCAGGTCCTTTATGGCTGATTTAAAGCAGATTTAAATTCTCCAAAGAAGAGTGGGTCAAAATCCACCCCGAGTGATGTGAAAGACTCATCATAAACACTTGATGGCCGGGGGTTACACACAGGGTCAGGTTTGGATAGCTTTCCCTAGTCATGCATGAAATCATTTGAAAACTGTGTTTTGAATTTTCTTAGGTTATCTTCTATATTAACCCTTGTATGATAATCTGTGGCATTTTCTTTATGGTGGATTTATAAAATATTTTTTATGTAAAAACATGAACAAATAAGATGAAATCTTTAAAAAAGGGGCAAATCCTTTTTTTCAAGTGCATTTATAAATTAGCTTAACATTTAGGTCTGAGTTCAATATTTACTTTGAATCTATAAACTTATCTAGGCAGGTTATCAGTGTATATAAACATTTAGCTTCAAACTACATATTTAGCTCAAAGCTAAATATTAGGCTAATATGTAAATGTAGTTTCTGATAAGCGAACGTGGACTACCAAAATAAAAGCATCTTGAGAACATCTAAAAACTGCGTGTAAGACTCAATGTCATGTCTTTGTTATTGTTTATTTTCGGCCGAATATGTCCAACAGCTTCAAACTGTTTCAATGGCACTACAGACATTTACCAAAAGAAACAAGATGCACCAGCTGCAGGAGTTTTAATATGGAGGCTTATAGAACCAGTCTTTTACTCAACTTTCTGCATATTAGCTTAATATTTAGCTCTAAGGTAAATACCATGAAACTAAATATTTAGCATGCCAGTTTAGCTTGCAAGCTAGAAATTTAGTTTTAAACTGAACATTTAATTTGAAAATGTAAAATATTGATGGTACATATAGAGAAACTATATAGCAGCCACATGGAGAGGACATCAATGCCGTAACTGAGTGTGTGACTGACTACATAAACTTCTGTGTGGACAACATCATCCCCTCTAGAACAGTGAGATGCTTCCCTAATAACAAACCCTGGATCACCAGTGAGCTGAAGGAACTGCTGAACAAGAAAAAAAGAGCCTTCAAGGAGGGAGATGGGGAGGTATTAATGAGTATAAAGACGCAACTAAAAGTCAAGATCAGAGACAGCAAAGAGGCTTACAGGAAGAAGCTGGAGAACAAACTACAGAGGAAAAATATATGAGATGTCTGGTCTGGAATGAAAAAGATCACAGTGTTTAAGCACACGAAGGACTGGATAGATGGAAGTCTTGATAGAGCCAATGAACTGAACACATTCTTCAATAGGTTCAGTTCAGGAACAAGCTCAGCATCCTCCTCTCCTGTTTCCAGCCAAAGAGACATCCCACTCTCTTCAGACCCACACCTGTCCTGTCACACCTCAGAAGAGTACAGATACCTCAGAGTTCACCTGGAAAACAGACTGGACTGAAGAATCAACGGTGAAGCCGTCTACAAAAAGGGACAAAGCAGACTGAACTTTCTGATGAAGCTGAAGTCCTTCAAGGTTTGCAGCAAGATGGTGCAAATCTTCTACAAGTCTGTGGTGGAGAGTGTCATCTCTTCGTCCATCATCTGTTGGGTCAGCAGCATCAGAACCAGGGACTTAAAATGGCTCAATAACCTGATGAAGAAGGCTGGTTCTGTTCTGGGAACGACTGTGGAACAACTGGAGATATTGATGCAAAGAAGGATTCTTCATAAATTAAAAATATTATTGACAACCCTGAGCATCCTCTTCATGAGATTATCCAGTAACAGAGTATCTTCAGTCAGAGGCTTCTTCAGTTTCGCTGCAACAACAAGACCACTACAGGAGCTCCTTTCTCCCCACAGCCATCATGGTCTACAACAACTCCTTGAAGAATGAATTAGTAATGAGCTACAACAACACTTAATTTCCCTCTGGGGTCAATAAAATATTTTTGAATTGAAATAACATGTACATATATGATTTTGAAAGACGAACCACTTTTTTTCTTACACACTAAATAACCCAAATTATTGCTTTTAACTCTTGACTGTTCAACTTTACAAATGGCCCCCATAGTTTTAGGTCCGATAGAGTAAAACTAATGTCATTCAGTTCACCGCTTCCCAACTCTGCTCCTAAACAAGATACAACGACCGAGAAGTCAATAAGGAGCTGTGGGAATTCACCGCTCCGTTTAAAAGTCCCAGGTCAACCCTCCATCAGACTTATTTTAATTTGAGTGGTCATTGTGAATATTTCACCTTCCCGAACGTCCTACAGGGATTTTTTAGGCCATCCATCCATTATTCAGAGATTGTCTCATAAAAGTTACAGTCCAGATATCCCTCTCCCAAACCCTCTCCAGCTAATTCTACTTGATCCAAGGTGTTCCCATCCAAGAATGGATCTACTAGAGAGTTCTGCCCTGTGGTTTTCCTCCTTTGAAGGATGTGCCCAGAAACCCTCTGGAGGCATCGCACCAAGGAAGCATCCTAATTAGATCCCATTGCTTTTGTTCTGCACATGCATTCATTAAGATTTAACCAGTTTTGTTCATAAAATATTTAAAAGAAGCAAACCAGTAGCCTGTGAATATTTTACATGATTTCTGCTAATGAAGCTAGGGATTAAACGTGTAAAAGGCTTCATTTGTAAAAAAAAAAACAGCGTAGAGCGTGGTTCTAGTATCGATTCGGCAGCAGATAGGGTTCTGGTTCCTTTATCAGTGGCTGTTTTGAATATTTATCGTCGCATTAGAAGCCTGTATAGAGGCATTTCAGGGACTACAACAAAAGCAGAGTGACATTTTCAGCGGCTCGCCTTCTGCAACACCTGGAGTCCCTTTAGTCCAGCACCATCAAAGGATTTTACACAGATGCAGCCCCGTCACCCTCTCAGACCCACATGTCACCTCTTTCAGTGGCTCTGAGCGAGCGGGAGTCCGGAAGATCAAAGGACGGAGAATGTGCCGAGAACAAAGGCACACAAGTTTGTCCAGAGACAATTGCAGTGCCTTGCAAAAGTATTCACTCCCTTTGAGCTTTCCCACATTTTGTCCGGTTGGAACCACAAGCTTGAAATCAACATTTTTGCAAGACTCAATATTATATTGCTCTGGACTTCGATTAGGCTGTTCAAACACATTTATCACAGTTATTCTGATTGCATGCTTAGAAACAGAGAAGGTGAACCTCTGCCTGGCTCCAGTCTGTTGGATGTTCAAAAAGGTTTTATTCCTGGATTGCCCTGCATCTATTCAGCGATTAACTTCATTTACCAATTAGGGGACGTTGAAAAGCGGATTGTTATGCTGAATCTTATTTATGGATGCAATACAGTTATGTGCCACACTTTTCAGATGTTTAATTTTCCCTTATCTTTACAATCATATGCTAATCTTCGTTGGTCCATCAAAACAGAAACTGAAGTTTGTTGTTTTAATGCAACAAAAAGAGAAAGTTCGAGTATGAATACTTTTGCAGAGTAAAAAATAATAAAATGAACCCTCAACTTTCTTTAGTTTATTTTTCTGTAGTCAAATTCTTTGACTGTGTCATTTTCTTCTCAAACTTTTTAATAACTATATCCCCAAAATAATTTTCTTCTAGAAACAACACTTTTGTTACATTTTGTTCCCAAAATGCAGAAAACATCTAAATTCAGACCTCACTAAGCAAAAACCTTGACATGGGTGAGAATAAAGTTTTTGTTATTAACACATTTCTGGTTAGTAGACATCACTTTCCTTGTATCTACACAAAATCTTGAACGAAAATGTGCAACATCCCGTTGCTTTCATCTCATGATAGAACTTTTGGTGAAAAAATAAAATTTTTTAATTGTTTACAGCTCATTTTCCTTTTTACACTGTGTCCCATCTTGCTGTGTTAAAAGCTCTGCAGCTCCCACTGCAACGTTTACATGTATGCTTGTAAACACATGAACACCTCCAAAATTCATTACTTTTCATTGGTAATTGAAAATTTTTCTTCTTCTTATGTGCTTTCTCTGCTGGGATCAGATTTCAGGGTTTCAAAGCCGATGCAATTTAGCATTTTCTTGTCAGTTTTCTCTCTAATCCAAACTGAACAGTTCACTTCATCACTGCTGCTGAATTTAAAATGGTAACTACCACTATTCATATGAGAAGTGGGCTGAAACCTAATTTCTGTCCAAATCATGCTGTAAACCAGTGGTAAAGGAACATTTTTCCATCTTTTTACTGCAGCTTGGCAGTAAAAAAAAGCATCTAACAGTTGTACTCTTGATTATTGAATTGTGACATTCTTCTGATACATATTGAAAATACTAGCATACAAAAAACTAAGATTTTGTTATTTCTTATCAATCTTTTCCTTTGAATCTTCTAATGCATTTTATACTTTTTTTTTTCAATTATATCTTTTAAACTAATCTATATAAACCTTTAATCTCATATTTATGATATGTAAAATATAGATCATTGTCTCATACTTTTAAATCTACAAGCCAGACCTCTCTGTAAACTAACCAAAATGACTTTAGATATAAATTGTCACCATAGAATACCACATCCAGTTAGGTGTTTCTATTATTTGGCTAGGTTTTGTTGTAAAATATAATTCAATCATTATGAAGTCCCCCAAAACAAGCTACTACGTGGAAATCACTTTGATGACAGCAAAAAAGGGCCCAGGAAACTGATCAGGGTGCTTCTGAGTGCATCCGTCTGCAATTTTACTTCTTTTTTACTTTATGCTTAAATGTTTTTAGTCAAATCCATCCTTTAAATCGGTATAAGAACATTGTGACACAACAGATAAAAAACCTCCACCAATCTGGTTGATGTGTTCCCTGAAGCAGTCCAAAAATAAGTAAATGACTGCTAAGAAAACTGAAAGAGACGTTTGATTAAGTTAAAAAAAGTGTAAGGTCATATCACACCCAAGGCCTCAAAACTTGGGAATCATTCAAATTTGGAGAAAGAATTTGCTCAAATTCAAAAATGCTTCAGCCTCACCAAGCAATCGGCAGCAGCAATCCAAGCAAGATGATCATCTTAGTCAAACATAGACGATGGAGCTTTCCGAAACTAAAATACAACCTGTCCGCCGCAGACTCTGTGTTAGGTCTGTCAAAGTCGCTAGTCGTTATCTAATGTGAGCAGATTAACTTGATTTTTTTTTTCTTCTCCTCTTGTGATGTCATCAACTCAAACCCACACAAAGAAGAAAGTTTGATTTCTTCAAGCTACTTCTGTTAGAAAGCATTTATTGATATGCTCAATACTTCTATCCCCAGCTGTGCTTTTGGTATCGATTTAAATTTGTTAAGATTGAATACAAAACATTTTTTTGTGGTAACTTTAACCTGTTTTTGCAGGAAACTTGGCTTGAAGATTTGTCGTCTGTATGGCTCATGAATAGGGAGCAGCACAGATCATGAACTTTTCTCCTTTACAAATCAGAATATGCTCAGATTATTCCATTAATATCGTGATTATCCTTCTGCTTTTAGTTTCAATGGATTGAACAGAACATTTGTTATTTCAGGGGTTTTTTAAGTAACAGCTAAACAGCAAAAATAATGTTTGTTATAGTTTAATCAACACCAATATTTTTGCAGAAATGCTGCTTGGAGATAGTTTTCCTCCCTGCAGATCACAGAGTTTCCTGGAATAAGAACTTCAGCTGCTCTGACCCAGACGTTGGTCCTGCTGCTGACTCACCTTCTCCGGCTCGGCCGCGCCCCACACCTTGACGATGCTCATGTGCTTGTTGAGTTGGCTTTTGAACGTCCGCTCGAGCTGGCTGTTGAACTTCATGAAGACCACGTAGCTAACGTAGCCCAGCACCAGCATGAAGCTCTCCCACCACCGGATGGTGTTGTCCAGGAAGAAGAAGATGAGCATGATGAGGTCCAGGATGTAGAAGGTCACGTCCCTGAAGAGCGGCCACCAGGTGAGGTGGAGCATCTCCCGGGAGAAGATGGCGCACATGCCGATCACGAAGAGGATGTTGAAGACGGCCGAGCCCACGATGGTGCCGATGCCCACGTTGCTGTGGGAGATGAAGACGCCGATGAGGGAGGTGAAGAGCTCCGGGGCGGAGCCTCCGGCCGCCATGAAGGTAGCGCCGGCCACGTCGTCCGAGATCTCCAGCTTGGCGGTGATGACCTCCAGCGCAGGAACGAAGAACTCGTCGCAGACGATGGCCAGGGCGACGAACATGTAGGTCATGCCGGCGACGTGCAGGACCACCCACCCTTGGCGTCTCTGCTCGATTGAGAAGATGTCCTCTGGATAGTCCCCCTTACTGTGTGGGGGCTGGAGTGGAGGGTGGGGAGGAGCTGTGGTGGTCAGCAGCGGGGGAGTTGGAGGTGCTCTTGGAGGTCGAGGATCCACGTAGACGCACTGCTCTAGATCCGTCCTGTTGACGATCATCACCAGAGGAGGTCTGGTGCTCTCCACGGCTACAACCTCCTCCTCCTCTGTCTCATTTGACGGCCTCACCTCCCGAATACTGACCTCCAGAGCGTCCTCACCGCCCCCGTCCACCCCGCCGTCAGTCCTGACGGGGGCTCGGGGCTGCCCTGTCTTCAGACTCAGCGTGTAGACGAGACACACTAGCACGCCCGAGACGAAGAAGAGGACGCGGCTGCGCTTGAGCCTCCTCCTCTGAGGCGGCTGCATGTTCACCTGGTCCAGAGTCCCAGCAGGAAGTTAGGTCGGATGCATTGCCGTCCCTCTGCGGCTCGTGTGCCGTTATGTGGCGAGAAGACTCCACAGACGGAGCAGAGGCAGACGGAGACGGGGGTTCATCTTTTCACAGCAGGCGGCTTCAACCTGTGGAGGGACTGAGAGCAGAGAATCATGAGGACATGCACATTTCCCTCTCAGCGCGCATGATTACCAATCTGAGGCAGAGAGGTGAGTGTTTGCTGGGGTTGATGGAGGATGCAGACAGCCACCTGTTGCTATGGCTACATAATCACTCAGGCTGTGGATCCTCACTAAACATGAGACACTGAGGCATGTTCTGCGTGTTAAAGGGTGCAGAAAACAGCACGGAAATTAGTCCGCATGGGTGCTGTTTTTTAAATCCTGCCTTGCAGTCAACAACAGGCGAGCACGTGTGCAGAAAGTGATGAGTCGTTATTGGGCTGAGATTTAGAGGTTCGTGAACCCTGGAACAGCTGCAACCGAGGAGAGAGCCGGCTTTAATTATGAGGACCATGACGCAGTTTCACTCACCATCTTCCTTATCGTTGAAGCGGCTGTTTGTCCAGAGAAAGGGTCTTACCTGCAGCTCCCACCCGGCTGCTGGCTGGACCGCCTCTCCGCTGCCGCGTCCGACCGCTCCAGCTGTGCGCCACCGACGCAGAGATGCTGACTTCGGCTTTTTGGGCAGCTACAAGGGCGCAACGCAGGTCGGGGCATGGCTGGAGCTCAGCATAATGCCGCTAAGAGGATTAGACGAGGAGAAGCGCGTCTCACCTTTCCCTTCCCATATGAGGCGGCGCTCCCAACTGCGGCTCGGTGGGCAATGTTGTTCAGGAGAGGAGATCCGACGTTTGGCTGGGTGTGGTCACCCAGGTGTTTTAACCTGCCCCCTTAAACCATGTCCGATCATTATTACCAAATGTTTATGTTCGTTGTATGTACGGTGGCTGAGAAGTGAAGAACATATATACATATATATTTAAAAAAAACACTTTCTAAAAGATAAATCCACTTCAAAAACACCTTAAACTGAAAAGCAAAATTACGTTTTAAAAAACAAATGTACATTTTAAGAGCAAGCAGCCAGGGGTTGGTGACATCATACCCCCGCAAGACTCTGGAGTTGGATGCATTCAAGGACCTGTGCAGACATGCAGAGCCGGCCCAACGCACAAGCGAACTAAACGGCTGCATAGGCCCCCCGCCAAAGTCATCCGCTCCCGCCGAAATTGAATAGAGACTACAGATGTTAAAATTTATGAAAATGTGAATATTACTTAATTTGATTGTTTGGTTTTAGTGTATATTATTTTAAAATGTTTAAGTAAATTTTTTTTGTGTGTGTAGTAACAAAGCGAGTTTCTTTGTAACTAATTATTTTATGAATAACTTTAATTAAAATTCTTTCATTTTAAAATGTAAAAATGTTAAACACGTAACATCTTGTTATTTCCTTAAAATAACATGCCTGAAGTTTTGCTTTGAGTCATCCACTTATCTTTGAATTATTTTTGCGCATAGGCGTCATTTTAAACGGGGACGCCGGAGACATGTCCCCAGCAATATTTATGATGGACAGGTTTGTCCCCACCAAACCTGATGCAGAAATTTTTACTGACCTTACCAGCCACTTCTGCTCCCAGCAAAGTATCCGCATCAGTGTCTAAACAGATTATTATTTAATTCATTCCATTCCAGTTTCTTATGCCGTCATGTTTCTTTCTGCTCATATATGCTGCAGTACGGCTGAAGATCTTTGCGCGAACCTGACCGGGCTTCATTTCTATCATTGTCCATAGTCTTGGGTTGGGCTCGGGCTGTAACGGTCTGCACATCATCTCATTAGCACGATCATTTATAATAAAGCGCTGCAGTAGGCCACTAACATTATTCTGAATCTACCTGTCAAGATGTTGCAGGCACACCGCATGCGTCAGGATGTGAAAAACCCACTCCTCTCAGATCAAAGCAGAAAACATTCTCCGACTGCTGCGCTGTTACAGAAAATGCTGAAGTGTAAATGCACTATTATCCCAAGTCTCAAGCTGCAGAAGTCTCCGGCATTTATATAGCAGCTCCCTGATGGCCAAAGTCAGATAAAATCTCCCAAAATCTAGAGGAAGCGGTCAAGAGCGCACACAGAAACGCATGCAGGCGAGACAAACCTTTACGCAACAGAAGCGAGCGGTTAAATATAGCTGCGGACAAAAAAAATAAAATAAAAGATTAGGCTGTAAATCAACGTGCCTTGAATTTATTCTTATTCATCATCATTTTAAGCTTCAGATAACAGGCCTATTTGACTGGGTTGGGCCCAACTTTTAAGGCCGATTACAGCTCTATGCTACAGAAAAAGACTAGTAGTCAGCTACAGGGTCCTGCAATGTCACTGGTACCCGTTTCAAGATGGAAAAAAATACAGTTATTCCCTTGCTTGAACGCAGGTCCACCCTTCGCTGTTTCATGGATTTTTTTTTGTTGCACAATTTCAATGCTTTCTTTACAGCACACTAACAAGCATTGTGTGTCCTAAATGATTGGAGGAAATTGTCATTCTCCTCCTGTCATGTCTCCCGCGCTTTCCAAATTTATCATCTCTGGTTATAATAATCTACTCATCCAGAATTATGTTGGTGATGTTTAAAAAGGAAAACAGTTAAACCTATAGCTATAACTTGTATTGATGTAATAAAGATGTAATTTTCACCACGTTTATACTCTGCAGTGCATATTGTAATGAAACATGAAACGGATGAATACTAATGGTGCGTTCAGACCGCAGGCTTTGTCAGCGTCAGCAACGTCAATATTAAATGTCAAGTCTACGGTTGAGGCCGTTGGAGGAGTGTCACGGTCTCTGCGGCGCTTTGTGAGCGTTGGCTCCGTCAACTTTTCAAGCTTTTCAAGCTTCAAAGCTCATAACGCTAGCAGCACAGAAGTTCAGTTGAAATTTTGACGGTCTTCACGCTCTTGATGCAGCACGGCAACCCATCAGAGCGTCTCACTGTGGTGACGTTGCCCGACGTCAACGCTGCTTAGCCAACTACGATCCGCGAGTGTTTAAAACATCCAGCAGAGAAAGGCCTGCCTACGAGCTTTAGCCTAAAAATGTATCTTCTGTGTATATGAGTCGAACTACTCGCTTTATGAGTGTTGCTTGACGCTGACAAAGCTTGCAGTCTGAACGTGCCATTAGAGGCTATATAAATATTTAATAACATCCAAAGCAATCCTCATAATGCATTCAAGATTATAATTACGCCCTTGTTTTTGCGTCTCTGTTGGTATAGTTTGTGGGGGTGCTGAAACGCCTGGTCCCACCTATCGGCCATCTCCTCCCCCTACCTGACGTAGCTTACTCAGGAGGTGTGCCGCTGCGCCTCCAGCACCCCTTCGCCCCTCCCCTCAGTGGAGGTGGGCTGCTACAGTTAGCTTAGGCTAACTGTAAGGCTAAGAGGTTGGACTTAACGTTTGGAAACAATCCTAGACCGAAAAAGATCTGTTATCTTTGAGCAAATCACTTCACAGAGGACCCCTTTCTCAATAAAAGTATTTTTGATAGTGGATTAATAAACAGACTGGCCCTAAAGGCAAAGCTACTCCATCAGAACCTGTACGGGTAAGAACTGTGGCTTAGCATTACTAACTCCGACCTCAAAACGTAGGTTTCTGTGCTTTTATGGTTTCAGTGCAAAACATAGCTTCATAGTAATTAATATTTCTAAAAGGGTATCAAGGAGGTTAAATATTACAAAGCCGACACATCGGATATTGGATCATTTGCGTATCGTCTTACAATCTCCAGTGTTGCCATTATTCACCAATGTGATTTTTTCCCTAAATATTTAAATGCGACACACTGAAAACTTCTGTAAACTATTGGAGTCTGACTCCACACGCATGCAGTCATAATAGCCGGTGTATGACGTTCTGCAGGTGAAGTTTCACAAAGGGTAGGAGGGCTTAGAGAGGCACAGGTGAATATCAAAGCATCGAATGTGGAAGTGATGATTAGAAGGCAAATTTCTTTAAGGTGGATTTTGATATATACAGAATTTACAGAATGATATTAACAATTAGGCTATCTCTGACTGATGTTTAGGGTCAGCCAAATAAACTCTGCCTCCTTTCCAAAATCTTGATTGAAATCTTGATTGAAATACTGTTATTGTAGATAGTGGTCTTAAATAGAAAGCCCCCCCCCCCAAAAATAAATAAATAAAGAATTCGGAGATTAAACATAGAGAAACCACTGGGAGCAAAAGTGGGAGTAAGAATCTCTATCAGGTTTTTAAAAGTGGTGGGGACAAAACAGCTAAACACAAATTTGCCATTGACATGATATGATCTCTACTGGGAGCTGCCGATTAAAAACATAAAGCAACAAAAACTTAATATGACTATGTGGTGTCATTTTTTCTCTCCAACTATGCTGTAAAGATTGCTGCACCTCTCAACACAGGGGGAACAGAACATTTCAGCAGAAGAGAATTTCGCACAAAAACGGTGTAAATTTCCAGAATCTTAACCTGCAAAACAGTTTTCATGTATCAGAAAATTCATGAATCATGTTTGTTTGCTGTTATTTACCTCAAAGACATTTTTTTGACTTCCTAGTTTAGCTAAACTAAAAATCATACAAGGCAAGCCCGTCCTTGCATCACTCCCAGCATTTCGTAAATCCCTTATATTTTGAGATGAAACCTTGTGATGCACTGAAACCTTCCATCCAATGGGGACCCCAAGTCTCCTCCCCTTCCGGTCGGTCATTGGTTCCTTGGCCGAGAAAATAATGAATGGAAGTCAATGGAGCGATAAGTTATTCTATGGTCTGCTTTGTCTAACGTCCTAAATCACACACATGATGTACCGCAATTTAAATAACTAATGACGAGTGTTTTGACTGTGCATGTTGAGTGAATTTGGATTTATTTGATTGTTAAAATTTGCAATTAAAATGCCTACAAATCCGAAGTTGCATATATCACGTCAAGGAGCTAACACTAGCTAGCACCGAAAATACTCACCTAGACCATGTAGAGCAGGGGTGCCCAAAGTGGGGGCCGTGGCCCAAAGTTGGCCTCCCCAGTCATCTAATTTGGCCTCGCCAGAGGATGACACCTTATATAAAAAATTTCAATGATCATACATCCAGCCTAATGTGCAAAAATATTACTCTTCTACTTCTAAAACCACTTTTTATAAATGGGCCCGATGAGTATAAATGGGGATCATATACTCTACACCTTTGAAGTATCACAAATTAGGATTAAAACTGAAATACAAGCTACTATAACAGGAATGTAGAGTAGATTTGTTGCACATATTTACATTAGCAAAATTTAAAAGACCACAAATAATCATATTTTATCCATCCATACACTTTCTGAACCGCTTATACTCAGTAGGTTGTGGGTGTAGCTGTCACTTATATCCAGATTCATATTTTATCAGTTTATAAAAATATCCTATTTGATATTAAATAAAAGTACATAACTATGGTATTTGTAGTTATAAAATATTATTATATTTAGCCAGAGGCACTATAATAGGAAAGCCAAAAAGAAACTGACCTCTTTTTCTATATATGTTGTGGTTTTTCTGGCATAACACGGATTCCTCCTATAAGTTTTATTGTCTGTTTTACTTCTGTTGTTTAAATGTGGCAGATATGGGGAAAAAAAAGCAACAAAGAAAGACTTTTCAGAACAAAACCAGGACAGTTTTTGAGCACAAAAAAGTCCAGCATGCTTGTCCTCTTTCGTTTATTTTAATTATCTTTTTCTGTTGCAGCAACCTTAGATGTACAAATGAATTTAAACAAGTCAAATAGTTCCCGGCAGACTACAAGAGTTTTAAAAGGCTCACAATATGATTAGATTTATTTTTTATTTTTTGCTGTGGTTGACAAAAATGTTTTGAAAACTGTAGAAATGGGAACTTCTTGGAAATTCAGACAAAACAAAAGTTGTCTTCTTTGGAGCAGAAACTTTGAAAAAGAAACTGCTTAGTGAATCACTTCGTCTTGATGGCATTAAATTGGCTTCCGGGAATAATGTGAAGAACCTCTGTGTCATTTTTCACCAAGACATGACATTAAAATCACATATTAAAACAGGTTTCCAGGATTTCCTTCCTTCATCTCCAGAATATTGCTAAAATTAGAAACTTCCTGTCCAGGAGTGATGCTGAGCAACTAGTCCATGCACTTGTTATTTCAAGGTTGGACTACTATAATTCTTTACTATCATGAAGTCCACAAAACGCATTTAAAAGACTGCAGTTGATCCAAAATTCCAGCAGAGACCCAAGACGTCACGCTCTCCGTTGTAGTCAATCGTCACTCACTCACCTCAGATCAGAAATCGTGGATTCATTTTTGAATTTACACTCTCTTTCCATCCACACATTCGTCATATTACCAAAATAGCCTGCTTTCACCTCCGAAATATTGCTCGTCTACGTCCTCCTCTGTCCACTCCTGCTCCTTAAACCCTAATCCACGTCTTCATCTCTTCCAGAATTGACTATTGCAATAGCCTCCTTTATGGTCTTCCATCCACTCATCTGAGGAAACTACAATATTTAATTAAATCAGCTCCCCGGCTACTCACCCACACCCTCTCGAGAGATCACATAACTCCTATTCAATAAATCCCTATTCAGCAGCGCATCCAATTCAATGTCCTCCTCATCGCCTACAAAGCTCTCAATAACCTTGCTCCTCCATACCTCTCTGATCTGCTGCGAAAACGTCACCCTTCCTGTTGTCTCCGATCCTCTGCTGCTAACCTCCTTTCTGAGACAATCAACACAAAACATCACACCACTGGGGACAGGGCCTTTGCTGTAGCCGCTCCCACCTTATGGAATTCTCTCCTTTTACAAATCCGTGCATCTGACTCACTCCATACCTTTTAACAGTTTAACTTGCGTTTTTTGCACGTGTGTGTTCAATCCATTTCACCTCAAACTTTTTCTATTGTTGTTTTTACTACTCGTTTCCTTTATAAAGCGTCTTTGAGTAGATGTGAAAAGCTCTATATAAAACATATGTATTTTTATTATTATTATCATGATTAAGATGCTGCATCAAGAGTTCTGATTAATATTAAAAAGAGAGATTACATTTCTCCTGTTTTAGCATCGCTGCATTGGCTCCTTGTTAAATCCAGAATAGAGTTTAAGATCCTCCTCCTTACATATTAAGCCCTTAAAGAGTAACTCAATCCAAAATCAACTTTTTTTGTTGATAAACTGTAAAATTTCTACCATCCATCCATCCATCCATCTTCTTAACCGCTTATCCAATTCAGGGTCACGGGGCAGCTGGAGCCTATCCCAGCATTTATCAGGCGTTAGGCAGGGTACACTCTGAACAGGACGCCAGTCTGTTGCAGGGCCAACATAGAGAGACAGACAACCATTCACACTCACATTCATTCCTACGGACAATTTAGAATGATCAATTCACCTATCATGCATGTTTTTGGACTGTGGGAGGAAGCCGGAGTACCCGGAGAGAACCCACGCATACACGGGGAGAACATGCAAACTCCATGCAGAAAGACCCTGGACCGGGATACGAACCCACGACCTTCTTGCTGCAAGGCAACAGCGCTAACCACTGCGCCACCGTGCAGCCAATGTAAAATTTCTACATTTCCAGTAATTATTTTATGTATTTTACTACATTTTAGAGAAAATATTAATTTCATACCAAAAACCGTTACTTTAGTGCCCCAAGTAGTAAAACGATTACACTGCACTGGAATTCACTGGAATTCAAATCCTCAAATCCTGCCTTGCTAACGGCTAATCTGGGGTTATCTACGTAGGCTTGGAATAGTGACGACAGCAGTCCGGCCGTGGTGGGGGATATAACATGAGCGGTCTGGGCCACACCGCCACAGCGAGGACCCATGAACTGCCTGCAGCACAAAAACATGGGTGCTCCGTTATGCAGGTGGTTACCCTACTTGCTGACATTTGCTCATTACCTATGATAAAGGGAATAACTGATATATCAGTAAATGGAAAAAAAAATCTGGGCTTTTCTGTAATCATGTCACGCAACTTGAATTGCCTTGTGTTCAAAGTGTGCTATATAAATAAAATTGCCTTGCCTTGTTGTGTTGCCTTTATTTTAAAATAGGTCTTTTGCCTCTTTGTTTGTCTTCATGAGACTTTCTGCCTCAGTCGGACAGATAAATTAAAGGATTGATAAGCGGATGAATGAACTTAAAAAAAACATGAATATAAAAAACAAAAAACACCACAAAGATTCAAAATGAGAATCCAAATAACTACACTGACCTGCCCAACCAACCAACCAACCAGACCCAGAAGAGCTGTCCTGAAGCAATCTTTCTAAACAATGTTTTAAAGTCTCATCCAAAATCCTAAAGCAGCTGAGATAACGTCATCTTACATCAACGTATCAAAAAACATAAAAACGACAGGAGCAAAGAAGTATGTCTTTGTGTCTGTGAAGATAAAATAAATATGTGTACATGTAACAAGTGTTTTATTTTAAAACAGGGGTGTCCCAAAGTGCGAAACTGAAATACTAAAGATCATAAAAGGGAAAATGTTAGAAACAACATTTTAATATTCATTAATCCTCTTTTATTTACTCCAGAAACTTTCGCTCAAAGCAGACGTTGGTGTTCCCAATTCTGCAGTTAATGGATGCAACAAACATGGCCCAGTAAATCAAACGTTTTCAAAAACTCATTGTTGCTCAGAATATTCAAGAAAATAAAAATTTGTTGACTTTTATGCGTTTCTGGACCATTTATATATATATATATATATATATATATATATATATATATATATCAGGGATGTCCGATATTGGCATTAAAATGGAATATCGGAAATTATTGGTATCGTTTTTGTTTTTTTAATAAGATGAGTTTTCACACCATAAACATATTATATTATTATATATCAAACTCTTCAGCTGGTTCTTTTCTCTCTCAGAATGTAAAAATATGTGAGATTTGAGGTTTAGTTTTTGAGATATTGTTTGAGACAACTTTCAATATATCAAAAGGTAGGTTAATTTTTGGCCCCGCTTAAATGTTTGCTGGTGTTTTAATTTTTATTCTTGTTTCAGTTGTTTCCACTTTACCTCACTGCTATAAAGGTATAATGTTGGTTATATTTTCTAAAAGTAGAAATTTGTCCTGAGTGGTGGGCCTTTATCAATATTCTCTGTGTGAGAAAATGTTCCAGCTACTTTTGAAGACAAAATAAAAATGGCACCTTTTTCAATGGCCTTACTAAAATTTTAATACTTATTACGTTTTTTAAATTTTTAAAGCTCAAGTATGCATGATACAAGATATTTCATTGTATTTACCTAAAGGGGTTTAGTAGTTTTTGTTTTTTATGAGGGAGGGTCCCCACATATCGGTATCGGTTTATATCGGTATCGAGTTAGGCTATATCGGATATCGGTAAAAAAGCCAATATCGAACATCCCTAATATATATAATATAATATGCTTAATATATATATATATATTTCATGGACTATTCCAGGGCCCTCCTGACAGAGAAAAACAAAATCCTTGAACTTGTGTTCATTTATTTCTCAGGAAAATTTGTAATGTGTAAAAGATGACAAAAAGCAAAGCAGAAGTGTGAAAAATCAAAGAACATTTCCGTAGGCCACAAGAAAATTTCTCCAACAATGTTTTTTTTTTTACGTTAATCTTCATTTACTGACAATTATTGGTTCTCCCACTCTTTATTTATGCTACTTTAATTCAAATGATTGTGGTTGTAAAATGTAACGTTTGAGGAAAAACGCAATATGAAAAAGTTAAATACGGCACAACTTTTACAGATCCAAATAATAAAATTCAAGGCTTTTTAAGGTATTATTTAGAGAAAAAAAAAAATACATTCAATTTTTAGGCTGTTTAAAACCCTGTAGGAACCCTGTGCATGTCTAGTTTATGTTTGAACTAGACCTGAAACAACCAATCAATTTAATAGAATATAATAGTTTTTAAAAATAGTTGACAACTAATCAAATCTTCGATTAGTTGCTTAATAAATATTTTAGCTTAAACCCTTAACGTTCTGACGTCCCGCCGGAGGGCCCGTCCGCCATTTTTACTTTTTAATCCATGATATTCTGTTTTATGATTTCTATGAATTTATACGTGGGAAAGCTAATAGTATTGGGTTTTTTTTAACCATATATTCCAATAAAGGACACAAATGTCTCACAAATCTGATCTTTGAAATGTTTGAGTTCATTTAATTGAAAGCAGAAGATCCAAATTTAAAAAGCCACATTTACTCCAACATCCCACAGACCATGAAAATGTTTTGTTTAGTGAAGGAAGGTTAATTCATCCTAAGAACCTCAATGTTGCCCCAAAATACTGCCCAACTAAGTCAGCCTCCTTCATTCCCGAAAGGAAAATCTCATTTTCATTTCATGGGCTGATTTTTATTAATATGCTGTACATTAATTTGTTTGGAATTCTACCTAATTTTGTATTTTTATGCCTAAAAATATCTTGCACCGTTAAGCTAATTTTACACTGTTAACTGTGTTCAGGTCCAATAAAATAGATTGTAGTGAACTGCACAATTAATTTTTTTTCCTTGTTCTTCATGAAAATGTGTTCGTAATCATTTATAAAAGGTGAAGGTAATAGCCAAATATAATTATTAATAAAAGCGATTAATCGTAAAAATAATCAATAGATTAATCAATATTCAAAATAATCGTTAGTTGCAGCCCTAGTTTAAATTATTTAAAAAAAAAAGGTATCCAAATTCTTTACGTTTTGTGTCACAAATATTATATATTTGTGTCATGAAATAAAAATATTACACATCAGACAACAGATTTTGGATTCTAACTTGAGTTTATTTGTCAGAACCTAAAATGATGTGATTCAACAATATTTAAAATTAAACACCATAACTTATTTCATGCCTATTAATATGTTTAAATATCAGCACTGGTATAAAAAAAGCATCTGACCCTTCAAATAAATGTTAACTAATAAACTCAGACCTGGACAGTGAGAGACGCACATCAGATGTGAATCTAGAAGAGGAGATAAAGGACTGCGTCTACAGCTTGTACAGCAGGACTTTACAGGTCAAAGTTCACCAGGTGGAGGACTGAGGTAACTCATGATGCCATCAGTTTGAAGAGAAAAAGTGTAAAAAGATTGAAAAAGGCGTTAAGAGGGGAAGTAAACGCTTAAGGTCAGGTGTGTGGAAAGTGAGTCTCCGTTAGTGGACTTTCCTTTTCCTGGATCGATATCGTCTCCGTCTCTGCTTGTAGAGGTGTCGGAAGTTAATGAAGAGTCCTGGAGAGAAGGAGACCTTGTGTTACAATGCAGCTTATTATAATTACTGCAGTTTATTATATTAAATAGGTTCTCATTCCCAAGAGTCAAATTCATTCACTCCTCTGAGTGAACTTCTGAAGCTTAAACCTTGCTGGAACTAAAAATGTTTTACAGTTTATAAAACAAACAAACACTGAGATAATTCACTTTTTTTGACTTCCTGTTTTATTTTCAATCTAATTTCTTTGTACATCAACTGATTTTCCACCTTTTCCTTCATACCCAAGTTTTATTCTGTAGGTAAATTACAGTCCCTCTATATTTTCTCTAGGTTTTTATTTTGGAACTCAGGCAACTTTCTGTCAGATTTTCTCTCTTGCCGTATCTTTATTATCTGATTTATATATTGACTTTGATTGCTTTTGAGTCCTTCTAGTTATACTTCCTGCAACTACTTTGTCTCATGTTTAACTGACCGTCTTGAAAATGTGATGTGTCTCGATCAGAGTTACTCTTAAAGATAAACAGAAATGACTTCAATCAGAAATAAAAAGCTTATAGAAACATTCACGGATACGATTAAACTTGGTGTATTACTTTTAGCTCAAAAAATAAAAAAACAATACCGAGAATGACTAATTCAGTGATTTATTATGGGAACATATTTCCATTTATGCAACTTTAAGAAGTCAGAAACATTTCAGAAAATTTACATTTAGTATTTAAAAATTCCTAAAAACAAATCATGCAAAATAATCTTTTTGTTTTACAATCCATTCAGTACTCATGTTTTACTACTCTCCCCAGTTCAACACAGCACAATCAATTGATGGTTCATTAGAAGATCATCTTTAGAACTTTATAATGCTGAGCAGGTGGTTGAACCATTTGAATCTGCCGTGTTGGAGAAAAGAAACATTTAAAAATGGCCGAACACAGCCCCTTATTTGTGGAGCTGGACACCCATCATTTCTTTCTCATAGGACAAACTTACAAAATTAGCGAGGGGTCAAATAATTATTTCCCCCACTCTATATATAATATAGGGCTGAGCGATACGAGCCAAAATCATCATATTGAGCATTTAACCTCAATAACGGCAAGTAGACGATAACAATGACCACGTCAGCATTTTTTAATTGAGTCCATTTCTGTATTCAAAGTCCGGTAGTGGCCAAATTCGCTTAATATTCTTTAAAATATGCCGGCTTCTTGCTATTGAACAGCTTCAAGTCTGAGTATGCAATAAAACCATAAAAAGTCACTTTGTCGTATTTTTCTGACAAACAGTCAGTAAACGAGTCTAAACTGTTGCTAAGTATAGCCAACTAATCAGCAGCGCTAATATATATATAAATACACATATTAGGGGTGAAAAAAGAACCCCAAAAACCCCCAAAACGATTCGCATAAGAATCTTGATTCTTTAACGATTTTAAGTCTACTTTAAATAAAAAAAAAAAAGATTTAAAAAAATATATATATTTTTTTTCATGCAGCCCAGGCTTGGAAACCTTTAAATATTTAGAATTTATTTATTTAAGAGGATAAGCCCCTTGAGATGCAACCATCTCATTTTCAAGAGGGTCCTCAATGGAACAAAAAAATACAAAACAGATGCAGCGATGCAGACATTGTGTAAAGAAAACAAAAAAAAAATAAAAAATAAAAATAAAATAAAATAAACAAAACAACACGCCTAGCACACACAAACACAAGAGCAGCCACACAACCACGCACACAGGGCTCTCTACTAATAAGGAGTACAGACATTACAGTTATAAAAATATAAAATAAAGTAATAATAATAGTACAGATTAGAGATGCTAAGAGTTACAAAAATGACATTAAATAATTAAATACAGAAATGCAAAATACAAAGCATATATAATAAGAATAGTAATTAAAATCAAAAGCAGTTGCATACAGTATGAAGATGTTGCAGGAGGGCATTTTTGAACATTTGATAGGAGGTTATGGAGCGGATAGAGGATGGAAGACTGTTCCAATCAGCAGGGGCTTTGAATAGAAATGCATATTTGACAATTTCCTTTTTAGTTCTTGGAACAACAAAAAAAGTTTGGTTAGCATGCCGTAAACTATAAGAGGAGCTAAAAGGAACTAAATATCGTTTCAAATAATAAGGATAACTGAGATTAATGCACTTGAAAATAAATAATAACCAATGAAATTGTCGTCTGGAGGATGGAGTGAGCCAGGATAGTTGACAGTACAGATGACAATGATGAGTTCTGAAGGGGCAACGAAGAATAAATCTGCACAGACTGTTATAGACAACGTTGAGTGAGTGAAGGTTAGAGGCTGTGGTGTTTTGATAAATAATATCACAATAATCTAATATGGGTAGCAGTAGTTGTGAGACAATTCTTTTCCTAACAGAAAAACTAAAACAGTTGACAGAGTGATACAGTGATTTCAAACGATAAGTGATTTTATTGGTAAGAGAAAGTATATGACAGTTAAAAGAAAGTGTGGGGTCCAACCACAGACCGAGATATTTGAATTTCTCAACCGATACAATTGGAGATTTATCTGAAAATAAAAGATTACGTGTATGTGCTGTTGTAGAAATATTGTTTTTTTGAAATAACATGAAGTGAGATTTTGATTTATTGAGAAGTAGTTTATTAGCATAGAGCCATAACTGTACTTTGTCAAAATCATGTTGAAGTGTGTCCTGAATATCAGTAATATTGGATTTTGTGCAATAAATGATGGTGTCGTCAGCATAAAGTTGCATATCACAGTCTGTACAAGTGAGGGGAAGATCATTAATGAAAATTGAAAATAAAAGAGGTCCAAGACAGGAACCCTGGGGCACACCTCTATCTATGGACTGAAAATCAGAGGAACTATCTTTGAATGAGACACATTGTTGACGATGATGAAAATAAGAGTTAAACCAAAGAAGAGAAGACGTGTCCAGACCAAAAGAGTGCAACTTATCTAAAAGGAGGTAGTGATCAACCATGTCGAATGCTTTAGTAAGGTCAATAAACAAAGCACCAGTGGACAAACCATTATCAAAGCCAGTAAAAATATCATTTGTAAACTTCAGTAAAGCAGAGGATGTAGAAAAAAATTGTCTAAAGCCTGATTGAACCGAGAATAAAATATTGTTTTCAGATAAATAGTCCGAAAGTTGATTATAAATAATTTTCTCAAAAATTTTGACTGTGCTGTTAATAATTGATATAGGTCTATAGTTGTTAAGATTACCAGGGTCACCCCCTTTGTGGAGGGGTATAACTCGTGCACATTTCCAATCAATAGGCACATCACAAGTAGAAAACGATAAATTAAAAAGATCTGCCAAAGGAAACGAGAGAATATGAGAAGCAAGTTTAATGAATTTGAGTTCAATGCCATCAGGGCCAGCACTAGACTTAGAAGGGAGTCCACTAATGGCCTGCTGGACATCAGCTGGACTAACTTGTCTAAAGGAGAAAGAGCTGCTGCAAAACTGGGAATCAAAAGACAAGGCCAAGTCAGGAGGAGATTGCAATTTGGGTAAGTGAGAGAAGTGCTGACTGAAAGCATTTGCAATCGTTATTGGATCAGTTGCAATTTTGTCATCAATAGTAAAGTTTACAGAAGCACAATCAGATTTACCGAGCATATTATTAAGTTGCTTCCAGAAGGGCTGCGGATTTTTAAAATTATTTGATAACGAATTTTTATAATAGTTTGATTTAGCGTTTCTAGTTTGTGTTGTACAGGTATTCCTAAGCCGTTTATAGGCATCCCAGTCAGCAGAATCTTGAGTTAAGTTATACTTTTTCCACGCTTTATCTCTTTGCTTAAAAATATGCAGCAATTCTCCATTCACCCAAGGAAGATGGCGACCTCTGACTTTAAACAATTTGAGAGGTGCATGAATATCAATTACATTCTTTAACTCTTCATAAAAATACTTCCATGCATCATGAATATAAGGAATTAATTTGATCCTACTCCAGTTGATATTTAATAAGTCATTACAAAAATTGACACAGTTAAAATGTTTGGTTTGACGAACAGTAATAAATCTGGGAGGTAGATGAGGGGTTTTAATTTTCCAGCGGCAATAAATAATACAGTGATCGCTAAAACAGTCAGACAAAACACCAGATTCCAAAAATCTATCAGGATGAGAAACTAAAATCCAGTCAAGAAGAGATTTGGTCTGAAAATTAATTCTTGTAGGTTTATCAATGAGTTGAGAAAGGTTTGCATTGTTGAATAGGTTACGCTGGTTGGATGAAGAAGATAGCCAGTCAATGTTGAAATCACCCAGCAAAATTATTTCACTGGATCTACCTAAAGAAGACACAGTATTGATTATATTCTTTATAGAATCGGAAGGAGAATTTGGAGGTCGATATATGTTTCCAATTAATAAGTGTTTATTTTCATGCAGAATTACTTTGACAAACAGACTTTCAAAATTGACTGGTTCTTCCTCTGAGGAGACAAGTTGAGAGTGTAAATTAGAAGAAATATAGGTGGCAACTCCGCCCCCTCTAGAACTTCTATCTGCTCTGTACAAAGTATAGTTGCTTAAACTAATGTCAGTGTCAGAAATATGGCTAGAAAGCCACGTTTCAGAAATGGTGATAATGCTAGGATTATTATAAGTGAGCCATGCCCTGAGCTGATCTATTTTAGGCAACAAGCTCCTAATATTAACATGAATAATATATAGGCCATTAACCATAATCAAAATGAGGGTAATATGAAAGAAGCAGATTATAACCCAAAGAAAATATTACAAGAGAGCACACAGTCACATCAACAAACACACATACACACAGTAACCCAAACATCTTAACATTCAAAAACATATCACAAAACAGATGACCTAAACGTAACATGAAATGTTAAACACAGGGGAAAAGGAAAACACTCACACAGAACAGAAATTATAAAAAGGAGGCACTCAGTCAGAAGAAATAACAAAGGGAAATAAATTAACTAGTCTATGGAGTTACAACATTAGCCTGGGTTATACATAATAAATCGTTAAAATATAATGACATGCAAATAAGAAGAAAGTGATAAATGGTGATAATAAAGAAAGAAGAAACACACGTCAAGAAAAAGGACAAATAGACCTAGGCTAATTGAAATAATATCTATCCCTTTTTAATATCTCAAAGCTCAAATACAATACATAGATTGCAGTCAATACGTTATACCCGGAAAATAAAATAGGCTACGCAGGGAGGGGAGAAAGAGAAAAAAAAAAACAAAAAAAAAACAAAACAAACAACAAAACAAACAAACAAGCTGCGTAGTAGTCCGACATTGCGTCGTAAAGACAAGCACATTTACTGCAAACAGAGAATTCAACATGGCGTTCACCATGGATGTGGTTACCATAAACAAAACAAAAAACAATAAGTAAAGTAGGCTACCGTTAAGTGGACTTCTTCTTGGCGGCCTCACGGATGAAACCATCAGCTTCCTCTGGAGATCGGAAAAGTAAAGTAATGTCATCGTCCGCTTGGACTCGGAGCGTAGCAGGATACAGCAAAGCGTATTTAATGCCCAAGTCACGGAGCCGCTTTTTAATGGGAATGAAGAGACGTCGCTTCTCCATCACACCGGCGCTGAAATCTGGATATATGTGCACTCGGGTTCCCTTGAACACAAGCTCCTTCTTCTCCCGGGCAAGACGAAGGATCTTCAGCTTGTCCTGGAACTGCAAAAACTTCACCAGTATTGGCCTTGGTCCAGATCTGGAATTACCGCCTCTGGATTCACCCCCTGGAGTGCGATGTGCCCGTTCAATCACAGGTGAAGACGGAAACTGGTCATGGCCGAAGAGCTGAGCGAGAAGCTGCCCGACAAAGTTGATCATATCGCGTCCCTCAGATTTCTCAGGGACCCGAAGGAAGCGCAGATTCGAGGCTCTGCTCCGGTTCTCAGCCTCATCAGCTTTCTCCGCCAGGTGAGCATTCTGTTGCTCAAGGGTTTTTACGCGAGTCTCCAGGTTGGTTATACTGTCCTGATTGGTGCCAACTCTGCTTTCCAGTTCGCCAACTTTGGTTCCCAGGGAGTGGAGAGAATCAGACAGAGCATTAACACTGCTTTGGATGTTGTCGAGTTTAGAGTCGAAGTGAGACTGTAGATCGGTCTTCATTTGCTGTAGGGCTTCCAACAGAGAACTTTGAGTAATTGTTTGAGCCATAGCCACACCATGTGCGCACGTCTCTCAGACAAAAGAACGTCAATAAAGCGATCAACTAAGTAGCTTTGTGAAGGACAAGCTTACTGAGAGTCATTAGTGAAAACAGACGCAGAATCAAAAAGGAATGAGCAAATTAATACATTGTAGACTGAGTTTTCAGAGGAGCTCAAGCCCTCACTACTGCACTGGCTGCCATCTTTGTGCTTGACTGGGTTAAATATGTGGCAGTTTACTTCAGAAAGTCTTTACTTTTCATTCATCCTGTTGTAAACGTTTCAGATATGGGAAGTAGAACATTCAGAAAATCAATCATTTCTTAAAATCAAAGGAGTCTCTGCGTTTGGAGAGAGTGAGAAAGCATTTTTTCTCACTTTGTTTGCAGCACAGCATTGAGTGGAGAGAACTGTTAAGTTGATCTGCTGCAGAAGTTACGATCAGACAGCCGAAATAAAAGGAAAATAGACTTGAGGTCAATCGAAACAGTTTTTAATCCTGAATAACTCAGCGGATGTAAAAAGTAACTGAGCTACAGCTTCTGTCATTCACATGAAGACTATTGTCCTGAAATCTTGCCGCTCGCCGCCGGGGTGTTTGTGCGTCACTGTTTATAACTCATTATTTTCTCACTGAACATATACAAATCGCGTAGATGACCTGTTTTTGATTCAAAAAGACGAATCTCGCCAACAGATTGGTAAAAGGGGCAGTAAAGTTTTTGATAACTGGATAAAATTGTAAGATGTGCAGAACTCGCGGGGATTGGCTGAATTTCCATTAATAGTTGCGATTACAACATCATGAAATCCTGGAGGAACTGGTTAATATCGTTTTCTACAGTGAACTGTAACCCCATCCAGTGCTGCGTCACTGAAACAAGTAGTAAAGATAATGGCTCAAAAACTTTTTTAATAGCACTGACCCATTTAGATATCATATTTGAGCAAAATGGACCAGATTCTGATAATCGATTCTAACTTTTAAGAATTGGAATCGAATCGATTCGTGAAATTTGAAGCCATATCCCACTCTTTTCTCTAATTACTTTTTTGGTCCTCTCAGATCACCTATTAAGTATTTAATTGTTTATTTAAAAAAAAAAAACTGGAGGGTAAATTTTTGTATTTACACAATAAATGGGACAGAATGGAACAGATCTGGTCATTTAAAACGTAGAAGAGAGTTTAAAAGAGAAAGAAAAGAATATTCAAACCAAATTATACAGGTAAAGGTGTAGATGGGCTTCTGTTGGTGCCTTTCTCACCCAGAAACATGAGGACCAGGTAGAGCTGCAGAATGAAGGAGAAACTCAACGAGCGTCCGAGCGCAGAGGGGAGCGGGACGCTGAACAGACGGGTCTCATCGAAGATGGGCAGGGACTGGATCACAGCCACCGCTGCAAGCAACAACAATCAATAACAAAGTCAGTAACAACCACAACCCACTGCTGACGGCGACTAGAGGTCACAAACCTTCGGCCACGACCCCCAGTGGGTACAGAGGGATCCACAGGCTGTATCTGAGCCACGTTAGAGGCTTCCAGTCTGTGCCGATGCAGGCCAGCATGTAGAACGGGTATCTGGCACATGGAGAGCAGATGTTAAAATACACAACAAACCCACAAGGCGGCCGAGCAGAAAACACGGAGGCGGGGCCTGAGCAGACCTGAAGATCTCAATGGTGCTCCACAGGTAGAAGACGAAGAACACCACGGCCTTGTTCTGCATCTCCTCCAGGCTGCCGAAGATGACAAACAAAATGACGTTCCTCCCTGCTACCTGAAGAAGACAGGATCACTGCTTAAAAAAAGAAAAAGACAACCGTAGAACCTTGGAAGTAAGTGGTAGTAAGTTAGTAGCTTGATCTAGAGATGCTTGGGGGCGCCTTCTCAGCCGCATACCTTGTTTTATTGATAATGTAAAAAACAATGTTACTATAAAATGTGTGTTGATGTTTATGCGCAGTTTATGCTTCTCCGTCTGCAGTGGTTTTGAGACCTGGAGCACCTTTATTTGTCGACACATGTACTCTCGGACTGGTACCCAACGACAGACGGATGCAACAGATGGCGCATGTGCAACCCAGTTTTGGAAAGCCAGAATTAAGTGAATAAAAGCATAAATATTTACACTGCATTAAAAACACTTTTCATAATTAGAATAAATATTGATAAGATAAATGGATAATAATCATTACATAAATTCCTAAAAAGTTAGACATTACTATCAGTTAAACATTTTATAAAAGACAAGATATTGTGAAGTTGCATCTAACAACGGAGCAGCCAATCACATAATAGTATATCACGTCAGCCAATAGAGCTAAGCGCTAGGGGTGTGAGTAAAAAATAAATAAAATAAAAAAAATACGATTCACGTCTGAATCTCGATTCCTATTTAACAAAATTCAGAATCAATCCGAAATGTTTGAGAATCGACTCTCAAAAAATATGTTTTCTGAACCTTTTTACATTTTCGCTTCGCGTAGTGTTTTTCATGCAACGGCCACCGTCGCATTGACAGGTCTGATGCGCCGTTGGCTCACTTCCTCACAGACACTTGGCAGATCAAGTTGTGTGTATTTCAAACACAAATGATGAATGAAAGAGTATTGATTAAGAATTTTTTTTTTGATTTGAAACGAGTATCGCTTCTGAATCGAATCGTCACCCCAAGAATCCGAATCGAATCGTGAGATGTTGTAAGATTCCCATCCCTACTAAGCGCCCTCTGTTGATCTCTGCGTGCCCCTTATGCTGCGTTCACACCGGAGGCTTTGTCAGAGTCCGCAGCATCTAGATTACATGTTAAGTCTACAGTTGAGGCCGTTGGAGGAGCGTCGCAGTCTCTGCGGCGTTTTGTGAGCATTGGCTCCGTCAACTTTTCAAGCTTTTCCTGCATTTCAAACTTCAAAGCTCATAAAGTCAGCAACGCAGAAGTTCAGCTAGTTGAACTTTTGACGGTCCTAAAGCTGTTTACGCAGCATGGCAACCAATCAGAGCGTCTCACTGTAGTCACGTCCGACGTTGACGCTGCCTAGCCAACCATGATCCGCAAGCATTTAAAACATCCAGCAGCTTTGAAAGCTTCAGCCTAAAAATTTATCTTCTGTGTATGTGCGTCGAACTAGTCGCTTTATGAGCGTTGCTTGACGCCGACAAAGATTGCGGTCTGAACGCACCATTAGATGTGCCAGAGACGCTGACCGAGAGAGAGCTACTTGCCCTGTGATTCATTAACTACCGCTGCAGTAGCCTTTTTGCTGGAAAACATACAGACTTTTGTAGCAGATGCAAATTTACCCGCTTAAGTAAAAAAAAAAGTGAAAATAAAGGACTGATAACGTTCTTATATGTACTGTATCTGTAAAATTTAACCTGTACCATGAACCGATACTTAAGATGGGGAAAATCTGTAATAATTTCACAGAAAAAAAAAAATTTTCCCTTGAAATTTTAGGTTTGTGGTCAATGTTTTTAATATTTTTATCTAATTCACCATTATTTGTTATAAAAACCACAGGAATATAAAATTTGTCTTGCAATTCATTGCATTTTTTTGTGTGTGTGGTAGAAGTATTGTTTTGGTACTCGGTATCGGTAAGTACTCAAATCCAAGCATCGGTATCATATCAGTTTGAAGAAAGTGGTATTGTTGCATCCCTAAATAAAATTTTAAAAGGTATTGTGTATGTCTAATGCACTTTAAAGCAATGTTGTGTTATTTTGACTGTATTTAGTGACTCAATGATTCTATGATGCTTACGTGAACCGTTTTGTTGTACAATGACTGATTTTATTTTTGTAAAAATAACTATAGCTGTAACCCATAGCTCATGGTTTTAAGGTTTTTTTATTCTGATTTTATCCTCACGTCAGGGGTTTTTTCCTGGATTAATTCAACTCGTAAGAACCAAGGATCCACATTCCAGTACTGGATTGCGAGCCCCAGCCCATTGAGCCGAACAAACCGGTAGCTTGACTGGTTTGTTGCAAACACTCAGAACAAAGACTGTGAGCTCAATACTGACTTTGAAGGATGTTAGGAAACATTAATTGGATTAATATCTTTGTGGATTTTATTTCATTTTAGATTTTTAAACACAATCTATTGTTATTAATTGTTCTCACTTAAAGCTTCTGTATTGCAAGTTAACACAAGTTAAACTAGCTGAACATCTGCATTGCTTGCGTTACTGCGTTGCCGTGTGTCACGCAAGTGAAGTTGACGGAGCCAACGTACTCAACGCACCGCAGAAACTTTGACGGACCTCTGACGTACTCTACCATAGACTTTACATGGAATCTTGCAGCAACTGATGCTGACACATGGGGTTGGTGTGAATGCAGCATTATGGGGAGCCTAAGACACGGCCGTCTATTTCCGATCCATGGATTCCCTACTGGCAAAAAAAATACAAAATGAATGAAAGTCAATGGAGCGAGAAGTTATTTTCTCATCCCGTTTGAAATGTGCCGTGGATCTAACATATGATGCCCGTGAATTTTAAAGACTAATTTTGATGCAGAGAAAACACTGATTTTCAGCCGGCGGCAAAAGTTACTCCAGCGGACTACAACTGCAGAAGAAGGAGGAAAGCAAGGGTCGTAGCCTCCAGGACGATATAAACATTTAAACTGAGGTACAACATATGTGTGATTCAGGACGTAAGACAAAGTGGAACAGAAAATAACTTTTATCGCTCCACTGACTTCCATTAATCATTATTTCGGCCAAGGGACCCATGGGCCGACCGGAAGGGGAGGAGACTTAGGCTCCCCATTGTCAATATAATTAATAAATCAGTGCCACTTTTGGGCACTCGATTATCAAAGGTATTTTTAGCGCAAAAGTATTTGTGTCTTATAACTATGGAACTAAAATCAGAGAAAAATTTTGTAGCAGTTTTGTAATTGTAGATTTTTTTCTTTTTTTCAAAAATACAAAACAACAGTTACACCTTCTCAATTTCATAAGTACAGTGCACAAATTGCATGATTTAAGTAACACAAAAAAAAATCTTGCATTTTGGTCCAAAACGAATGGTGCAAAACCCATCCACATACTACAGTTTAAAAAAGAAAACAAAAAGCTGAGTAAACTTTTGTTTTGTTTCACCATAGCGCTGATACAAGCCACAAAAACTACTTTACAAGGAGGATTTACAAGCCACACCTCTTTTGTCTCCCACAGCTCCTCCTGCCCCATTTGTACGACTGTCAAGAACGTTTTTGTAACTTGTGGGTAATGCCTATGCCATACAGCAGGGACCTAAGTCTCCTCCTCTTCCTGTCCCTTGGCCGAAAAAATTATTAATGGAAGTCAGTGGAGCGATAAAAGTTATTTTCTGGTCCGCTTTGTGTTACATCCTGAATCACAAATATGAAATACCTCAATTTAAATAACTGTGTGTTTCAACTGTGTTTTGTCAAGTAATTCGGGCTTTATTAGATTTTTAAAATTCGCAATTAAAATGTCTACAAATCAGCAGTAACATACATGACGTCTGGGGCTAACGCTTCCTATTGCTAACTAGCACTTGAAATAGTCACCCAGACCTTGTGGACCTTCTCCACCAAGCTAGCTCTCACTCAACCAACCGTTTCTCCCCCAGCATAGCCGCGACTTTCCAATTGGCCAGATTTAGAGTGGTTTTCTTCACATTTAATGCTCATTCCTTCGTCCTGGAGGAAGGAGGCGAATCCACGGCGCATTTCAAACGGGATCAGAAAATAACTTATCGCTCCATTGACTTTAATTCTTTATTTTATGCAGCAGGGGGGCCATGGACCGGAAGCAGAAGAGCGTGACTTAATCCCCTTTTCCAATAGGGCCAGTACGGTACGAAACTGGTAGCTTTGGAACGGTTCTGGTGCGTTTCCATTACCTTTGTCCGGTCCAAGCCGACCCCTGTTTTGGGTCTACCTCTGCCTTGGTCTGAAGTGTGGCGAAGCAACCAAACACCGCCCATCTATGGACTGATTGGTCCAGTAATACGATATCCCTCTCACTTCTACCTTGCAGCGCTAGCCGCTCATTGGCTAGGAGTTTTTTGTTTGAAGTGATGTCTCAGAATGTAAAAACAGTAACAGCACCAAGATCAGAAATGTTCTCCATAAAATTGGAAATATTCAATGTGTCTTTGCTTTAAGTAGCTCTATATATAAAAAAACTGAGGGCTTGATAAATTGTTTTATAGTGTTTAGGGAGGGTTGTGGTTTTGATAAAGCTGAAGCATAAAAGTAATGGGGAGAATCTACATTTATATGGGCTGCAGCTTCGCCTACAGCAGGGGGAAAAATGGCTTGATATGGGCTGTAGCTTCAGAATCTAGGACATCAGAAAACTGTGAAAGATGGCAGATTTGTGTCAGGTCACCGAGAGGAACGGAGCTGCGATCGGGGCAGTTATCGCCTTCCATGAGCTGGCTTCCATCGGGTAGTGGTAGCAGGCGAAGTCTGTGTGTGATTGGGGGGAGAATACGGCAGTATGCCTTTGGTGTCGGGAAAGGGAGAAGCCGGTATAACCGCTGAGAAGCAGGAGGTCTCTGTGGTGATCAGACAGTTGGATCGGCTGGAAGGCTGCAGATTAGGAGTTTCAACGACTAGATTATCGCTGGTTCGATCAGTACTGGTGTGAGGAACACAAATCGGGAGCTGAAGGCATGAACAGATCGATGTCTGAGAGATGTGAGGGGAGTCACAAGTCTTAACTTTCGAGGGATTTGTGTTTACACCACACAGTGTAAAAAACAATGGACAAACCCTCGTTGACATCACCCATAGGTTTCTGAAGAGCAAAACTGAAGCCAATTGGGCGGTTCCCAATGGCTCTGTCTTGACTACGTCACTCGCCTCGTCACTCTCAAAAACTCCAAAAATGGGCAAAGAGGTGGAGCTGAGAGTGGCGCTGTGAGGCTGGGGGCGGGGGGTTGACACTCCGTGCTAACATAGCTACAAGCTAGTCGGGAGCTAACTGAAGCTAACGTAGGCTGTAGCTGGTTTCAGCCAAAAGACCGTGGTTGAGAGACTTTTACCCCGTTCTTTTCAACTAGGATCACTTTAGACCCAGAAACAAATCGATTGGGGAACACATATCCATATATCAAGACCAAACTGGGTCGGTTAACTACGGTTTAAAATGGTTGCATTTCCATTACCATCCTTGGAGGGTGAGGAAATGGGCGGGTTTAGCTTAACAACACATCTAGCAAAAAGCAGTTACAAAGTCATCATGACAACTCTGACTTCCCCTCAAAAAATAAAAGACTTTTGATTCACCTCACATCTCAGACATCTATCAATTCATGCCTCCAGTTGTGTTCCTCACACCAGTACTGATCTAACCAGCGATCATCTAGTCTGTCTAGAGTCCGAATCTGTAGTCTTCGATCCTGATCTAGCTGACTCCCGCTCTAGATGCTGCGGTTTATCGGTCCTGCCGACTTTGCTGCCCTGCTGCTACCTGACCAGACGCCTGCTCCAAATCGCGTGTAGAAATAAATAAAAGCTCCGATCGGAACAACATTCCTCTCTGCAACCTGACAGAAATTTTTCACACACAGCTGCCGAAGCTTCAGCCCATATAAAGCCTCCCCCCAAAGCACAGACTTCTTGGACGGTCTGTTACTGTAATGAAAACCACAGCAAGCAGTCTTTGTCCAATAATTGCAGGTCAACATCCGAAACCGAAAAAAAAACTGCAGAGGCAACCGATAGTGGAGTTCAGAAACACCAAATGACTGAAGTCTTTACGTTAGTCCCAGGCTGTGAAGAGCTCTGCAAGCAGAGGGGGACAGCAGACTACGATGCAAGCTATCAGCTACCGTAAAGCTTGGTTTATGGTTGACGCATCCACGTGGTCCGCACGGTTCCACGCGGCCTAATTACGTCATTTCAGCAACCACGCCTCTCTGCGTGGCCACCGCGGAGACCCAAATAAAAAAACGTCTGGGTTTCTTTACTGTTTAGTAATAGAACGGGAAAGCTTCTCAGAACCCCATTAACAGGGAGATGAGGAAAAGGCTAAAGGTTGATGTCACCTAATTTCCACTAAACCAAACAGCTTTAATCTGCTCTAGTTTAAAAAATATTAAAGTACTTTGACTCGTCAACACCAATGTAGGAATCAGTCAAACCCACTTTATGATTAATGAAACCTTTATTTGATTTGTGAAAGTTTAATAAACGGTGCTTTCAGTCCCTTTTGGTTGAATCTGGACCACTCTACAACTACAAAGGTCAAGGACAAGTCTTACCTGGATCATGGAAGGAAAGAATCCAGTTTTAACCAGCCCCAGTAAGGGGTTAACCACCTCCAGCACGGCCATCATCTGACAGAAATACATCATGTCCGCCGTGGTGTGGAAGGTGTCGTAAAACGAGTCTGCGGAGGCCGAGAGACATGGGAACAAACATGATTGAGCAGCACGTTCCCCCATAGACAACAGTAATCATTTGCAAAACAAATCCCTGCTGCGTTGTGTTCCTGTTTCTATTCAAATGAGCTCATTTGTGCAAGGCTCCTTAGAAACAGGACTGGGAAGCTCTGCGGCTGCATCCTCTGGACTCCCGTTCTGTTTTATCACAGCTTGAATCTGATTGTGTTGGTCTCCTTTCAGTTTTTGTCATCCCCTAAAAACACTGGTTGAGCATCTAATTATCCTGTCCATACATTTTAAAAGCTATTAAAGAGTACAATCGTTTTGCTTGTACCTCATTTTCATTTTTTGCCCACAATTTAAAGCAGATAGAATATGAAAATATTTTTTTAACCTTCGTGGCTGTCTGAAATGCAATCATACTAAATGTTTCCTGCTTTAGGCAAGGAGTTACTTTAATATTTCCTGTTTGATTAGAGGGTCATTTATTGTAATACATTATGTTTTGTCACATGCAGCATACAGAGTTTAAAGAAAGTAAGCCTTTGGTTAAATTGAACCCGGTAGGCTTGTTTCATGAGTATAGCTCTGTGTAGCATTCTAGAAGATGAATAGAGACCATTGTAAGTTTGCTGAAGGAAGTTCCTAACTGACACCAGATGTCAGGGGGATTAGTTAAAAGCATTTCTATGGTGTAGCAGATAAGTAGTCTCCTCTTTAAACTTTTTTTGTGAACTTTGCAAGGTAACAAAATCCTCATCTCAAAGGGTCTGCTTTTTATCAAATTTGTTGGTTGGAGAAAAACACCTTCCATTATATGTTAATATATCATGAATGCATCATTTGTGAGGGACCAATGAAACTGAATTTAAGAACACATCATGTAAGGTAATGCTGATGATTAGTTGAATGTGAGACAAAGTTAATGCCCTGATGTTGTAAACATGTTGGAAGCTATAAAAATGTCGTGTTCAAAGAAGGAAACTGTCAGACTACGAAGAGCTGACCCAGGGTGAGCCATCACTCTGTAAACTGAATATTTTATTTGTTTTAATAAACTTTATGAACTGGATTCCTCTCCTTTCATCTCTGATAAACTTACACGCATGGAACTATAAAAGAGTGAGCAAGGCATTTAGTTCCCACATAGATCAGTTATGATTCCCAAAACTATCTGTTAAATGTCAGAATAATAAGAAAATAAGATTTCATAGATTTTATCTGGGATGTTCCCGTGAATAAAAGTTTGTGGAGCTGCCTTAGTAACTAATGAGGTAATGAAATCAGATATTTCTTTAAACTACATCCACAGATAGGCCTCTACTTAAATGATATGTTGTGAATTAACCTATCAGAGGCTTACAAAAGTCATAACACCTTTATCAGGCCATCGTCAAGTTATTTAAAAGGCACAGTAATCTTAACGTATGCAAATTTACAAAACAAGTCTCCTTCTTATTACTCTAACGTTTAATATTCATCATCCCAGAAGACCTGAAATAGGAATTTTTTTGTTGAATTTCAACTTTAAACCTCTGCTATCATTCAGCACCAAAATTAGGTTTTGGGTTGCAGCTTAATGAGCAGTAAACGACAATATATGTATCAGAAGTCGCTCCAAAAGCCTGCTGTCGTGACAACCACCGGTGCATGTTGAGGAATTTTCTCCTGCTCAAACAATAGCTTGTGGTTCAGCAAAAGGCTCCTTCAGACAGTCTTTGTGAACTTCTGATGACTCAAACTGAAGAAGTTTTCCCTGAGCTCAAAACTTTGGCTGCAGTGGCGCTTAATTCTAGTTTCCAGTGTAGCAACGGAGCGTGGATTTAGCCTTCAGAACAAAATCTGAAGTCATTTTTTCCAAGGCAAAAATCAAGAACCTCATGATAATAACCGCTGCCGCAATCCCACTTTTTGATTATATTTCAGTTTCACTGGAGGCAGGAGGAAGTGTTCGAGCCACAGCGGGTGAACTGGCCATATTTTAAGTGCAATCGCTTATTTAAATTTTTTATATGTAGTTATTCATTTAGCTTGTTCAGATAGGATATTATTTAAAATAATGAACACTATTAAATATGATATATTATTAAAGGTTGACGGGGAATGACAACATTTGAGTTTTTCACCCCGTTGGTCAAAATAAGGGACGACAAAAATATCCAGAGTGACCTCTGACATATTTCCTTTGAAACAAACCTTGACCAAGGATGAAGAATCGAACGGTCATATTGACGAAGATCCAGGAGAATCCCAGGAATTGCACCAGATTGTACATAAACAAGTAGCCCTTCTTCAATTCGAGGTAGGCTGAGGACACAGAGGAGGAAGAGATAGAGACACATTCTATAACTTTTACACCATAAAAACATGTGTTTTAGAAACGTTTTTAGTGACACAACACCATTTTTTGATGTTTATTTTCGGATCTGTCACTACATGAGAGGTTCCACTGTAACTTTTCAGCCGCGGACCGCTTCCTCGGATGTACTGACTGAGTTTCGCTTTACAGCAGTACGCTATGCGCAACCTAATGATATAAGCAAACCCGCGGTTTTGAGGCTCTAGCCAATGCAGATCCACCAAAATAACCAAAGAAGACGCTATCCGAAGAAGCAAGGAAAATGAGCTGGGCTGCAAGAGCTTAAAGCTGCTGGAGCGTCACTGCTGCAGAAGGCTCGTTACCCTCTGACTCATACCAGTTAAAGTTATTTCTTGTTATTATCCATCTTAGTGGGAGCATGTAAATGTAAATGCTAAATAGGTGGGGCCCTAGGATGAAGCCCTCGGGGACGCCGCATGTGATTTCTATTTCTTGTGATGAGAATTTGCTTATTGACACAAGGAACTTCCTGTTCTTAAGGTAGGATTTGAACCAGTCGAGTGCCGTACCAGAGACTCCCACCCAGCTCTCTAGATGTTCCAGTAATATATCATGATCAACGGTGTCAAACGCCGCACTGAGGTCTAATAGTACCAGTACTGTGGTTTTACCACAGTCAGTATTTATACAGATGTCAATGAAAACTTTGACAAAGGCAGTCTCTGTGCTTACCAAAGCCAGACTCATAAATATCCAAGTGGTTGTTCTTTGTTAGGAAGCTGTTTAACTTTCGGAACACAGCTTTTTCAATATTTTTACAGATAAATGGGAGATGAGAGATTGGTCTAAAGTATTGCATTAATGTGCTGTCTAGGTTCTTCTTTTTTAATATTGGTTTGACAACTGCTGTTTGTAAAACTTGTGGGAAAACACTTGATAAGAGGGATGAGATTTGACTATTTTGATCAGATCCCCCTGATGACTGGGAGGACTGTTTTAAGAAAAACTGTAAGATATCCAAGAAGCAGGTGGCAAAGCTTAGTTGCCGTGTTGCTACTGGATTGGTAAGTAATAAATGCTTGCTCAGGGGTCATTTGGTCATCATGATGTAATACAGTGCCAGAAAAACTGTTTAATGGTTTACCAACTGACACGCTGTTTGTTTGGTGCGGTTCATTCTTGATGACAGAAAAGGCGTAATGTAACAAAGGAGAAAGAAACTCTAGTTTCACAGGAAAAAACAACTCACGGTCTTTACGAACTCTCGACTCCACGCTGATCTTATTGATCTCCTCCTCCTGAAACGTCAAGAGAAAGTTAAGTTAATGAGTGACATATTTACAATGTTGACATTTTTAATGGCTCAATTTGTTTCATTCAAAGATGCAAGGGATGTTGCATTAGGTTTTGAGAATTACATATCTGTAAATGAAAACCGAGAAAGTGAAGTTAAATGTAATACTCATCAGCTGTGGTGCATTGGGTGGTGGTGCATTGTGGTGCAAAGGGAAAATGAAACAGACTGAATTGTCCCCTATTGTAACACATAATCATGGTGGTCCAATAAATTTGTAAATTTCATGCTGTTACAAACTTAATTAACTTTCGTGTCGGAAGTAAAAAAAAACAACAAACATGTCTAATTGAATGTATGAAGTGAAGGATACGTTTTGTCGCTCCTGTGGTGGTGTGCTGGGCTCTGCGTCGCCACCTTATGACTGTGCTGTTGATACCTTCCTCCCCTATCATGGCGGTCTCTGAGGGGACTCTTCTGTGGCTGTGGGGCGGCTTCCAGTGCGGATGGATCTCCCAAGTATCGTTTTCTCTCAGTAGCATCTTTCTAGATGATTATTTTTGTTGCATTCTCACTTAAAGAGACAGGAACGGATTGAGGGTGGGGCATGTATGCGACTGTCTTGTGTGTCTGCTGAGAGTTTAACTGGTTGTGTAACATTTATTTTGCTTTAAATGTGTTTTGCTTATTCTTTAGGCTCCGTCTACATGGAGATGATACCAGGTGTAGCAAAGATATTTCATCGGATAGGAGCGTCATCCACCAGGAGTGGCGCTTCAGGACACTGTAAATGATCATGTTTGAAGCTGGTTCTAAACTGAAGAAATCTCACAATGTTCTTTCCATTTTTATGAAACTCCCCGCCATTTTTTTCTGATTGGATGACATCACTGCCCCATTCCTATGTTTAAAGCTCAAGTGCAACTCTGTGATAAAAGTAAACAAACTGCGGTCTTAATACAGGAAATACTGACCTGATTATGGATTCTAGAAATTATTTACAGTCCCTCCTTTATCACCAGCAGCAAAAAAAAAAATGATCCAGAACCACAGACACCAAATGCTTTTGAAAAGCATCTCATTTGAAGCTAGATTTGTCATGTTTGCCACTGGGCTGACCAAGCATGCTCAGGGTTTTTTTCTGTTTCTCTGGAACTGTCACAGCACCACCAGTGGGCCCAGCACATGTACTGCAGTATTTTAAGCCAGTTTATCGTGGTGCCGTGTTTATGAACTCTTTTTTTTTTTAAACTATAACCATTTTTGTCTCAGTTTAGAGCAGGTCTGTTCATATTTTTGTTTTTAATCATGTAAAACACTTCATGCTGAATTTATCATGAAAAGTGCAATATGAATACAATTTGATGGAAATGAAGAAAATGGATAGATGGATGGAAGGAAAACAACTGGTTGGATGGATGAATGGATCCTAGGTTCGCCCCAATTATAAAACCTTTTAACTCTAAGCGCCATAGTCATAATTCTGTTATGTTACCATAACAAGATACATCTTGTTATGTTCCATGTTACCATGGAAACTTTTGGAGTAAATCAGCTTTTTATGCAGCCCCGTCAGTGGGGGAGATAGCGTACAGCTGCTGCTATCACAGCATAGAGAGAGCGAGTTTTAGAAAGATAAAACTTATGACGCCGAGACATCTGACTTCCCTGTGGTGAAGTAACGGCTGATTCAGATTCTAAAGGTGAATATTTACCCTCTGATCAAGATGTTCAGTTGTCCAGTCCAGGGAGAAAGAAAGCCAAACTCAAACAGCGCAAATCCGGTCCCGTTCGCTGTGACGCTCCACAGCAGCAACCGGTGCGAGAAAGGTATGTGATTGGGGGGGGGTCATAACAACGCTAATCGTGACAGAAGAAGCAGGAATGTAAAAATACGAGGAAAAAGCAGCAGACGGGGTGGAAAAGGCGACAGAAATCAGACTGCTAATAAGCTGGTAAACAGCAGTAAAGTTCATTTTCCTGCTGCAGATGATGATGAAAGCGAGGTTTGATGAAAAGTATCAACAGTGGATCAGACAATTTGATGAGCCTGTTGGTTATTTTGGGGATGGATGTGTAAAATTCTGTTCCTAATCATTTCCTTTCTTTTGTTTTATTTGTTAGCTGTTATAGATATTGCCACCTGTTCTTGAAAAAAATGCCAATAAATACTAAAAACACATATGTAGAAAATACATAGGCCTATATAGAAAAATAAAATAATAATATTAAAAATAAAGAACGTTTTAAACATTGTAAAAAAGATAAACGTCTGTAAAAGTGTTCCAAACCAATATTGCCAATGCCTGCTGACGTTATAATATGCAAATGAGATGTGAGTTTTCTCTCCCTTGAACATACTTTTGATCATACCGAAGAGTTGTCTCATTTACAGTATACCTTTATCTATAACCATATTAAAGCTACAACATTTTGATATCAAAATTTTAAATTTTATAGAAAAAATCCCGGCGCCTAAAGCGTTAAGAATGAAAATATTTCCTCCTTTATTCCCTCAGAGTTGTTCAGCTAACTCTTCAGAAGTCTTGCCTTGGCCTTGAGCTCCATCTCAGCATCCGACTCGTCCAACCAGCGGTCGAAGTCTGGAACCAGAAACAGAGGTTTCTTTTGCCCCAGCGTCAGCCGTTCCCACCACCGCTCCTCCCGCTTCTTGAGCTTGATGTCCACCTGACGCTGAGTGGACTTTTGGTGGATCTAAAGAGCAACCCGACAGCAAAGAAAAGGAAACCGTCTCAACATTTTAACTTACTGGGAACAGAACGTAGAACAGCTGTGATGTGTAAAAAAAAAAGTAGCAGCACCTCAGGGTTAACTGGTTCCAGGAACTCCAAACTGAACTCGTACAGGTTGTCTCCTTTAGCTCCATGACCCCGTGCTGTTGAGCAACATCATTTTAACCATTCGTAGAATCTTATTCGCCTAAGCTTTTTTTTTTTTTTTTTTTTAGCAGATCAGATTTCTATGAAGAAGACATGTCACATAAATGTAGCTAAGCACAGACCTCTGAACTGGAGAGTGTTTTCTTCCTGCAAGCGGATATCAACATCCTGGAAAGCACAAAAAAGCTGGAGATTAAAACACGGAAAAAAAAAAAAAGGGGATCATGGTGCAAATTAGAAACTGAGCTTTTAATGGAGTGTTTTTGTATTTAAAGGAAAACAACAAAGATTTAGGACAGGATTCATAGGTTTCTATTAACAAAATTTACATATCAAAGATCACTTTTCAGACTGATAGCAGGATTCATTCATTGAGAATAAAAGTTTGATCTTTTTAACAAGGCAGAAACACAAGATATCCAAACGTTTTTCTGTAGTTGTTAAGAAGTTTTCTGAAAGTGCTGTATGGTTGTGAATGACTTATGTGGGTTCTGGAAGCCTTTTTAAGCTTTCATTAGTAAGCCATTCTTTAAGAAGGCCGAACACGATCCAGCAGCACCATGAAAGGCCATGAATCTTTTATAAGCGCAACGTCCAGCAGATGCAGGACGAAAAGGCTGAACCTGCAGCTGGCTAAGAAAAGCAGAAGATTCAAACGGGGGAACTGAAAAGCTTAGAGAGTGGTTTATTTAAAACGTCTTCATGTAATCGCTTAATTATTTCAAAATTTCCACATGTTAAGTTAGTTCTACAGAATGTAACCTGTACTCCTCCAGGAACTATTTCTATTTTTGCTACTTTTTGTTTGCTTTTGGGTATTTTTCGGTTACTTACTGTACTACTGGAGGTCTTGAAAATTCCTGGGGCGTCATTTATCAAGCGTACTTATGCTCAGATCTGTGCGTATTTCATGCGTAGGAACAATTCTACCCATTGTGTGCCATTTATCACTTTGTACCTGAAATTTTCCTAAAAATAAGTACAGCTGTAATCCTGCGAACGCACAGCATCTTTATTTCTATTAGCAATTCATCTCCTCCACCAAGGGGCTCATGTTGCCATCTCTTTGTCTTTTAGCAACAAAAAAAAAACTTTTTGCTACAAATTCTCAGGAAATGTTATAAATTTGCCAAGACATACATAATTTAATTTGGGGGTGATCATGCATGGAGATCCTGTCACCTGCAATCTGCGCATATAACGAAAATAAACACCGGTTTTCAGTATGAACCGGTACACTGCCCAGGCCTAACACACGGCAACACGTGTCCAATATGGTGATTTTCTCCAAGGTTATTGGTTCCCCCTGAGCTGACAGGACCAAACACCAATGTGTAGGTCCGAAATTAACATATTTGATTGGTTCAAAGAAGTTATGGATTTCTTTATGTCTGCGACAGAAATATGATGACGTGTGCTGGGGGGGGGGGGGGGGGGGGGGGGGGGGGGGGAAGAAGCAGATAATCCATTAATAATAGAGGGAAAAAAAACTATCGCAGGTAAAAATGTATTTGTGTTAACTATGACATTTTTAAAAGTCTCTTCATCATAAATACTATCTTTGCTCCACTTATGTTTCACCTCGATCTCTGGGTCACTGATGTTCCTTTGTTTTCTTTCTTGGATATATATTTTTTGGGAACAACGCAAGGATTTCATACATGTGTCAGAGGGTGTGGTGTTACAAAATATGGTTAATTCGGGGGGTTCCTTCATGCAAATGGCTGCTAATGCCTACGAGTATCTAGGTAGCAAATGTGGGATTTATCAACAGATTATTGTGGAGAAACATGCGGAGTGGCCACCGCACATTTCATTAATTAGACTTCTGACTGTTGGTATGAACATTGTAAATTTCAGTTGTAGGCTAGAATATAGGACAGTCCTAAGATTGTTTGATAAATGACGGTCCTGGATCCTGAAACTTGCTTTAGTGGAAGATACACAGTTACCTTTCAGCACATAACACTGCATAGTCAATGAAGGTAATCAGATTTATACGTTATAGAAAACATCATACAAGATACCACGTGAAATTAATCAGGATGTTAGAGGAAAATAATCTGCAAATTCCATTAAAAGTTCCCAGAAACTAACTAGACAGTACAATTAAAGTTTTAGAAAACAAAGAAGTTGCAGAAAATTTAAAGATAATTAATATTAAGTTAAATTAAACTATTAACCAGTAATGAAAGCATCTCTTTACGCAACAAACTCTACTGTTGGAAAAGTTTTTTTTGCTACGCCACGTAACAAAAAAATTATAAAAATAAAAACAACTGCACTATTTAAATAAGATGCCATACTTTTTGCCCAATACAGTTTTTTACTGGGGAAATTCTGTCCCTGATGAATGTTGGAATAAAAGTTGGTCCCTCTACCAAAAGCTACTGATAGATAAGATGAAAGAGGACACCTTTAAACTTATGCAATGAATTTATCTAACCTATCGCTACATGCTAAAATATATTAAAGCAAATGAACATTCGGTCAGCCAATTTGGAAATGCTCCGTCACAAATTTTGAGGAATTTTATATTTATTATTAATATTATATTTTACAATTCATGAGATCTCATATTTATTCTGAATTCTTGTAAAACATAGAATTTTCGGTATTTATGGAGAGAAATTACAAGTAAGCAAAAGAAAAATATGGTAATTAATATATTTAAAAATTTATATACACAGATTTATATCGTCATCTTCATCTCGATTCTTCACAGTAGGTATAAATGAAACTGAACAGTAGGCTACTTAACATCTCAAAAAGTTCCCACAAAAAAAGATTGTATGTAAACAAATATATTTAAGATCATTATTTTATTTTTTTAAAATATTCATTGCTCTTTCTACTCTTCTTAGTACACATCGCCCAGGCAATCTTATGTTCTCTGTTAACATTGTGGAAATAAAAAAAGCTAAACCCTCACAAGCTAACAGAAGAATTACAAAGCAGCAGAAAACAAAAATTTGAGATATTTTTAATTATTTTTAATGACACCTGGGTGCGTTATAACGGCTATTTTAAGCACCAGCTAAACCGAGCTAGTGGACGTTTGGGGCGGACTGTCCTACCGTAGCGTCGCTCAGTTCCACCCGGAGATAGATCTCTCCGTGCCGCTGAGCCCAAAAAACCTGCGGAGTCAGGATCTGCATGTCCACGCTGCGAGACCTGAGAACTACACGCCACGAAGAGGGAGGACAGTCATTCAAATCGAGGCTGTTAAAGAATAAAACACATACGTGGGGAGATGCTTCCGGAAATAAATGCTACACAGATTTCAAAGTAAAAGCAGCAGCTTCAAAATAAAAGCGTGAGCTTCGTCTTTCTCTTCGGGTTTCCAACGGCTGACCACGTTTAACGTGGTGCACTGCTGCCATCACCCGGTGATTTAGTGGTTCCTAAAATGTTCCTCTACTTTTATTATTATTCTTACTTTGTTCCATGCTAATATTTTGGCACTTTAACTCCAAATTCCCAGACATTTTCATGTCCAAATTTCATAGATTTATGAACTCAAATTAGGGTTTAGTGCATTTTTTGGCCAGGAAAATAAGTGTAAATATAAAGAAAGAAAAGGTTACCCATGGTATTTCTGTAGCATGGATGGACGGAAATATATTTCCATGTTCTATTGCTTTATCCAAACATGGAAAGTCCAGAAATCAATGTATATTTTTTCTAAGAATGCTTTAAAAAAATTGCAATCCTTGCATTGCTGATGGCCTGCAACATTTCTAATAGTTAGTTTCTAATAATTAGTTTCTGATTTAAATCTTATGTTTTTTTTAACTTTCTACTTTCATAGTTTTCACAACTTTTCCAAATTTCCAAATAGTCACCCAGTGTTTTTTCCAAGATATTGTTTAATACATAACTATATTCTTATGTACATTTTTACTTATTGATAATGAATTTGGATGTGAATAATAAAAAACGTTTCAGTTTTCTTTTTTCTTAGCAATCAATTTAACAATTACAAATGGTTCTTTATTATTTTCCTTAAAATGATAGTATTGTTATGAATTTAAAATGGATGAATAGTTTGGAGTAACAACGTAGAAGTTTAATAGGCTATATTTAGGTGTTTTAAAATAGGTAATAAATTCTGTTAATATTTGTTTGTTTTATTGGATTTTACATTTTTGTATTGTTACGGCTGAAACTGATTTGATTTTGTTTTTTAAACAATGCCAAATTACTGCATTGTTTCTTCCACCTTGTTTTCCTTATGTAGGCTATATATATCTTCTTGTTAACACAATTTTTCTTTTCATTACTCTTCAGAAGAGTGAACATTCTACCACTAAGTGGACAATAAGAGACATTGAAACTGTTTAAGTGGCAAACTGTTAAAAACTGTAGACGCGATATGACAATAACTTTTTAAAACTTAGGTGTTAATGACAAAGACTCTCCTCGCTATTATTTACAAAAATTTAAATGAAAGTGGAGGTAACTTCTTTACATTTACAAAAAGCTGGGGATCGTGAACGCATCACAAGACAAAACTTCCACATTCTGTAGAAATTTAAGGATAAACGCGTGTTTTCTTGATGAATTTAAAGAGGAAACCTAGCCTTTTCCGTTATGGATTGTCATGTTTCTGGCTAACACGGACTGTATCCGCGCTGCAGCTCGGTAACGCCTCTCGGTTACAAAGTTCAGCCCTCCCGGAAGATTAGAAAAGCTGTTTTGTGTAAAAGTTCGCCAGGTGAAAGGACACTTTCGCCGACTGGAGCTGTTTGAGTGTCTCAGAGTTTAAAGACATTTTAAGATTCGTACGAAGATCTGCTTCGAGCTGGGTTGTTAAACAGCCTACAGTTTCCCTGAAGATGAAGCGAGAAATTGAAACCACCGTGGAACCACCACCAAATCCGGTTTTCTCCACGGCCAACGCCGCAGAGCAGTCCAAGAAGACTAGGGTTATTTATGCCGTGTATATAATCGTTTCTTTGGATGTCACCTGGATGTTTTTGCAGTTATCCGTTACCCCAGTAAGTAACGTATCTATTATGCCAGAGTGGGAGCTCAAATTTCCGTGGTCCCTTAAAGCGCACTTTTTGAAGCTGGTCAATCTTACATAAAAAAGCTTTTAAGGTTTTTATGGTGAGGTTTAGCCTACAGAGAATGTGTACGTTTTTAACTTAACCTTATTTAATCCTTTGTGCAGTTGTAAATAAGCGATATGAATCAAGTCTTCATCCCAGTTTTAAATGATTTAGAGGACTGACTGTGCACAAGTTTTAAATCACCAGTTTTTTTCGTCTCAAGATTAGACAGACCCTTTTGTAACAATTTAGGCATCATTCAACATTTCTGCTAAGTGTTTTTGGATGTCACTTCATTTTTTTGAACATATATTAAGTCAGATTTTGCGCACAGAGCAAAAAGTAATTTTGATAGATTATTGTTTTCAACTAACGGAACCCCAAAATTCAGCTTCTCAGAAAATTGCTAACATAAAACCAATAAATAGTACGTTTTAAATAGGCTACAAAAGTCTTATGTAATCCACAATTTACCTCTTTTTCCTGACTCTGAGTAAGGCGACAGCTGTAGCCGAAACCATCAGCGAAAATAGGTACAAACCCCCCCCCCCCCCCCAAAGTCTCCTATTTTTGTACTATAAGAATAAGAACCCTTCAGATAATAGAAAGCAACACAACATGAACATAACACAGACAAAGTTATGTATTTCACATACTATAGCTTAGTATTCGGAATGCAAAAGAAGCTAGCCTGTAATTGAAAAGCTTAATGGAAGAAAAAAAAACTACAGTATAAAGGGGTGCATGAGGAGCAGAAATAACTACAACTTTGAAGGATTAAGAGGGGACAACTGAACGGCGGGAGCGTAGCTTAAAGTAAAAACTTCCAGAACCATCATGCAGAGATGTATCCAGGACGTGAGATACTGCTGTTACTGTAGCCGTACTAAGTCACTCCTGAAGCTCTTATCTAAGTCATAGTGAGGAATCACTGCCCAGTTCATCAGTTTACTTTTCAGATATATTTTGCAAATCAAATCAAACTTTATTCATAAAGCACTTTTCATACAAACATTGAGCTCAACCACACGTTTACAATTCTTGTTGAAATCAAGGTCACTGACCCACACATCCGGAAGTGGAGGTGGATTATTGATTCATGCAAAAGGAGCACTGACCAAGCATTTAGTCAATATGTTGTACAGTACAGTAAACCCCGCAGCAGAGAATTTAGCATTTTTATAACCCCTTGTGTTTTTTGCAACTTCGTTTCTATGTACATATAAAATATCATACATAATAATATGCTGAGATTCTAGTGATTCCAATGATGTATCTCAATCAAGGATACAATAAAAACTGTAGTGGTCTAACCACTCAAAAAATAAAGAATAATTTACCTGAATTTGTGGGTATGGCCCCCCAAGCCCACCCTTTGGTGCCGGGGCTGCAGTACAGGAACCTACTTTTCAATAGGCAGAGAAATAAATCCTTGAAATATCTGTCTTTGTGGGTGGAGAGTTCAAATAACAGAAATACTGAAATAAATCTATCTTCTCAACTAGTAGTGGGTAGTATAAAAGATATAAGGTAGAAATTATATAAATTTAGCCCAAGGTAGAGATTTTGACTATACCACCATACCGTGGTTATGTATTTTGATGATGTCATCAAACTGTACATATCTATATGTATCTGGTATATAGTTTGTACCAGGTACGCAAAAATAATGAAAATAAGTGTTTGTCTTCAAAATAGATATTTAAAGTTTTTTTTTCCCCCACTTAACTCAAAAAAGAAACCTGTTGAACTTGAAATATTTTAGTTTTAAATATGTTCAGGTTTCTTTTTGTGCAATATTAATTTTATAAATAAGTTACCAGTTTTGAACCAATTTTGAACTTTATTTTCATAAAGTCCAACTTGTATTTTAATTTTAAAATATCTTCATCCTTATTTATGTTGTGAGATTTTGTTTTTTGTTTTTCATCATTTTGGAAAAATAATTGAATACAATTTGTTTTGCATAATAAATGTTCTTTAAAATGGCCTTCTAAGCCTTTTTGAAGGTGTTCTGCTGCTATGTTTCTGCAAAGTGAAAATGTTTTCTAAGCAGTCATTTTGACATATATAAAGAAAAAAGAATATACCACAATACATATCATTACAGCACATGCTTTAGATTATATCGCAATATATATTTGAGGCCATATCGCCCAGCCCTGTTCTCAACTATATAATCAATTACTGAAGTGCATCTGTAATCACATATGCACTGTGATTTGAAAAATGAGTAAAACTGATGAAACAGACTCTACATTTATATAAATACAAGTAAACTACATATTTTTTGTGTCACTAGTTTAAGAGAACTATAGTTACAGTATAGTTACAATTTGGTCTGATTAAATAATGAACACTACAAGCAAAATGCACTCAGTAATTTGTATCAAAGCACAAATATTAGTAACAGTTAAAATGATCCAACATGGTGACACACATACATGTGTTTGTATCATCTAAGATCACAAAAATTTAGCAACAAGTCTTTTTTTTGAGTACCGATGGCAGAAATAGAAACCTTATGAGGGCACTAATGTTAATAGAACTAATGTGATCTAGTTTTGCAATCACTTTAAACAAATAAAACCCCACTGTTACCTCTGACCACTTTATTGCAGGGAAATGTAACTTATTAAACAATAGCATTAAAGAAATGGAGATTGATTTGTGTCTAAACACCCAAACTATTGCGTTCATCGTCACTGACATCTTCCCCTTTAAAAAAGTGTTTTTAAGTCTAGTTTTTTAATATATGTTTTTTGTTACTATCAGTTTTTTTTATTTTAACTGAATAGAACAACCCAAGTTATGAAAATCTATCTGTCTGTCTGTCTGTCTGTCGAATACAATTTTTATTCACTTTAAATAATGGTCAATCCAAACAATCTGACAGAGAACTGCTTATAAAAGGGAAATTAAACAACTGCATCTAAAATACACTTCCTGCTCCACAAGGAACTGAAATGTGCCCCAATTTGTTAGTACACTGAATAATCCTTTATCCTTAATAATCATTTATTGTCCCACGAGGGGAAATTAATTTAAGTATTGGCTGATCAAGCGTAGAAAAACAAACAACGTCATTATTACACATACAGATGCAGGCATATAGTGGAATTGATGGCAGCTAGAGCGGTGCACCACATTGGAGATGTAAAAAAAGATGCATAGGGTTGGGGTGGACAGAGGGTGGGAGAAAAAAAAAGCATTCATCTGTTCCTTTATTCCTTATTCAATGGAGCAAAATCCAGTCAATAGAAGAAAAAAAACCCACACACCTCAAAAACATTTAAGCACATACATAGACATTCACAATATATGCTCACTGAAGTTGAGTGAGCTTCATAGAAACAGCCAGGACAGTTGTAGCAAAGAAGTGTGTGCATGTGTGTGTCAGTAGTCAGTAGCCAATGAACTCCACACAGCTCAAATAGTGGGATTGCTGGATTGCTTTAGATTTTTGCCTCGGACAGATGGGGGGTTTAGATGTTGCTCTGGATGCTGAATCTGCGCTCCACTGCCACACTTGAGACTAGAATTAAGCGCAGCTCCAGCCCAAGTTTTAAAATGAGGAAACATTTCCCCTATTAAATTATCACTTAACATCACTTGAACTATGCTTCAGGTGCAGGAAGGAGCAACAGGCGCTGGTGTTTGGCATACATCAGGCTCTGTGGAGCACATCTAACCAGCTGCAATGGCCACTCTAAAGCTTTAATAACCTTTCAGCATGCAGTCAGCTCCTGCTCAGGGAGAGGCATGGAATCCAGTGTCTGGGAATCTTTTGTGTCATTGATTTCTTTACCTGGACTGTGCGTAAAGTTGAAAATATGCTAGTGTTTGCTACCAAGTGGTCACAGACTGAATACTAATCTGTAAAAACGATGGACAGAAATAATTATTTCTGTATATATGTAGTGTGTGAGCTGTAGTTGAGGTATGCTTCCTCTGTGCTGTATTTTAGTGCTACCCTGGTCAATTCCCAGCAGTTATAATCGGACGAGTCTTCACAAAAATATTCCCAGCTGGATATGTTTTTAATGCAAAAAGAGCATTTCGGTCTCTTTGTTTTGTTTTATGATTGTTACATTAGAAAATAGAAAAAGAAGAAATAGATGTTTCCTTTTTTAAAGGTACTGGCAACCACAAAGCGTCTGTGTTTTTAGATGCAGTTTAATGCGATAGACTGGCTCCAAGTAGTGCATAACTGCAAAGCGGAAGTAAAAACTGAATTGTTTTAATCACTTCTGCTTAGAATAAGAAGCAAGTTCTTCTATGCAAAGACTTCTAATCTGAGTGAAAATGGCACATTCTGGGGTTATGTGTCCAACAGCCCTGAAGTTTTATGCCAATTCGCTTTACCTTAAGCAACTCACATAGATTTAAGTCTGGACTTAGACTAGGCCATCTGCACATGAATATTTGCTCTGATCTAAGTGGACACAAGCCAGTGATTTCTTGTGCCGGTCACAACTCCAGAAGAATGTAGATGGTTGTGTCAGTAAGGGCATCCAACGTAGAAAACTAAGCCAAATCAAATATGCGAATCACAAACATGAACTCAATACCAGAAGGGTCAAGGCCCGGATTAACAACGACCGCCACGGGGCTGTTGACCCACAGGGTGCCACTGGAAAATGAACTCGGGCTGGAATGGGTGGACAAAAGTATGAGGTGTGATAAAAGGGTTTCAGCAAGAATAGAGGGAAAGGTGTACAAGACAGTAGTGAGACCAGCAATGTTGTACAGTATAGAGACAGTACCAATGAGGAAAAGACAGAAAGCAGAACTGGAGGTTACAGAACTCAGGATGGTGAGATGGTTTGCACAAGCTCAGAGTAGAGACTATGATTATATCGGTAGAAGGATGCTGAGGATGGAGCCACCAGGCAGGAGGCAGATAGGAAGACCAAAAATGAGATTAATGGATGTGGTGAAAGAGGGCATGAAGTTAGTTGGTGTGAGTGCAGAGGATGCAGGGGACAGGATTAAATGGAGACGGATGATTCACTGTGGCGACCGCTAAAGGGAAAAACTGTAATGGTAGAAGATATGCTTTGATCTTAACCAGAGGTGTACAACTCTGGTCATCAAGGGAGGGTGACCTGCACGTCTTAGATGTATCCCCTTTTCAAACGCTTGAATCGGCTCCTCAGTACGACATCAGCAGCTGCAGAAGCGTGGTGAGAAATCATCACAGCATTCAAGTCTGTTAAACCAGGAGATATTAGAGATGCAGAACATCAGCACAAAACGAACACTTCAAGTGAAAAATGAACATTTCATGTGAAATTTATCACAGAGTTTCCCAATTTTAAGCATCGGTTCATGGTGTTTGTTAACTTTAACTGATATCGACACGAGCTGTGTCAACCCAATACCCGATACCAGTATCGCATTGGTGCATCCCTAGTTTTACCGTGACAAAAGGAAAATAGTTTGAGGAGTATGTATGATCACTCAAGGTAAGGTAGTGACAGTCTTTCTGTGTTTGATTTCCACTTTCCTAATATCTCCACAGTATTTGGCAAAGAAGCTCGGCTTCGACACGCTGTGGTTTGGTTATTTGCAAACTACAGTTGGAGTGATACAGCTAATTGGAGGCCCTATGTTTGGAAGGTATGTATGAACTACTGGCTACCTGTTTTTGCACATTGGTTTAAAAGAAATCGGCAGTGCGCTTGTGTCCCCCCCCCCAAAAAAAAAAAAAGAAAAGAAAAAGCATCTGGAGGGTTCTTTTTGGCTACATTTTTTTGGCAGGTTTGGGGATCTCTTTGGGGCGCGAGCTGCCTTGTCTCTGGCGTGTGCGGCAACCACAGTTTCCTTTCTGCTTCTGGCCATCGCAGACCATCCCGTCCTGCTTTTTGTCCAAAAACTACCTACAGTCTTCATGCACGTCCTACCTGGTCAGCATCAAGCAGTTGGACAGAAGGGCAAAAAACCCCCATCTAATTGTGTCAGATTTGTAATTTCCCTGCTGTATTTCCTCTGTCTGCAGCATGCCAGATGGTCGTCACAGACCTCTCAGAGCCTGAGAAACGGGCTGACGCTTTGTCCAAACTGGGGCTGTGTTTCGGCATTGGGATGATCGCTGGCTCCACGTTGGGGGGAAACCTAAGCACACACTATGGGTGAGCATGACGGGGTGTGCCGGTGTGTTGATGCATACCTGGTTTTAGCTCTGCAGAATATTTATTGTGTTCTTCAGGGAGACCTTTGCAGCCTGTGTTGGTGCTGCAGGGAGTGCCTTCAGTCTGCTGCTGGTTTTAAACTTCATCCCAAAGTCTACCAAATCCGAGGCCTCTAGAAGCAGCACTCAGTGTAAGAAAGAATACTTTATGTTCTTAGCTGATTCTGATTTTATAAAAACGTTGTTGCATTCACCACACCAGGGATAATGTTAACGGAATATTTTCCATATATGAACTTTTTTTTCCAAAACTGTGACAGAAAAATCCGAGGGACGTCTGTTATTTTGACTGATTAGTATTCACACCTTTTCAACTTTACACACAGAGTTCAGGTAACTAACTAAATAAAAAAGACTCTGAGAGCATCTGAGCAACATCTCAGACCTGGACACCATGCTCAATACATCACGCTAACCAGGAGCTGACAACCCTTTGAAGGTCTTTTTATGTCCACGCGGGTCTAGTTAATATTATCTAACAATATAGTTGGTCCACAGCAAGTCTTATATCCACAGTCCAACATATTCTGCTGCTGAAGATCTTCGAAATATCATTCTTTGTGTGTATTTCTACAAAGTTTTCATCATAACTACTGTTAGTATGCTCATATTAGCCTAAAAATAACACAGCGGCAATTTTCTTCTTTGTGCTGTTTGTTCGTGGCTGACATACAACAAACTGGTGCATTACCACCACCTACTGGGTCAAAACATTGCATGGTTGCAACATAATTTAAACAGGCTTTGTAATCTTTGTTGGGTTGGATCCTTAATATTCCACATTTGCAGAGTGCTGTGTAGAATATCTTTAATAAAATAAAATCTTCATCTTGAATATTGAGAACAATCAGGTTTCCTGTTTCATCACATTGTTCGAATGTTTTTAAGTCACATGATGTGTTGCAACTTGGTTACCTAGGTGACAAGAGAACTTTAAAGTAAGCAAATCTGGTACAACAGCAAAGATATGGAGGTTTTTCAGACTTTGAAAGCGTGTGTTTCTGACAAGCATATCAAACAGAAGAGCAGGGATCTGTCAGCTTATCATCAGCACGTGCTGTCATCCATCCTTCCTGATGTGGAGCGTGAACTCACTCTCGTGAAGAGCAAAAACAAGAATCTGGAAAGAGAAAAGAAGGCTCTGCAGAAAAGGGTTGAGCATCTGATGACGGAGGGCGCACTTTTGAAGGTGGATCATCAGAGAGCCCACAAAGCAATCCAAAGCAGAGACCTCCTGAGGAGCCAGCTGGTGCAGAGCAAAAATCAGCTGGTAGTGCTGGGTAAGAAGATAAACTTACAGGAAAGTGACTTGAGGAGGGAGCGCAGGAAAAACGAGGTCCTCAAGCAAGAGCTGGAGTCTGTGAAGAAGGAGCTGCAGCTTGTGAAAAAACAAGCGGCCAATCAGAGGGCTGAGCACCAGAAGCTGAAGGAGCAGCTGGAGCAGGTCGTCAAAGACAAAGATGGCCTCAACGCCAAATGGGTCGGCTGCCAAAATGAATGTTCCAAGCTGCGTGAGAAGATCGGCGCCCAGCAATCAAGCCTGAACAAGAAGGAGAGTCAGTGCATGGAGGAGATGAAGCAAGTCCATCTCCTAAAGCTAGAGAACGAGAAGCTGGAGAGGGAGAAGAACTTCCTAGAAAACCTCGTAGCGGAGACGAAGCTGGAGGCCCGGAAGTTTGAGGAGGAGCTGATCTCAGAGAGGGAGAAGCTCATCAAGAGCACGGCTTGTCGCTCACTGGAGAACCTGATAGGAGGTAGAGTCATTGTTCTCCAGCAAAACCCTCAGGCGAAACCCAAAGCAGAAGTGAGTCCCCCGAAAAACCAGCCCTTACAGAAAGAGCTCCTCAGTCAGGCCGAAGAGCTGAGGAGGACCCAGAAGCTCGGCGAGGGGCTGAAGCAAAGTCTCACTCAGCTGTGCGTGCAGCATCAGCAGAGCCAGGCGGCGCTCAGGAGGCAAAAAGAAAAGCTGAAGGCCGTGACAGCGCAGAGGAACGTGTACCAAACTGCGATGCAGAACATGCAGAGGGAAGTGATGGCCATGAGGAAGGAGCGGCTCGGGGAAAAACTGAAGAACTGGACAATGCAAAAGAATAAGAAGATCAAGGTGTCATCTGCAACCAAATGCAGCCAGTCCCTCGTCTGCAGCATCAAATCTGACCGGCAGGCAGCATCGTCTAAGTTGGACACACGATTAATGATCACTGGAAAGAAACTGCAACAATAAATGGACAGTTGTAATTAGAAAAAACCTTAGTTTTCTATAACAACATGGCCTGCATCAAATAAAAAATATCTAAATCAAAACAACGTTATAATTACAATATCCTATAAAAGGAAACAAACAGCTGAATATTTGGTTAAAGAATCTAAATTGAAAGCTAGGTAGAATACAGCTTCGTACAGCTGGATGAAATTGTTTTAGAAGATGAAACTGAGAGATTTCTCTGAGGCGTCATAGAAAATTAAAGTATTTCCCACTAGCCAATCATTCAGCACTTTGTTTGAAAGCGTAGAGAACAGTTTGTCCCCTGGAAGCAAACACTCCACTCTAAAAGTTAGTTATTTTTTTTACCAATATTGTGGTTAAAAACATGAAGAAAAAAGAACAAACAGTTCTGATTTTTACAAAGACATTTACTTCTTGCAAGAAATTGACACAGATTGTTGCAGCTGAGCGATCCTGCAGGCAGTTGATTTTTCTTAAAAAATAACACTTGTGTCATTTCTATCACTTTTATTAACGTGGTCCGAAGACTCTTCTTCTCGTATTTACATTGTCTCCATTTGTCTGTTTGAGAGGAATAAAGCTGTAAATACTTTGTCCACTTATAATCACAGATTACGGTACTCCTTTACTTTCCAAGAAATAAAAGCGTTACTGCTGCTGCCAGTGTTGTCTGAATGCAAATATCAGTTTCTCAAGCACTTCATAGAATAAGTCTGAGTTAATTTCATTACAGTTATTTATAGGGAAATTATTTCAAAATGACTACATTTAATTTCAGTGAACTTGACGGATAATGACAATGGATAAAGATTTGTTCTAAGATTTTAACGAGGCATCTTTTTGTGTGACTATTTAACTATGAGGGTACTTTTTATTCAGAGAATATTGAGCAGTTTCTCTTGGATTTTGCTACAGCTGAGAACCGAAACCAGAAGGTATTCAGTTTGGGAGAGATCACCAGATTGATGAAGTTTCCAGGCGTAATGAGGATTTTTCTCATCAAAATCATCTCAGGTTTGCCAACAGGTAAATATGATCTGTGTCACTTTCTTAAAATAGCGGGTTCAATCATTTTCAATCATCACCATTTACACTGTAAATTCGAGCACTTTAATAGCAAATCTCTACAAATTTGGCCAATACCTCCTCTTGTTGCGCAACATTCACCGCAAAATACGTTTAAACTTTTTTGGGAGATGAGTTGTATGTGGAAAATTGTCTGATTAGTCTCTCTTGTAACATTAATCAACTTGGATTTGTTGGAAGCTAAACCCAAATGCATAGATTAATATTTATCTTTATAACTGAACCAATAGCTTGGTTTGGCTGTAAATAACTATAAATAAACGTAGAATCCAAATATTAACAAATCTGGTGGTTTAGATCAAAATGGTCAAGACAGGGCACCACCTGATCATCAGAAATTACTAATAGCCAAGTTAAGTTTTGTTTTTTAAATAGCAGCCTGGTGAGGTGTGGTGAGTTTGTTACCCTGTTAGCTACTTTATTTGAGCCAACTTGCTTCTTTTTCAGCAGGAAGTAAAACCTGACGAATGACATTGTTTATTACCAAGCTGAGAATCCCAGATCGGATGATAAATACATTTAGTGTCAAGATTAGCCAAATTTAGGTAACACTATGGATAAGTGGTTGAGTGAGTTTATAGCATTTTTGCTAATTTCTCCAACAGTACTTTTTTGGAAAAAAATAAAAATCAGTTCACATTAAATATTTCGATTGACATTTGAAAGCAGATAAAGGTTTGCAGGCGTGGGACCAAGTAATTGTTTTGCAAATCCCAAGTAGGTTTCAAGATTTCTCACCTAAGTTATGAGTTTAGTCCAAAGTCAAAACATACAAGCCCTGAGTTAAGTTCACGTGCTAAGCTTTTAATTATGAATCTAAAGCAAGTCATTTGACAAAAATGTCTAACTTAATCTTTGCTATACAAATTTATGTCAAGATTTAAAAATTATTTTAAAACATGCTTTTTTTGGTAAAACAATGAGCAATAGAAGCTGAACTCAATGTTGCTGTTTCTTTTTACAGTAAATATTAACCTAAAAAAATTACAAACAATGTCATTCGGTTTCAATCAGGGAAATACTTGTATTGTTAACTTGTTACCTTGCTAATGCAAGTTTATCGGATATCAGTGCTAAACCTCTGATTTTAAAGCCAATCTGTAATATTTTTGGGTTTACATATAACTCTCCAGGCTCCCTAAGCAAACTAGCAAGCGGTCCCAGCTCTACCGGAGGCCAGGCCGAACACGTAATCCACGCTGTCCTCCGTCAGATTGGAGACCATAATCCACCGCCAGCTGCACTGTAGCCCCAGCTCCGCTGAAGCCCGGGCCGAACACGCTGTCCTCCGTCAGCTCGGTCCATAATCCACCGCAGATGCACTCTGGTCCAAGCTCCGGTGAAGGCCAGGTCACTCGTGAAAATACCATATTTGAAGCGCGACCAGTTCGTGTTGTACACGCTTCAGGGTGCGACTGTGCACGCGAACAGCTAGGCGTGTGTCGCGCTTCAAATTCGCCCCTATCGCGTTCAGTGTGGACACAGCGTAAGTCACGCCCTTCTACTTCTGGTCCATAGGTCGCTACTGCCAAAAAAAATGAATGAGAGTCAATGGAGCGATAAAAGTTATTTTCTGGTCCAGTTTGGAATGCGCCGTGGATCGAACATATGATCTCCATAAATTTTAAAAACTAATTTTGATGCTGAAAATGCTGATTTTCAACCGGCAGCAAAAGTTACTTTAGGTTTAGTATAAAAAAGTTTAGTGGACTACATTTGCAGAAGAAGAAGTATAGCGATCATCGTAGCCTCTAGGACGAAGAAAGGAGCATTAAACACGGAGAAAACCTCTATAAATCTGACCATGTGGAAAGTAGCAGCTATGTCGGGGATAAAGCAGTCGGTGGAGTGAGAACCAGCATGGAGGAGAAGCTCTGTAAGCTCTAGGTGAAGGTTTTACATGCTATAGCTAGTGCTAGCTATAGCTAGCTGCATGACGTCATATGTGCGACTTCTGATTTGTAGGCATTTTAAATGTTAATTTTTACAATCAAATAAATCCCAAATCACTTGACAAACACAGTTGAAATGTACATCCTTACTTATCATTTAAATCGAACTACAACATATGTGTGATTCAGGCGGTTAGACAAAGCGGGTCAGAAAATAACTTTTATCGCTCCATTGACTTCCATTCATTATTTTTTCTCCCAGGGGACCCAGGGGCCGACCGGAAGGGGAGGGGACTTAGGCTCCCCATTTAGAATCGGTCTTGGGGCACCTGTTGCTTCTGGCTGCATTTAAAATGTTTCTTCAGATGCCTTCTGGAAGTTTGAACACCGGACAAAGCCACGCAATTCAGTTCGGAAATGTTTCAATTTTACCTGTAAAAGTTCTCTAGAGGATCTACAGCCTTTTTTGTTTGTTTTTGTTTTTTTGTTTGATTATGTTTTATTAGTAAATTGCTAGCCTGTTAGCACAAATAACTGCTTGAATTTTAAATTTGAGAATATCAGACCAGAAATTAAATTGCACCCTTCACACACAACATACAAACCACATGATATATTGGGCAAATTAATCAAAATTATCAGAAAATGTTTCATTGAGATTATGCTATTTTTCAAAATTATATACTGATTTAATGTAATCTTTACGCTCAGTTTGTTAGCTTGTTTGCTAAGTAGCTTTTTTTCTGATGCCCTACCTTTCTCTTTTCCAGAAAAATACAGAAAAGAAATTGAACCCTTAATGTTAGAATAGATTCATATATTTTTGCCAAAAATATATATTTACATTTTCCATAAAATGTAGTGTCAAAGTTGCTAAAGATTTACGTAAGTTTCCACTTGATAGAGAATTGCCCACAAGAAGCTGAAAATTAGCTAACACGCTAACAAAACACTTGTGTTTGTTAGCTTGTAGCGAAGAAGCTTTTTTCAGACATTCTACAATACATTGCAGTTTTCCCCAAAAAAAACGAAAAGAAATGGGACGCTTCATGTTCCATATATTCATATTTGTCCACAAAATATGAAATATATTCAAATTTTCCATTAAATCTAGTGTTAAAAATCCCAAAAGGTTCATTTAAAATCGACATTTTTCATACATGGAATCCTAAAAGACGCTAGATTTCCTATATTTAAAAGTCTGTTATCAAATGAGTTGTTTGTTTCTCCTCAGAAAAATGATTAAATTTACTTTTGTGCTTTCTTAGGCATATTTCAGGTTATGTTCTCCATCATTGCAATGGACTTCTTCAAGCTTGAAGCTCAGCAGAATGGCTACCTGATGGCATATTTTGGTATTGTCCAAATGGTGAGACAGAAAAAAAAAAAATCGTATTGATCAAAGTTTTAGAGCTTAGTTGTTTAATTACAAATGCTTCAGTAGTAAAATGTAAAATATTTTTTTTGCAGGTTGTTCAGGGAGGAGTGATTGGTAGACTCACATCCAGATTTCCTGAGAAATCACTGCTTCTTTTGTCCATTGGAGTTACAGCAGTTGTGGGACTGGCTCAGGTAAGCATAAAACACCTACCAGTTTGCAGAAGAGTACTAGATCATGGTTCAGGATCCGTGAAATATGATTATTCATAATATACGTGTTTGTTTGTTGTTGCAGGCTTACATGCAGACTGTGTTTCAGCTCTGCCTCACCGTCACACCTTGGATCTTTTCTCTCAGCATGTTCAACGTCATCACCGACAGCATGCTCACCAAAAGCGTCCCATCGTCTGACACAGGTGAATTCATCAAGCTTCTCTTTGTTTTACTGTACAAAAAATAATTAACAATTTACAGGGATTCTCTCATAGGATTCCTGAGCTGCGTTTTTTTTTTTTACACTTTAATTTCAACATCAACAAAAAAAAAAAATTACCCAGCCTGTTTAAGTGCCATGAAACATCAACTTTTTGATTCTTCTGTTGTTTCATTTCCAGGAACAATGTTGGGACTGTGTGCATCCGTTCAGTCCCTGGTTCGGACAATCGGACCAACCATTGGGGGTTTCCTGTACATGAACTACGGTCTCACCTCTATAGGTCTAATTGAGTTTTTTGTGAATAGTTTTGTTTTTGTGTACCTGTTGTATCTGCAACTCAGCAAGGCAGAGAGGCTGAAAGAATGAAAACTTCATTTGATGTTTCTATTTTATATTTTTCTAGAACTAGAAAACAGAGGAGAAGCAATGAGCTGTTGTTGAAACAGCCATTCTGCAACTTTATGTTTGCCATCTGCCAAGTTAGTCAAGATATAAATTTGTTGCTTCGCTGTTCAGGTGGAAACCACTAGATGGGAGCAAAATGTAACGTTTATTAGGAGATTTCATTTCTGTTGAACAGAAATTTCCATTCTCTTGGCTGCTCCTGGGAATTTTCATAAAATTATGATTTTTATCTATTGTCTATTTTTATCAAGTCTAAACATTCCAGTTTTAACAGTTAATTTTAGCAAAAAACATGTACACTTCTACGTACTTGTTTTATGGTTTGTAAAAAAATAATTATATTGTATTGGTTTACATATTCAAAGGCATTATTGTAACAAACAAGTATGACTGCAACATCAATTTGAACTTTAACAAATTATGTTTCTAACATTTCTTGGTTGTGACTCTTTGCAATGATTTTCTAACGCTAAGTGCTGTACATTTCTGGTTAAAACATTTTTAATGCACTGAAATAGTGTGGTTATATTAGGATTAATGCATTCTAAAGATCAAAGGTATTTTGGATCATTTTAAAGTCTTTTGACCACTTTCTAAATGCCAATTAAGAGATCTTTTATTGATAATTGTTTCGGGCTTCCTTGTTGAAGAGTCAACAAACATCATCCTTTACAAACAACCACAAGGCGCCATCTTCCTATCACTTTATAAAATCTAATTTTTGTAGTTTTTCTTATTGATTTATTTTGATGTATTCATTTCATAAAAGCTGAAAAGGAAAATTCCTAAATCCTTTAGTGCTTTATCCCTAATTAGAATAAAGTTAGTGGAAATACTCTCTTGAATAAAACGTGATTTGCGGTCAGCTTTTTTTAACAGTGCAATCCATTACCAAAACAATGCAATTTTTAACTCAAAATAGTACATTATTATATGTCTAGAAAATACATTTTCTGCACAAATCAGCTAAATTTCACCTGTAAATGCTTAATGGAGTATATTTTTTAAATGTTGTCACACAAGTGTGTTTTTTTTGTTGTTTTTTTTAGCCTTTTGGCTAATTATAAACTTTTTGTAAAGAGTACTCTCTCAAGTTGAAAATGTCAAAATAAAAATGTAAAGCTGTCCACAGAACCCATCTATTCAAAGTATATATTCATTTTGAATGCATCAGATTCAGTCATGAGTTAAGCAAAGTTTGTTAGACTGTAAGCAATTTTTGGGGTGGGGGGCTATGTAATTAGTTCAAACACCAAATATATCTGCATTGCACCTTATCTCTTCTCCTGGATGTACAGCCAATCAGCACTAAAGAAAACTGGCTGGTTTGCAAACGCCAGCCAATAGCGTATCATTGTGAATATATTTGTGAATGTATTTCAGCTTTTCAAACTTTAATATTTCAAATATCTACAAAGAAATCTGCATTTACGTAAATATTCTACAAATAATTTGTGAAATTATTTACCTGGGGGTCTACTGCCCACAAACAGCTAAACAGCAAATTTACTATTTGTTTTAACATTTATTGGTAAACGATTTTCAATTCAATTTATTGAATTTTCACCAATTGCCAACAGGTTTAAAAAAAACTTATGGAAGCTAATTTATTTTTACCTAATCGATTGTCTTCCAAAATCAAGCGGTGTGTATGTTTCATGCAGTCAAGTCCATGTACGAGTAGAAAATCGGACTGGAAACTAGTACAGAAAACTCATGCTGTATATTTCAGATATCCTTTGAATGGAACAGTTAGATGGAAGGGATGTTCATTTCTTTTGGCTGTCACTGAACTAGAAGCAGTGAATCCATGAAAGCATGCAGAGAAGCCATGAGGAAATACAGATCGGTACTACTAAACCCCCACCCCCCCCCCCCCCCCCCCCCCCGGAACACTTATTTGAAGAAACAATAATCAGTTAATCACTCTCTCCATTGTTCCCATTCATATTTTCGCATTCTGAGCTGCGTCTGGCTGAAGTGATGTCATCAAAGCTGCAGCAGGTGTTTTCTTTGTCCTCCAAAAGTACTTTGTTTTTGAAATTTACCACCAACAATCCCAGATAAAATGATTGTATTGTAACAGTCTGAGTTTAAACTTATTATATTGTCAGCTTTCCCCTGAGTAGATGAGAGTAGTTTTGGACCTTTAGATAACATAGCCAAAAGTGCTATAATTGTAGACTTGGGTTATTTGTTTTTACTCACATTTTAGATCAACTATTGCCAGAACAGTAAAAATGTATTTATTTATTTATTTAGTACAATCACAAATATATAACCAACCTTAAATAGAATTTTCCTTTAAGCATGTCGGGATAGTTCAACCCTGTATAACAGATTTTGTTGAATTCATTTAGCTTTTAATTAGAAATATGTAAATAATAAAACATATTTACTTAAATAACTTTAAGCTATTAGTGGTCTAAAGGTACACTAAAACAACAGTCATGCCATGTCCACATGTAGCCGGTTAAAACAAAAAAAAATCTCCATCCACACATAACCGGATAAATGTGTTTTTCAGCACATTCATAGACGTGGAGAACCTGTAGGGGGCAGTAGTTCTCCCAAATCCTATCTACTCAGACATTCTATCCTCTATCTTCAGGACGCAGCAGTAACAGAGCTCGTAAAATCAAACAAGCAAAACGCACTTTGACAAGAATTGATGATACCAACACAGCTCTGACGGCATAAATGCTGTTTCTGAGTCTAAGTGATGTAGGAGCGTTTTTTGTAATGGATAGTGACATTACGGCACTTAAAACTCAGTTGTCATCCGTCCACTTGAGATACTAAAACCAGAGAAAACACAGATCTTCACTTTGCCGGGTTTTTTAAAAAGATTCGTTTTTGGTGCCGAAAATTTCAGTTTACGTGAGGATGACAGGCCAAACCATAGAAAAATATCTCCGTTTTGTACCCAGATACGTGTGGACAAGACATGAGTTACGTATTTGGTAACCTACACTTTAATCGAGAAAAATAAATACAAATGTGCATGTGACTTTTTTTTTTGTTTAATCAGCATTAAACCCCTTGATTTTCTTATGTTCTATAACTTAAAATGTTTGAGTGTAGAACTGACTGGAGATTTGTATTTTTCTTAAATAAACAAAATGGTACAAGCAAACATAGCCAGAGTAGAAAACAATATAGCCACTTGAAAACAGTCAGGGCCTGATTTACCAAAAGTTTGGGTTGATAAAACGAGAGCAACATGGAAAAATATGCTGCAGCTGATTTACTATACTTGGCTTGGTAAGACTACGCTTGTTAAACCCACAGCAAGATGAGTGCAATCCATTTAGCTCTTTTGCCCTTGATTAATATGCAATCTAGGCGAAAAGATATTGTGAGGAGAACATCCAAATAGGTGGGCATTCTAGACGTAGTTTGATTTATCAAAGGTCAACGTTTTTGCGGCGGCCCTTTTAGCATTTCTTTTTACCACCTCTAAAAAAGCATGTCTTAATTTTGCGCCACCACATTCAAGTTTTTACTGCTAAACTAAACATGTAATTCACATAAATTGTAACCTAATAGTAATTAACACTAATGGACATAAACCTGACAGTTATGTCGATTTTCCCCTTTTTTCCAATGACTCATCATAATTCACTGCTCACACCTGCTGTTTATTTATTTATCTCAATTAGTTTCCAGCAGATTGGTTACTAATCTCTCTGGGGTACAGTTAACAAAATATAATACTTATTTACAGTCACATATATGGCATGTAAAAACAAAATTCTTACATTTTGGAAAAATGTAAAATACCAAAAAAAAAAAAAAAATTCAGGTAGAATCAAAACTAAAATAACATTTTAATTCCTTTTTTAAGACCAAATGCTATTTTGTTCTGCAATATTTTTAAATAAATTATTTAATTTCTGAGATGCTCTGTAGATGTCAGATTTTTGCAGCAAGTGTGTGTTAGCACATTTAACACTAATTTAATTCATTTAATAGAGGCCTTCATAAAGTGTGGTGCATTTTAACAATATTTGTAGAATATGGACATCTCAGGAATGCAAGATGCCTTGTTCTGGATAAGCTCCACCTTTAATTAGTCAGACCCTGGATCATGCTTGCGGTGAGCAGGAGCAGCATATGTACATCACGCAAATTAGGTTTGTTAATGACAAATGGAAAATATAATTCACAGACATTCTAGCCAGATAATGATTAGCTCTTTACAAGCAATAGACTTGAGATTAAATTCAATTTAGTTTATTTATATAACGCCAATTCACAACAGATGTCATCTCAAGGCAATTTACTAGAAAAGTAATTTCAATACAAATGTACAAACATTCAAATCAGTTAAAAGTTTTCCATACAAAGAATCTCAGCAGATTGTGTTGAGTCATTGACGTGAGGTTGTGCCCGGAACATGCAGACTGCAACTGAGGCAATCCCTTAGTAATCCCTCATATTGTACAAGCATGTAGTGACAGTGGAGAGAAAAAAACTCCCCTTTAACAGGAAGAAACTTCCAGAAGAACTTGGCTCAGTACAAGCGGTCATCTGCCACGACCGTCTGGGGGTTTGAGAAGAGACAAAAAAAGAACGAAATGGACTAATATAGGAGTACTTTCTATATTAAAGAACGCAAAGAGATGGAGGATGTTTGGTCGCTAGGAGCATCATCCGAATCTATGCTCCCCATCCAGCAGAGGGTTGCGGCTGAACAGGATACCAAACCAATTGGAGCTTCTATGGAGAGAAAAACACTGGGAGAAAACAAGGTTAACAGCTCAAATAACAGCAAAAAATACATCTGAGGAGTAGTAGAAGACAAAAGTACGAGTGTAGAAAAGTGGTCAGTCTGTCCTCCTACAGAGATAGCTCAGAATAACCTAAGCCATTCTAACTACACTCACTGGCCACCTTATTATGCACACCTGTACAACTGTTTGTTAATGCAAATTTCTAAACCACCAATCACAAAGCGGAACTTAATGTATTTAGGCATGTAAACATGGTCAAGATGATCTGCTGCAGTTCAAATCAAGCATCAGAATGGGGGAAAAGAAGATTTTAGTGACTTTAAACATGGCATGATAGTTGGTGCCAGACATGCTGGTGTGAGCATTTCAGAAACTGCTGATCTACTGGGATTTTCACGCACAACCATCTCTAGGGTTTACAGAGAATGATCCAAAAAGGGAACCACCCGACACACAACACCTCGAACCTTGAGGCGGTAAAATAAAAACTTACCTATTTTACTCAGTTGCTAATGATTTCTTGTTTGCCTATTATTAATTTTCATAGTAATTTTTATTTTGTTAAAATGCTAAATGGCATTGTTTTATTGTCTGTGCTTTCTTGTATTTTAATATTGCTAGTTGATTATAAATGATTGTTTAAGCTTTCTTTTACTGATTATATGTTTAAATTTTTACTTTTTTCTACCATGTAAAGCACCTTGAATTGCCTTGTGTTGAAAAGGTGCTATATAAATAAAATTGCCTTGCCTTACCTTGAGGTACAGTAGATGGGCTACACCAGCAGAAGACCACACCAGGTGCCACTCCTGTCAGCTAAGAACAGGAAACTGAGGTTACAATTCAAACAGGCTCACTAAAATTGGACAATAGAAGATTGAAAAAATGTTGCCTGGTCTGATGAATCTCGATTTCTGCTGCGACATTTGGATGATTCCTTTCAGAGTTTGGCATCAGCAACATGAAAACATGGATCCATCCTGCCTTGTATCAGTGGTTCGGGCTAATGCTGGTGGTGTAATGGTGTGGGGGACATTTTCTTGGTACACTTTGGCCTCCTTAGTACCAATTGATCATTGTTGCAACGCCAAAGCCTACCTGAGTATTGTTGCTGACCATGTCCATCCCTTTACGACCAAAGTGTACCCATGTTCTGATGGCTACAGCAGGATAACGCGCCATGTCATAAAGCTCAGACTGGTTTCTTGAACATGAAAATGAGTTTAAATGGCCTCCACAGTCACCATATTTCAATCCAATAGAACACCGTTGGGATGTGGTGGAACAGGAGATTTGCATCATGGATGTGCAGGCGACAAATCTGCAGCAACTGGGTGATGCCATCGTGTCAGTACCAAAATCTCTGAGGAATGCTTCCAGTACCTGGTTGAATCTATGCCACGAAGGATTAGGATAGATCTGGAGGCTGTAGCGCAGAGCATGGAGCAGAAAGGCTGGCACACACAGTAGCGGATGTAAAGTCCTTATTTGAATACTGCTCCTGCGCCTGTTATGAAGTGCGAAAGAAATCTCGGTAGATCACCTGCAAATAAGAACAACCTATTGTCGCTAAATGTTTGTGGCGCACGCATTTTTGCGCTTTTTATTTGAAATTTTGATCAGTCAGACCCTCCGTGTTATTGTTAAGAAACGTTTATTGCTTTACCCACATTTGAGATCAAAACATACCTAACACGATCCTAATGTTTAAAGTTTATTCTTTTTAGGTAACTATGTCCTACTGGGTTGATGAATAAAACGAGAAATCTTTTTTATTATGTTGGTTTTAAAATATATTTAAAAAAAAATCAAAGATTGTGTTTAATGAAGCTTATTGGCAGGTTTTGATTGGCTGTTTAGACAGTCTGCACTTTGATATGACCAGGCATCTCAGTGTGAATCCCATCATCTGGGTCCCTCCTTGCTGTAGGCTGACCACATGTTTTTGTCCTTGTCTCCCATGGCCACGAACCGTCCATCTCTGCCTCAGCGTCCGACAGAGTCAAACGAGCTGAGTGTGGATTTGAAGGGTGTCACTGTATATGTGGCCCCGGCGACTGATGGGGGCGGTCCTGACCTCTGGAAGGGGTGCCTTGTTACACTTGGTCCTTTGAGTCGGAGGGAGCGGGGACAATGGTGCTGTTAACACTCCTGACGGGGACCTTTGGGTCCTCTGAAAGTTTAATGTGACTCTGCGAGCGACCTGCGCCCACTGAGGTCAGAGATGAGCGCAGTCCGGCGACGCTCCGAGTCTGCCTCGTGTCAGCTCACTGGAAACTAAATGCTAGTGGGGGGGCCTTGAGTTCCAGGCCTGTTTTGTCCCCTGCAGCATGGATAATGAGGCATCTGTCTCCACCTGCCTCATAGAGAGATGAGGCTCACTGTCTGTCTTAAAAGAGCACAGGTTATCTATCTGATTTGACCACAGCAGGCCAGGTATATGATCTGAAGCAGAGGAGCCTTGAGTCTAAATGTTTTATACCGTGGCTTTCTTATGGCCGTTTGCAGAGCTCCACGCCGCACAGGGACACTGTGCTCAGTGTCTTCTTAAGTGCATCCAGGAAATTACAAACAGATCAGCCAAACATGAGTAACTTAACTACAGCAAAAAAAATTTTTCTGCCAATGAAAAAAAAAGTTTCTCTACTGCCTTAGCTCATATTTTCGTTTAGTTAAATGGTTTAGACATTGAATTTTGCAATAAAGGAAATCATCCAAATTTGGTATGCATATGTAACATCACCTGGAAGTCCCCCAGCAGGTCGTCGGACCGCCACCTCCTCGTGGAGTTGGCCACGGGAGCGAAAGGTGATCTTAGAAGGGTTTTGTCTTGGTGTAATCAGACAGAAACATCATCTATCATGAGTGGGGGGGAATTACTGCTGGTTAACAATGGGAGATAAGATAATGAGTGAAGAGACAGAGACCCAGTGACGGACAGCTCGAGTTCCCATCCTAATTACACAGCAGCAACCATTTCCAAGGTGCAGAAGAAGATGAAAAGAAACAAATCATTAGCAAGTTTCTGGTTGTAGCTGTCTGTGTCTTGAGTTAGTTTTTGATGATTAATGAGAGTAATAAAGGTTTAAACGATTGATCCGAATGGAGATGTTTTGATAAATGTCTAAAAAATAAAAACACTGCAACCCCAAATCAGAAAAGGTTAGGACAGTACAGAAAGTGCAAATAAAAATACATTTACTTGGACTTGTGTTTCATTGCAGACAGTAGGAACACAAAATATGTCATGTATCCTCAGGGCAACTTCATTTCATTTGTAAAAATATAATTATTCGTGTTGTTCAGACCTGCAACACATTTCATTAAAAGTTGGGACAGATGCAACTATCAGGTAATTTGGTAAAATAATGGTGTCCTTTGAAACAGGTGATGTCAACGAATGACTGTAGTTATGATTTGGTACAAAGCAGGATCCACAAAACTCGTACGGAAGAGTACTTCATATATGATTGTTTATGGTTTTCACATTGTATTACCATGACGATGTTGCAAATACACATTAGTGTGCAAATAAACACGTGGTCACGTTTCACACATCTCACACATCTTTTAACATGTTTTCACTTGTGAATTTCAAATAGGTCAAAGATTTTTCACATGTGATTACATGTGATTTTGCCCATGTGAAACCATGTGTTTTTTCCGTAAGGAAAGGTCTAGTCCTTCAGGAGCAAAGATGGATAGAAGATCGCCAGTTTGCCGATAAAAAAAAAGATACAAATTGAGAAATGTTTTCAAACATTGTTTCTCAAAGAAAGATGGGATGAGATTTGGATATTTCACCTTCAACAGTGGATAGCATAATTAAGAGATTCATGGAATCTGGAGGAATTTCAGTGCATGAAGGACAGGGTGCGGGCCTAAGCTGAACAACTGTGATCTCTGATCCCTCAGGTGAGACTGCTTCAAATGTGCTGTGTCCCAACTTAAAGCCTGTTTACAGTAAGAATGGGACAGAATTACACCCGAAACAATTCATCACCTAGTGTTGTGAAAAGGAATGGCAACATTACAAAGTGGTAAATGCTTTACTGTATCAAGTTTTATTTAAATGTGTTACAAGAACCAAACTTGTAAATTGTGTTTATTTTGAACCCCCCCCCCCCAAAAAAAAAAATCAACAAAAAACCAATGAGATTCACGAGGAATACATTAAATAATGTGCTGTTGTATTTTTTTCAATGTATTAAAGGTCAAAGAATGGTTTGACTCTGAGCTGACGCATTCAAAACATGACTAAAATAGGTTTTTATCACCCAAAGAACATCGCCAGAGTCCGCCTCATTCTCTCTTGAGCTAATACGGAGTCACTGATGCATGCTTTTATCACCAGTACAGTTTATTACTGTAATGTTTTCCCACAAAGAGAATATCCAGTTTAGAGCTTCTACAAAAAAATGTAGACCAGAAGATTGGAGGACATTACACCTGTTTTAAAATCACAGCATTGGCTCCCCGTCTGTTTTAGTAGCAATTTTAAGGTTCATTTAATGGTTTTTAAGTGTCTTAACGGTCTTGGGCCTTCTTATCTTTCAAGACAGTTTTTACCATATTAACCTTTGCGGTCTTTGTGCTCATCTGGCAGCCGCCTTCTTGTCATGCCTAAAGTCTGAACAAACACTCATGGTGAGGCATCTTTCCATTATTATGGACCTCACCTCTGGAACAGGCTGCCGGAGGATCTCAGGGCCACAGAGAACGTTCATGTTTTTAAGAACAGGCTCAAGACTTACCTTTTTAGCTGAGCTTTTAACTAAGTATTATTTATTACTATCTGTTTAATTGCTCTGCATGTTGTACTTTATTAAATTTGATCAATGTTTTACTATTTAATCTTAACATATTTATGTACTTTTTATTTTGATTTGTAACAAGTTATTTTATTAACCTTCCAGTGTTTCCTCTGCGTTGGGAGCGGTGGTCGGCTGTGGCTGTTTGGGTGCTCTCCAGGTAGCGCTTGGATGGAGGTGGGGGTCTCAGCCTTCCCTCCTCTGGTCGCCCTGTGTCAGTGCCTTGGCTGCTGCTCTCAATGTGCTGCTGCCGATGCAGATGGCTCCTCTGCTGGCATTTCCTTACCTGACCTGGCTCATCTGTACTCGGCTCAATGTCCTTGTTTACTGTTGCTCTTAACCGGGTGCATGCATGGAAGTTGGGTTGGGGCAAGGCAATTTTATTTGTATAGGACACTTTGAACAGAAGTCAATTCAAGGTCCTTTACATGATTAAAATTGAACACAGCATAGATTAATTTGATGATCAAAATACAAGAAAACAAATGATCTGATGAAGCAGATGATAAGCACAGTCATGCAAGAACAACTTGGCGTTAAAAACTGTGTTGACTCTCTAATAGCTGGTGGTAGTAGTAGTAGATAGGTCCAGAGTCTGAGCCAGCACAGCAAACTCTACTGAGACTTTGATTCCAAGCCTTGAAAGTGATTATGAACAGAAGAAGTTAGACTAGAGTATTATTCTAAGGTATTTAGTCCTTTCTTGGAGACCTTTTATGGTAAAAAGTAGGTTTATAATGTTTAAAGTAATCTATAGGTTTATATATATGTGCCTACTTAGTGTAAGTAAAACCTCAATGATCACAGTGGTAAGTTACATTTTTTGAAGAATCTTTCTTGTACTACATTGATATTAGAACGTTTATTAGACATTTTTATTGACATTCAGAATACCACAAAACTCTCAATCAAAAGCACCACAAGAACTTCAGATTCAGGACAAATAAATTATGGGTTGAAATGAATTTTATTTTTATCTGGAGAACTTCCTGAAGGTGATTCTCAGGTGTGAAAATCCCCTCATAGAGTGTGTTGCCCTGCGTCATTGAAGATATGCTGCGCTCTGCTCAGTGTGGAGCTCTGAGCCCCATGAGGCCCGGTCCGACCGGCACGCTTCGTCCACACTCTCACTCCCTGACATGTGCCAGGGCTGGCTAATCCTCCACTGACGCCTCTCTGCAGCATCACACTGGACAACAGCACAACAACTGACCACTGTGCTGACCTCAGACTGCTACAGGTTCTCGCCGCATCAGACAGGGTCATTCCCCTTCCCCCTTTAGACAGCCAGGTTTATACACTTATGCATACCACAGCGGTCAGGGAGGTTTCTCCATACTGGTGGTTAGAAATGTCTTTCTTTAGGATAATGACTGTTAAGGATTTGATTATTTGAAGATTATATAAAAAAACAGAAGATGTGGCTATTACTTTAATTACAGCTGAGCCGATTAGAAAACAATACACTGCATTAGTTTAAGGCGGGAAAAGTGTGATATCTGTTAGAACCGAGCCGTAAGCTCTGCATTTTGTTTGCATGACTCATACAGAACAGCATCTGTGTCATTCGGGGATAAATCTGGCCTTTAATGGTCATTCTGGTCTGCTTTAGGAAAGTCAGAGGGACATGGGGGGTTTAGGGGGCTTGGGCACCTGCCCTTTTCCTCCATGATACCCAGAGTGCCCTGTTTTTATATTTACTTTTTGACTGTATGTGTGTGTGGACACCTGCCTGTACCCCTCAACAGTAACATTCACCTATTAATAACAAATTAGATCAATAAAATGATCTGGATGACATATGTTGCATTATGACCTTGACGTGCCTCTGCAGCCCAAATCCTGAGCTGCCTTGCTTTGTGAGTGAGGCTTGCTTAATGTATTTTTTTTTCCCTATTATCCTTGAGTTAGTGGTTTAATCCCACTCGCCCCGCTCCCTAAATTCAATTCAATTCGCTTTTATTTATATAGCGCCAATTCACAACAAATCTTATCTTAAGGCACTTTACATCAAAAGTCATTTCAATACAGTTATACAAACATTCCAATCAGTTAAAATGGAGTTAACTAATGCTACATTTAGACCAAGCCCATGCGAGCCCAAGTCAGCGTCAGTTGCGGCAAGATTACATGTAAAGTCTATGGTAGAGTACGTCAGAGGTCCGTCAAGGGCTCTGCGTTGCGTTGAGTACGTTCGCTCAGTCAACGACGCTTGCGTTTCATACGGCAACGTACCAACGCATGCGTCACAGAAGTTCAGCAAGCTGAACTTTTGACGGATCCAACGCAGTTAACGCAGTGCGGCAACCAATCAGAGCGTCTCACTGTAGTGATGTCACTATACACGTATCTTGAATGAAGCGTGGGTCCATTGAAAACATTTCCAACAAATGCAGATTTAAAAAATCATAAATAACACTTACCGAAGACAGATAGACAGGTGCTCTTAAGGAGGAACAGAAAACCTGTAGTCGGTGTCCTGGTAGGAGATTTAAGCTCCGATGCGGCCGAGGAGGTCGTAAAATTAGGCGCGGGAGAGACGGAAGTAGCACTGAAAGCGAACCTCATCCATACGCAGCTCCTGGAGCAAATGGTTAAACTCCCCAAACTCAGAACGCATCTGAATAGTGGGCGCTGATGCACCCGATGTCAACGTTGTCTAGCTTTATCTAGCAAAGGGGTCCCGAGCAGGCTTGGAAAGACGGCTTCTTCCTGAAGACTGCGCCCCCACACTGAGTCTTCCTCCGGGTCTCCGACGACGCCTCACCCCAGACCATTCGTTCTACCATGCCCTCAATAAACTGTTAAAATCTTGAACTTGTGGTTCCTTTACTGCCTCCTATCGTTAACCCATGTCGTGGCGTGGACCTAGCTAGTGAAATGGAGTTAACTAAGTTGGCTTAAGTTCAGGAGCAAGGGCCACGCCCAAAAACCCGCTTCGCACAACCTAATCAGCGCTAAACTCGCCTCACCTGGAGCCTCCGTTCCCTATCACGCCACAATACACATGTAAACGCTGTCTGCCTCATATTTCTCGTCTCTCTCATTCATTTTTAAACCTCCCTTCCCATCCCTCTAGGTTTCAGGGTCCTGCCGACCTGCCGTCAGGGTCCTGCCGACCCTCCACGCAGGGTCCTACCGACCCGCCTCCTTTCAGGGTCCTGCCAACCCGCCTCCTCTCAGGGTCCTGCCGACCCGCCTCCTTTCAGGGTCCTGCCGACCCGCCCCTCTTAACCCTCCCCTTTCTTATACAGCATCCTCCGTTTTCCAGCTTGCCCGTTCCTCGCTTTCCTCCACTCTCGTGCCACCTCTTCTAACATCTCTCTCTTCTAGGTTCCGTCTGGGGGGGGTCCCGAGCAGGCTTGGAAAAACGGCTTCTTCCTGAAGACTGCGCCCCCACACTGAGTCTTCCTCCGGGTCTCCGATGTCGCCTCACCCAAGACCATTCGTTCTACCATGCCCTCAATAAACTGTTAAAATCTTGAACTCGTGGTTCCTTTACTGCCTCCTATCGTTAACCCATGTCGTGGCGTGGCCCTAGCTAATGAAATGAGTAATCTACGTGAGGTTGTGCCCGGATCATGCAGACTCAAACCACAGCAATTCCTCAGCAATCCCTCATACTGAGCAAGCATGTAGCGACAGTGGAGAGGAAAAACTCCCCTTTAACAGGAAGAAACCTCCTTCAGAACCAGGCTCAGTACAAGCGGTCATCTGCCACGGCCATCTGGGGGTCTGAGAAGACAGAGAAGAGACAGCATGGAGGATGCTCGGTCACTTTGAGCATCATCTGGACCGATGTACCCCATCCAGCAGGGGACTTTATAGTTGAGCAGGGTACCAGACCATATGGAGCTTCTATGGGGCGAAAAATACACAGAAGTAGTTTGACTGCAGAGAAAACTTCAGACTTTCAGGTTATTAAGCTGCTGCTACAGGCTGGGAGAAAAATATAACACAGCCTCAGTCTGTCCGCTCTTATTCAGGCAGCTTCCATCACTTTGACATAAGGAAATGGCACCAGGACTTGTGGAACGCGCCTCAGATCCTAGATACAACCTACCTGTGGTTCGTGCTCCACTCCCTTCACCTAATGTTACCAGGTAGGTGCATCCTTACTGCTACAGACAGAATCTGGGTTGGAGGTGAAAAAAATGAAGTTATGCTGTATAATCTTAGCTGCTAAAAGGTGGGGCCCATAGCCTTTGCAGCTCACATCTAAAAACGTTACTCAAAGAATTGGCCTAAAATACTCCATAAGCAAAATTGACAGCAGCAGGTACGGAAAGCCAGTAGTGCCACAAATTGACCAGTCAAAATGTCCAAAAATTGATATTCATACATATAAAAACTTTAACAACACCTCACATGGATTTGTCAGATAAATTAATCTTTTTTTATCTTGATAGATTAATATTTTTTCGAGAGTTATATTATTTGAAATCTCTCAGACATGTCAGATATGAGGCTTTCTCCAGTGAGACACAACAGTAAGTAAAAAAACATCCAAATGTACACTTTATAATACTTGCTCCTAATCGGCTCTCCTATAGTCAGTTCAGTGTCTGCAGTCTCAGCTCAACACAACCCAATAGCAGGATCTCATCTCCAACTTTATACCCCAGATTATAGAATATGAGCGAGTTTTGCTTTGCATGGTCCCCAGTTTATGACAGTGATGTACTATTTGATTCCCTATTAGTCTTGATAAATACTAGTTGTTATTCAGTATGTTGTTATAAAGTGTTTTAAAATCGTGCTTAACAGTGTTTCCTATTGTTTACACTCATCCTATGCTTTAAAATTATCCCTGGAAGAGAAAACATTGCTTTCAAAGTTCTTCAGACAACTGAACTTGATGAAAGTAGCTGGATTTTTTTTGAGGGGGGACCACTGATATCCCATTTCTGTGCAAAGTTTGTCATGTTTTGGTTGATTATCAGACTTAAAGACAAAGGTTCGCTTTGCAAAAAGGGTAACCAAATGAAATATACAACAGTATACAATGCAGAAAGCAGAAAACATTACAATCATAAATCTAACAAAAAAAAAGTTCTGGAATAAATGTCTATCTTCCCTTTAGAAGTCAGCTCAGAGTCCAACCTCCTTTGAAAAAGACGAAGCGGATACAATACCTTGGGTATGGCTTGTGGAAAACTGCAAACAGGATTGCTCATGACTTTCCTCAAGAAGTTAATATTTTCTTGCTATTCTTCCAGATTTGTGGTCTTGTCGACAGAGTCCCCTTCCAGGCTCTGGTTCAATTGATATAATCTTCTCAACTCTACATCCCGCTTGGCCAACAGGCACTAACGCGAATGGCTACGCGTTCAACGCTTGGAAACAGTGGTGACAGCTTTGTCTCCCCGATCTGTCTAATCTGAGGGTTAGAGCGAGACGGTGGGGTTAAGGTGTGTGTGTCTGAATTCCATGTCAGTGTGTGTGTCAGTCGATGCAGGTGGAGGAGACTCTGTTTACATTCCACTCACGGGCATTCGATTGTGGACCAGTTGAAGGTCGTCATGAGAGCCAAAATACTAATTGTTATGGTCCGCAGGAAGAGCAAATTTTTCTCTATCCTTTCAGTCCCTTTTATGAATCTGATTCGACCAAATTCAAGTTCCAGATCCATTAATTTCCAATTGCACTAAACCGCACTGATAGTTTTCTCCAAGTTCGATGACAGCTGATACCTTGAAAAATCTCAAGGAAGAGTTTGTCACAGCTAAACACATGTAAAATGTGAAAACTTACCATCTGACCCAAAATCGTCGATTTCCTGTTGGTTTTGTAATATAAGTCCCTTTGAGTTATTTGGTCATGGATAATTCTATCTTTTTTATTTTAATCAAGTTTCAAATGTTTGCGTTACACCACGTAGAAAAAAAACCTTTTTTAAACATTTAAAAATAACCATGTGGAATAGGTTAACTTCAGGGGGCGCTGCTGACCCATTAGGCCACGCCCCTTTCCAGTAATTTAAAATACTTTGCACACTTGACACGTTTGTAAATTGATTAATTTTCTTATAGGCAATATTAAGAAACAATACAGTTACATTCGGCTTCCACAGCGCTTTCGCTGCTCAGGTCTAATGAACAGACTAAATACTAAGGGATGAACAGGGACCCTAAACCCAAACACCCCTGGGTTATGATACTAAATGCTTTTAAGTATTGTTGTTTCTTTCATTATTGCCTCTGTTGGACCCCTAAACAGGAATTCAAAAGGAATTATAAAATGGTTATATTCAAAACATGAGTTAGATATTCCTTCATAGCTATCTATTCTCACTGCTATGAATATTCTTTAATACACGCTAATAAATAAGTTTACACGTCTATGATATTAACTCAGGCGATTGATTCCCTCACTCTGATTATCACAGCTTTCGGGTGGCAGATGGTGGGGTCGCGGGTAATCCCAGCTGCCCACTGGACTGACCCTTTGAACTGCTGCTCATATAACAACCCTGTGCCCCCCTTCCCCAAAATCTTAACAAGCATGCTAAGCTGCACAACCAAAGAGCTGCTTTAAACTGGTGAGTAATGGCTGTGTCAGCAGTCAGAAGATGAGCCTGATGGTGGGCCGAGGCGGGAGATGGGTAAACAGTGGGGGGGATTACAGCCCAGCTACGGCTGAATGAACTCCATTATTAATGAGAAAATACAGTAACCATGGTGGCTACTGTTACTGTCCAAAGCTACCAACTGCAAACAGATGCGCATGGTTTACCTGCGGAAATAGCTTGGTTTAATCATTATCCTGCATAATTTTAATAGAAGAAAAATCTTTATTAAACAATGATTCCAAATTTTAACCAAGTAGAGAAACAATGAAAAAAAAAAAAAGAGTAAAAAACGACATAATAGGGAAAGGCCATGGGCATGGCTAGTGGCTATGTCATCATAGCCACGTCCGTGTTCAAACCAAATTGCGGTTACAGTGGTGCGGGGCTGTGTCCCATGTTGCAATAATAAAAATGATGGCAATAAAACTATATGTTACTACCGCTTTCCTCTGTATCCAAACGAGAAGATAAGATGGCTTAAACTGATAAGCTAAACTGGATCTCTAATCATGAAAAATACATTTAAGTGTGGCCATTGTGTTTACCTTAGGAGCAGCTATGGGTTGGACACGAATGTGATGGTGTGACGTCACGCTATCCCACCCCGATAAGCACCTGAAAAAACCCTCCCCATTATTCAGTGGCCTGTGTTTAAAGTTTGCTAGGTGGAGTTTGGGGCGTAATTGCATAAACTGGTGTTATTGGGTGGGGTGGCACAGAAGGAGGTGCTCACGCAGACAACAATCACGGTTCGGTACATATTTGAGGTTTTTAAGTCTCTGTTCAGGCTGCACGGTGGCGCAGTGGTTAGCACTGTTGCCTTGCAGCAAGAAGGTTGTGGGTTCGTATCAAGGGTCTTTCTTCATGGAGTTTGCATGTTCTCCCTGTGCATGCGTGGGTTCCCTCTGGGTACTCTGGCTTCCTCCTGCAGTCCAAAAACATGACTGTCAGGTTAATTGATCTCTCCAAATTGTCCTTAGGTGTGTGTGTGGTTGTTTGTCCTGTCTGTCTCTATGTGGCCCTGTGATGGACTGGCGACCTGTCCAGGGTGTACCCTGCCTCTTGCCCATTGACAGCTGGAGATAGGCACCAGCCCCCCCGTGACCCCTTAAGGATTAAGCGGTTAAGAAAATGGATGGAAGTCACGGTTCAGTACGTTTTCGCTGTACTTTATTCATGAAAAAATGTATACAAATGTGCATATGACTTTTTTTTACTTTGATGAACATTAAACAAAGAACATAAATTCCTTCCTTTCAATTCCTGAAATTCCTTAGATTTTATCATGTTTTATAACTTAAACCCTGAAAGTATAGATCTACCTGGAGAGCTTAAAAAAGAAAAAAAATAGTAAAAGCAGAAATAACCAGAGTACAAAGCAATATAACCTCTTAAAAACAGTCTGTTTTAATGTTCAGAATTTTCTGAATAATACTTTTCCCATATTATAGAAAACATGCTTAAATCACTTCGGAGTTGTTTTGATATTTGATTGTCTAGTCTCCCAGCTGTACTTGAATGCAGCAAGGGCAGCTGTTGGTAAAAACCCCTTCTCATCATGAGGGTTTTTTCCGACTTTATCCAGAATCAGGAGTTTGGGATGATGGATGCTCACTCCCCCTAGTTTAAAGTTCTGCACCTTTTTTTAAGATGTTTGAATGTTTTACATCCTTCTTATCTATCAGAGCTTCTTACGTTCCATACTCCAGTCTGAACCATGAGATCCAGTTCTAAGTTGTACGTCTTTGTGCCAAGAACTAAATAAATGAGTTGTGGGGATAGAGCCTTTGGCTGCCCCTAAACTCTGTACAGTCTATGGTACAGTCTCACTTACAACATAAAGTGTACTCAGTCCTTGGCTGTGTTTAAAACTTTTTATGATGTGGCTTGTAACTAATTTTAGCTTTAGGATACTTCATATTGTTGCTTTGATAATCATGTTATTTCTGTGTTTTTTTTATCTTTGTCTGATTATTAAGCTACATATTTTATTGTTTTATTTTCTTATATATCTGATTGATCTGAGGCACCTAGTGCAGTTGATGCTGTTGTAAGAGTGCTATATAAATAAACCTGACCTTAACCTTGACCCCACCCACTTAAACTATCATGACACGATTCCACCAAACTAAGGACAGGAATCTGAGAAATACACCTCTAATAGCTCTGCCTAATGATTCTCCCACTTGAGCAGGAGTTCTCTGTAGCTCCTCCAGAGATACCATGAACCTCTGAACGCTTTTCTGATTTAAACTGTCGGCATCAATTCAAATTTAATTCTCATGATTTAGAAGAGATTATCATCGTCCAATACAATTCGATAATTATATGGATCAGTGCTGTTATGAGGGTGGCTGCGGCTCAGTTGTTGGCCTGAAACCCAGAAATTGTGGGTTTGATTCCTGCTTCCACATGCTTCATTCTGTTGTGTCCTTGAGACACTTCACTTACCTTGCCTACTGGTGTTGTCCAGAGGGGCTAATGGTGTGATCTGTCAGTCTGCCCAATGGCAATTCATTATTACTTTTTGTCCTCTCCTTAAAGTTCTCATCCACTGAAAATCATGAAAAACTGTTTTTATTTTCAATACAATTAGTCATTCTTGGTTGCATAAGCATGCTGAATCTGAATATTTTCTCCAAACTCAATTCCCTGCATCAGTTAGAGCAACAAAATACACAATTAGGGTGACCAACTGTCCTCTTTTCTGAGGACATTTCCACTTCTCACATTCTTTTTACAGATCAAGGTTTATTTTTTTTCTTAGCACATAAAGAAGGAACACATTGAATATGTTGAAATCAAAAGTATTTTTTAACAAAACAGAGTATTTGTTGAAGTGTTTCAGGAATTAGTCAAGTGTCCTCTTTTTTTGGAAGTCAAAATATGGTCACCCTATCCACAATAAAACGCCTGAGTCGAAAAGCCATTCCTTCTATTGTCATAATGCTTGGGACTGACCACAGGGGGGCAGCATTATTTTGGCAAGTAGCTGTAGCTCAGAGAAGCTAACATTTAGCAACTCTACAAGATGGCAGAACATGTTCTGCATTTGTTTCACCCACAAGAGAGGAGTTGAAGAATAAATTGTTGGAATTTGTTTTTGGGGCACCACCAGGAAAAAGCAATGCTTTGCACTTGGTCACTTTGAGCTAATAAAAAAGCTAAATACCGGCATGATTTTTGTTTCCATTCCACTTTTCTATATTTTTGTAAACAGACATAAAGTAATTGATGTGTTGCATTTAGCCAAGCAGAGAAGAGAAACTTGCATGTCATTAATCGTGTTAATTCTCCCCACCCAATGCCGCACTAAACTGTAATACAGTGAAAATAGTGAAGGGACATTTTTTTTTCCCTCACACAAACAGACACATACAGCATTCCTTCATACCAGAGAACACATTAATAAAAACACCAATAAATGAGACCTTTAAGTATATGGCTGTAATTCAATGACACAGCACTGGGTGGGGCATCCAGGGGAAACTCTATTAACCCTTTTGAGACTTAAGCCTCGTACAATCCCTGTCTGGAATTTCCTGACTTATTTTACCTATGAAAAGGTCAAACAATACTGAATCGATCTTTAGGAATTTTTATAAGAATTTATTCAGAATCTGAGAATTGATTTTTTTCAACACAGCGCTATGGGACGACCTTGGTAGCTGTATTATAATCATGTTTTAAGTGGCTTCTTGGAGGAGTTGGTTACACTTTCTGTACTGTTATTTAGGGTTATGAGAGTAAACGGGGATATGTATAAATGCACGGCATACTTTTTAAGATCTTTTTTATTATTTACTTTTTTTTTAAAACCCATCTATTATTGTCCTTCTTCCTCCTAATTATGCTTTAGTTTGTATTGATATGTCACAACAAATTCAAACAAAATACACTGAAGTTTTTGGTTAATGTGTGAGAAAATATGGAACAGTGACTTTCGAACCGTCCAAGTCAGATTTTGGTTGCAACTTCATGAAGACCCAAACCTCAGTGGTTTAGAAAGGCCATCTGATAGATTACATATTCAGTCCATTGCTGAATGCCAATAATCTCTACTTACTGAAGCAGACATGAGGGCCCTCCCCTTTTTTACAATAAAAGTGTATTGTTTGAATTCAAGTTGGTCTAATTAAAAGCTAAAACAACAAGAAACTCCCTGAAAAAACTAAAACAAATTGGCAGCAGCAGCAGTTGGCTGCTAAGTGCTTGTGGATCTCCTAAACAAACTCTAAGGCCGTGAGCTGCATCAAGAGGCTCAGCTGAGCTCCAATCTGACATTTATCTCTTCGGGCCGTTCTGCTGATGGCAGCACGACGTCGCTTTAGGAAGCAGCTGTTTACTGTCAGAGATCTAGGTCAGGGCGGACAGAAAGAGCTGGACGTGCAGCGATCCAGTCTAAGCCAATAGTCGGGCCTTTATGGAGTTACAATTATTACTATGGTGTTCTTTTTCTCAGTGATGTTTTTAGAGAAAAATTAAAAAAATGGAATATAATGTAATGATATTCAAGCATTATATCTAAAGGGACAGGTTGGCGGAGTTGTTAGCCTGGTAGCCTTGCTGTGAAAAGGTTCTAGGTTCAATATTTGTATGGAGTTTGCATATCCTCCCTGGGTACCCCTGCTTCCCCCCACAGTCCAGAAGACGGTGAGCCCGCGAGGATAAGAAAGGATAAATTGGAGCAGACAATGAATGGATGTACAACTCCATCATTCAAGTGCATCAAACATTATTAACATCATTGTAATTAATAAATGAAAACAATTTCTATGCATATTATGACATTTATTGTTTCCTTTATCATATTATATTAAGTTTATCTGCTATTTTAAAATTGTACCAGTTTAATAACAGAGACAACCAGCTAATTCCCAAATGAAAAATGACTACCAGGAACAAATGCATTTTCTGTTTTTTGCATCAAAAATGACTGTTTGATCAAGATTTTTTTCTGTTCATAAACCAACTGTGTGTGAACAGAAATCAATAGAGTTAGAAAAAAATAAACTTGTAAATAGCAATAACATTGTAAGAATGTAATCGCCCGTATATATGTTTATGGACAGTCGGGCTTGAACTAGCAACTTTCTGATCACAAGATGGACACCAAACTCCTGAGCAACAGTTGCCCCCAAAATTATGTATAAACACAAAAACAATACATGATGTGTACTTTTCTTGGTGTTGTTGAGACTATATATCGCTCAAATTATTGTGTTTTCGACCGTGAAACTTTACAAACCGCACCCCTTATGTTAAAACATCTCTTACCATAAAGAGACACAACAAATGGGATCATGGCTTTATTAAATGTTAAGCTATATTGTTATCGTACAGAAACGATCAGAAGGAATTATAAAAAATTCTTTTAGGAAACAGTAAGAAGAATGAACAATTGATAACTAAAAGTTTATTTACAGGTTATTCTATTTAACACTCTCTCAGACGGTGACAATGATCCTGAGGATAAAGAGCTGCTGCCAGATCTTTCCACCTGACGCACAGGTAAGAGGCTCAGCAGCCACAGTCAGATCCCAAAGGCAGCTTTATCACACTGTTATATAACAGTCACACTGATGCAGGGCTGATGTGAGGATGCAGCCACACTGCTGTCGTCAGCACTGGCCAGATCAGATTTAACCTCCCCTTCAAACCCTCCCTTTACTCCTCCTTGAGTTTCCTTCATGATCCATGGCAACAATCCTCTATATGTATGTGTGTGTGTGTGTATCCTCTTTCATATGAGGTTCAGTCTGGTGAGGTTAGAGAGTGTGAGGCAGGTGATGTAATGTGTAAACAATACATGTGATAACAGGAGGTGCAAGTGTTATTTCTGAGTTGTGCAGTCAAACAGCATTCATCCAAGCAAGCAGCCAATCAACCAGTGTTTTTGCATGGTCCATTTTAAAGATAGGACCTTTTTGAAAATGGTCACAAAAACTCAAATTCAGTTTCTTTTTTACTTTTAGAAATCAATAAACAAAGTACTTTAAAGTTGAAATATCTTTTATCATTCCATAAAGGGGAGATTCAGGTGTACCAGCAAATGAAAGGTAAATGGAAGCATTCAGATTCAAAATACTGTATAAAATGATATAAAAACAGAAGCATGAGAATAAGAGTAAAAGCACATTTACAACATAGGAACAATAAAACTACACCTTTTTTTAAAAACAGCATAGGCCTACCCCATTTACACAATGTATCCATTTGTGCATAACAGCAACAATTTACAAGAAATTGAAAATGCCACAGTAATAAAAAAAAGAGGGAGCAGTCTTTACTACTATTTGTAATTTAGAACTAATCAATATTGTCATCATATATCTATCTAGACAACATAATAATTAAAACAATTTGAGGTAAACGGTTGGCTAACTTTTTTTTGAGTTCATATTCTTTAATTTTTGGACTACTCTGATATTTGAAATGGTACTTGAAATCTTGAATAACAAAAATTACAAAAACTATAATTTTGATGTATTTAAATGTTTGGGTCGGTAAAATTATATTTTAATAGACTATAAACTTTTAAAAAGTTAGGTTTACTTAAAAATTTTGTAATTACTGCTAATTTTTTCTGGTTTACAGTGTACTTTGTGCAGACAGGATGCAGCATTCTGTCACTGAACAAGCTCCAGTTCTTTAACCTTCTGTTTTTCACAAATTTTAAGCTTACTTACCAAACTGAACGCTAAACAACAACACAGCTGCAGAGGTTGTCGGTTGGTTTGGTGTAATTCATAATCTAAGAGGGTAAATCTGGACTGTCAAACAAATAAACTTCCGAATTCTAGATTAGAATAAGTCAATTAATTACCTTGAATTTCCTTGCCTACTGTAATAATGTTAATGCATTAGGTGACTATCCCAGATAATAATAAAAACTACGTTTCTCTTTCAATTTTCAGTCCTGGTGTTATAAACAATCTTTAAGGATATGAAGCATAATCATAAAACATAATTCAAACCAGTCAGGGGGATTATCTTCAAATCTTATAAGGTCAACCAGTGCAAGGCTTTACTGGTGTAATCAGTCTGTTTATAATGACTACATCCCTACGTTGATACGTATAGCAGCGAAAGAATTTGACCCTTTCCTGACCCTGAGCATCTCGTGAAAAACTACTGAGATTTGTTTACATCTAGCAGGATCAGGTCTGGTTATATACTGCTACACTGTTGAAATAGCAACTAATTACGAGAAAAAGCAAATCCAAGAACAGAGAGCATTAGTTTAACACACATCTTTAGCTGAGAATGTTCTACCTTTGTGTTAAAATGAAGAGTATCGGCTCTGACTGTAGCTTCTTGGTTTTCAACAGTCCTTCGAAGCACAAAGTATATTAAAAGAAACACATTTCAACCAAACTTGGCTGCAAGGCTAGAAAAGGTCAACAGGTATGAGGCTTTAGTGTCATATCCAATCAGTTGTATCTACTGAGATGTATTTGTTATTGAAAGGTGAATGAGTCCATCAGTGTAGAGAAGAGACCCTCTCCATGGCATTATATATACTTTTTTTAAATGCTAAACACAATTTTGCAAACTAGACTTGTTTTATCAAAATACTTAACACAATTCACGAACCCACTAACCCAAATGGCACAATAGGCTACCTAATATCCTGCAAAATGAAGCACTGCAACCAAAACTACATAGGGTAACATCAGGTAAATTGGGCCATCGGATAAGAGGAGCCACTTAAAGTTTGAGCCTCCTAGCAACTGCAACTTACTTTGTACAGGCGTTATAATCTTTGTTGGGCGGGGTCGATACCTGAGTGCGGGCCCACTGCCCTGCACGTGTTTCTGTTTGTTATACACAGCTTCACAAGCAACTTTTCCAGCATACAATCATAGACATGTATTAGCACTAGATGGCTTACCCACGCACTTCGCCAATGGACAGTGACGTAGCAACACGGCAGCCATCTTACTTCAGTCAGCTGCCCCCTTTAGTAACAGTGATGTCAATGGCGCAAGTACCATGCACATAACTCTAACTTGCCCAGTTTTCAACTGATTTTCAAACGGTTTGATTTGTTATAACCAGCAGAGATTTGGCTGTGAAATATATTGGTTTTGGTCGGAAAATTTATGCCACTTTCCCGTCGTCTTCCTTTATCCTGTCAATTTCCCATAGACCTAATAATAATAATAATAATAATAATAATATATTCAATTCAATTCAGTTTATTTATATAGCGCCATTTCACAACAGATGTCATCTCAAGGCACTTTACAAAAAGAGTTATTACAATACAATGTTAAGTGTAGAAATTACAGAACCACAGAAGATTGCGTCGTGGAATTCTCAGCAATCCCTCAACTGAACACAGCATGCAGCGACAGTGGGAAGAAAAACTCCCTTTTAACAGGAAGAAACCCCCGGCAGGCGCAGGCTCAGCACAAGCGGTTATCTGCCGCGACTGTCTGTGGCTTGGAGAATACATAACAGAGACACAGAAAGAGCAATAGAACTGATGCAGAAGTTTGTTGCAGGACGTGGAGAATTTTCCGTCACTGCAATGCCATCTTAGTCAGGTTTAATCTTTTTAAAACTTGTTTGTTTGGAGATGTAATATCCTACTCGATGAACAGTTTAAACCATAGTCTTTTCATAAATTTTAATCAGAAAGCTACACACAAAAGGAATTTAATCATTCATATATAACACATTTAATTGTATATTACTGTCATTTCTAGTATACTTTGCTTATTATACATAACGGTGAAATATTTGTCTACACACATCAGTATAATTTTTCCTTTATCTATCCCTGTTCTGTTAATTAGGATTTATGAAGTTTCAAGATTCTTTTGAGGTAAAGACCTTATAAGCAGAACACCGTTACAAAATTTGCACCCAGACAAATAAGACAGACATCCAAACTGCATTTGTCAGCCAGAACTGACTTACCTTATTTATAGACTTTCTTTTGATTATGTCATTAAATTATTGATAAACTATTCGGGAAGGTTTCTGAAAAAGTTTAGAAACAGTCCAAAAAAAAAGAGGTAGGTTAACACGTCATTTATATTGTGGAGGAGATATTAATTTGTTCAGTTCAACAACATAAAGGAGGAGGCAGTGGCGGGGAGGGAACAAAGCAAGGGAAGGCAATTTTATTCATATAGCACACGTTCAACACAAAGGCAATTCAAGGTGCTTTACATGAATCAGTGGTAGAGAAACCAAATACATGATAAAAATAAGAAAATTGAAGCAGATCATTACTAAAAGAAATGCATTTAGTAATTGAAGCATGAAAATTAAAATGTATGTGAGAGTATGAAATTTAAAAACAAATAAAACATAAGAATAAAAAGAGTTATAAAGAACAAATTTATGCAAAATAATATAGACTAAAAAAAGATAAAACACAATCAATTAACCCAACAATAAAGAACAAATTCATGCAAAATAATATAGATTTAAAACAGATTAAAAAAAACAAAAAAAGAATGAAAATCACAACAGGAGAATCAAAGAGTGGTCAAAAACGCAATTTAGGACTCAAAGGCAGCTCTGAATCCATCCATCCATCCATCCATCTTCCTCCGCTTATCCGGGGTCGGGTCGCGGGGGCAGTAGCCTAAGCAAGGAGACCCAGACTTGCCTCTCCCCGGCCACTTGGGCCAGCTCCTCGGGAGGAATCCCGAGGCGTTCCCAGGCCAGCTGGGAGACATAATCTCTCCAACGGGTCCTGGGTCTTCCCCTGGGTCTCCTCCCGGTGGGACATGCCCGGAACACCTCACCAGGGAGGCGTCCAGGAGGCATCCTGACTAGATGCCCGAGCCACCTCAACTGGCTCCTCTCGATGTGGAGGAGCAGCGGCTCTACTCTGAGCTCCCTCCGGATGACCGAGCTTCTCACCCTATCTCTAAGGGAGAGCCCAGCCACCCTACGGAGGAAACTCATTTCAGCCGCCTGTATCCGCGATCTCGTTCTTTCGGTCACCACCCAGCGTTCGTGACCATAGATGAGGGTAGGAACGTAGATCGACCGGTAAATCGAGAGCTTCGCCTTTCGACTCAGCTCTCTCTTCACCACGACAGACCGGTACAGCGCCCGCATGACTGCAGACGCCCTACCAATCCGTCCATCGATCTCCCGCTCCATTTTTCCCTCATTCGTGAACAAGACCCCCAGATACCTAAACTCCTCCACTTGAGGAAGGACCTCATCCCCAACCCGAAGAGAGCACCCTACCCTTTTCCGACTCAAGACCATGGTCTCGGATTTGGAGGTGCTGATCCTCATCCCAGCCGCTTCACACTCGGTTGCGAACCGCTCCAACGAGAGCTGTAGATCACGTTCAGACGAAGCCAACAAGACCACATCATCTGCGAAAAGCAGAGACCCGATCCTGAGGTCACCAAAACGGATCCCCTCAACACCTTGGCTGCACCTAGAAATCCTGTCCATAAACGTTATGAACAGGATCGGTGATAAAGGGCAACCTTGGCGGAGTCCAACTCTCACTGGAAACGAGTCCGACTTACTGCCGGCAATGCGAACCAGACTCTGACACCGGTCATATAGGGACCTAACAGCCCGTATCAGAGGGCCTGGTACCCCATACTCCCGGAGTACCCCCCACAGGACACCCCGAGGGACACGGTCGAACGCCTTCTCCAAGTCCACAAAGCACATGTAGACTGGTTGGGCGAACTCCCACGCACCCTCCAGGACCCTGCCGAGGGTGTAGAGCTGGTCCAGTGTTCCACGGCCAGGACGAAAACCGCATTGTTCCTCCTGGATCCGAGGTTCGACTATCCGTCGTACCCTCCTCTCCAGAACCCCTGAATAGACCTTACCAGGGAGGCTCAGAAGTGTGATCCCCCTGTAGTTGGAACACACTCTGTGGTCCCCCTTTTTAAAGAGGGGGACCACCACCCCGGTCTGCCAATCCAAGGGAACTGCCCCCGATGTCCACGCAATATTGCAGAGCCGCGTCAACCAACACAGCCCTACAACATCCAGAGCCTTGAGGAACTCCGGCCGAATCTCATCCACCCCCGGAGCCTTACCACCGAGGAGCTTTTTAACAACCTCGGCGACTTCAGCCCCAGAGATTGGAGAGTCCGTCCCAGAGTCCCCAGACTCTGCTTCCAAACAGGAAGGCGTGTCGGTGGGATTGAGGAGGTCTTCGAAGTATTCCATCCACCGACCCAAAACGTCCCGCGTTGAGGTCAGCAGCACACCGCCCCCACTGTAAACAGTGTTGGCGGCAGACCGCTTCCCCCCCCTGAGACGCCGGATGGTGGACCAGAATCGCTTCGAAGCCATACGGAAGTCGTTCTCCATGGTCTCTCCAAACTCCTCCCACGCCCGAGTTTTTGCCTCAGCGACCATCCGAGCCGCACTCCGCTTGGCCTGCCGGTACCTATCAGCTGCTTCCGGAGTCCCACAGGCCAAGAAGGCCCGATAGGACTCCTTCTTCAGCTTGACAGCATCCCTCACCGCCGGTGTCCACCAGCGGGTTCGAGGGTTGCCGCCACGACAGGCACCAACTACCTTGCGGCCACAACTACGGTCAGCCGCTTCGACAATGGAGGCACGGAACATGGCCCATTCCGTAGAGTTTTAATCTTTGATTTAAAACAGCCTAACGATTCAGTATTTTTTGCATTCTTCTGGAAGTTTGTTCCAGATTTGTGGAGCATAGAAGCTGAGAGCTGCCTCTCCCTGTTTAGTTCTAATTGTAGGACTGTTCAGTAAGCTAGAGTTGGAGGACCTGAGTGATCTGCTGGGTTGGTATAGTAACATTTCTCCAAAAAACTTTGGTGCTAAATCGTTCAGGGATTTATAAACTAGTAGGAGTATTTTAAAGTCTATTCTCTGAGCTAAAAGGAGCCAGTGTAAGGACTTAAGAACTGGGGTGATGTGTTCTAGTTTCCTGGTTTTAGTGAGGACACGGGCAGCAGCATTCTGGATCAGCTGCAGCTTTCTGATTGATTTTTTAGGTAGACCTTTGAGGACACTGTTGCAGTAATCAATCTGACTAATGATGAACGCATGGATCAGTTTTTCCAAAATCCTTCTGTGACATCAGCCCTTTAATCCTAGAAATGTTCTTCAGGTGATAGAAGGCTGACCTTGTTATTGCCTTTATGTGACTCTGGAGGTTCAGGTCTGAGTCCATTATTACACCTAGATTACGGGCCTGATGAGTCGTTTTTAGTTGTATTAGCTGAAGCTGTGTGCTGACTTTGGATCATTCCTCCTTAGGTCCAAAAATGATTACTTCAGTTTTGTTAATGTTTAACTGGAGAAAGTTGTGTGGCATCCAGTCGTTGATTTGTTCTATGCATTCATTTAAGGTCTGGATAGAATCAAAGTCACCTGGTGACAATGTAATGTATAGCTGAGTGTCGTCTGCATAGTTATGGTAACTAATCTTATTGGCTGCTATAAACTTGGTTAGTGGGAGCAAATAAATATTGAATAGGAGGGGACCCAGGATGGAGCCCTGGGGGACCCCGCATGTGATTTCTGTTTTTTCTCATGATAAATTTCCAATGAACAAAAATAACTTCCTGCTCTTGAGGTAAGACTCAAATCATTGAAGGGTTGCACCAGTTAATCCGACCCAGCTCTCCTGCTGTTACAGTAATATTTTATGATCAACAGTGTCAAACGCTTCGATGAGGTCCAACAGAACCAGACCTGTGGTTCTGTCGCTGTCTGTATTTATGCAGATGTCATTGAAATCTTTGTTGGGGGCAGTCTCAGTGCTGTGATGGGCACGGAAACCAGACTGAAAATTATCTAAAGAGTCGTTTATTGTCAGGAATGTAGTTTACTGTTGAGATACAGCTTTTTCAATAATCTTACTGATGAATGGGAGATTAGAGATTGGCCTATAATTCTGCATCAAGGTATTATCTAGGTTGTTCTTCTTTAATAGGGGTTTGATAACTGCTGTTTTGAGGGCCTGGGGGAAAACACCTGACTGGAGGGATGAGTTAATTATTTGCATCAGATCGGACTTAATGACAGGGATACAGTAACTTTCTTTAAAAAAGGTGTTGGTAAGATATTGAGGCAGCAAGAGGAGGAGCTTAGCTGTTTAATAATTTCATCAAGATGTGATTGATTTAGTTTTTTGAAATCAGACATTTTATCTGCATTATTTTTACATGGGAGTGAAAATGGTGGTGGTTTGGGTGCTGGGGTAGAGCAGTAAATTTGTTTAAAGATTTAAGCTAAGCTTTCAATGAAGAAGCGTTTTTTTATTACATGGTTTAGTCAGGAGCATGCTTTCAAAGAAGATCCAAAAATTGTCCGATAATGCAACATCTACTACGGAGATGTTAGAGATGTTCAGTCCTTTGCTACTTAAGTCTAAAGTGTATCCTTGTTTGTGTGTTGACTGATTGACATGTTGGTTTAGACCAACGTTATGGAGAGTATCACTTAGTGCTTAGTTCATCTATCCTGGGGGTTGTCAGTATGAATGTTCAAATCTCCCACAATAATTAGTTGGTCATATTAAATACATATTACAGATAGGTCATTGAGGTCATTAATGAAGTTTGAGCTAGCTTTGTTTTTTTTCACATATTTACGACTAAGTCCTTATTTGGCTCTTTTATCTCTGTGGCAAGGTATTCGAAGGAGTTTACTGTTTTCAGTTATAAAACTATATAAGTAGCTTCTATCATTGAGGATATTTCATTATTTGCATATAAACAAGTTTCAGATAAAAACAGAGCCTGTAAATTATGATTAGTAATAGAGTCATTGATTAGGAAAGATTTCCTTGATAAGGATCAAATATTGAGTAATGCCATGTTAAGAGATTCATTATTAGTTTTATAATTATTCTGACAAGTGATATTTATGAGAATTGACTTGATGCGGGGGGATTTGTCAGTGGTGAGCGGGGAGAGAGCTGAGTACTTTTGATGATTTTCTCCTGTAATTTTTTAAAGAATTCGATCAGTGAGCCTAATTTTGCTGAGACATCTGATCCTGATTCATCACTACGCTTTGATTATCCTTGGACCTTGCAGATAGTGCACTCTCTACATTATCAGAGGGCTGCGAGCAGCTGGAGGCACCGTCTGCTCCATTATCTGCAGGCTGAGCTGAGGCGCTGACCTTCGAGGAACTTTGTTTTGAGAGTCTTGAAGCACCGAACCAAAAGGCTTATAGTTGCTTACATAGCCGAGTAATTTTTCCAAGCATTTTGTTTTCATCAATTTAAGAAGGGATCTTGCTCTCGACCATTGCTCATCCTTACCTTCTGGAACTGGGCCAGATATCCAGGTGTTTGAGTTTTTGAGCTGATTTAGAGCCATGAGCAGTTGTGACACGTCAGCTCTGAGGAGTTTGCTCTGGTGTAGGCTGATATCATAAGAGCCAGCATGTATAATGAGTTTGTGTATTCCTGACTGAAAAGCAAGGATAGAGGGAATCTTCTCCATAATTTGTCTGATGCTCTTTTGGTATCCGTGAACGCTAATGTTGTTGCTACAAAAAGGTTTCAATCCGATTTACAGAGCCATCATGAATTATGAATAATTTTATGCTGTGGCTGATTTACACTCCTGGATTTTACCCTTTGCTTTTGCTCTTTGCTGCTTGGTGCTGTCTTTACGTTCATATGGGGGCTTCTTGATTTCTGCGGCTGGCCTTGACCAGTCGCCAAGCTGTGTGTTGTAGAGAGTCTAGTGCTGTATATCTAATTTTTAGGGGAATTACAGGGGAATAACTTGCCTTGACTTCGAGCTTCTTTTTCTTTTTCTGCCTTTTGAGTTTCTTGGGAACGGGTGTGGAGGTATTTTCAGAGCTTCGTTTCAGAGACGGCCAGTCCTCCTCGAAATTCGAGTTTGGCGTTCAACCCGTTCCACGCCTAGGTGAGGGAGTGGTGTTTTTCAGTGCTTTCTGATGGAGGCTAGACCGAAGCACGGGGCTGTCCGTTTTTTGTTGTTCCTTTGTTGGTAATGTCTTCTCGTTGTCATGTCCAGCATTAATCTCAACGTTTTTTTCCAGAAGGTGTAGTTTTGCTTCCATATTCTGGAGCTGTTCCTCCAAGGTGTTCTGTGTTTGGAGTTTTGCTTCCATATTCCGGAGCTGTTCCTCTAAGGCGTTCTGTCTTTGGAGAAATGCTTCCATATTCTGGAGCTGTTCCCCCAAGGCGTTCCGTCTTTGGAGTAGCTTATCAAAGTTCTCGGCTGAGCAGTGTGCCATGTTGTTAATCCACAGTTTTTCACAGTCTTTCAGAGATGTACAAAAAAGGTGATCCGGTCTAGCAGGTAGCTTGGCACAGGTCTTCAGATGAGTAAGACGGCATGTTGTTGATCCACACTCTTACAGAGGTCCTTTTGAGGCAATCCACAAGAAAAAGTCCCGTCTAATAGTGTACTTCCAGACGCTTGGCACATAAATTAAGAGGAAAACAGCCGCTGCGTGGAGCACATGAGGCAGCAACTGCGGTGTTGGAACATGAGTTGTTTCAAATACTCTTAAAGAAATAAATACAATTCACAGAGATATTGAATAATGTACGAGTAAAGGTTTATTTGTGTCAGTTACTCTGAGGGACATGTATCTCCTCCAGCCATTGCAATAACCTGTTAAAACCAAGCATAAAGATAAGTCAAATCACACAGGATTCTTGGCATACAAAAATAACTTTAGCAAAAGCCTCTTTTAGTGGAAAACCTTCTCACCAACAGTAAGGTACAGGCTACGGAGAGGAAATATATGGTTTTTGTTTTTGAAAAACGTAAAAACTGAAGTTTGGCTATCCAATATTTTTTTTGACTTTACCCTAGTTGCTCTTTCTGAACATGGAGAAATTATGGGGTAGCTACAACAACCTTGAATAACTGACTGCAAATATCTTAACTACAACATTATCAAAAAAACAACAACAAATACCTAAAAAATGAGTTTTGGGATAATGCTCACAACATTGTACATATTTTAACAATAATAGCAAACTATTCCAAAACTTTATAACAAAACTTTTAACAGGGTTCCTATAGGTTTCTTCAAATTCAATTCAAGTATTTTTAAGACCATTTATGTGACAAAATCAATACAGGTTTCATGGCCTAATTTACAGCCCTACAGGCAGAGAAAAACTAAATCCTTGAACTGGTGGTCATTTATTTCTCAAGGAAATGTGAAATGTGTAAAAGATTACCACAAGCCAAGCAGAGGGGCAATAAAATCTAAGAACACTTCAGCAGGCCATAAGAAAGTTTGCCTAGCAATGTTAAGTCGTTTTTTAACATGGGTTATGGTTTTATAATAATCATGGTTGACAAATTAAACTTTTAACGAAAATTTTTATTTTTAAGGTATTATTTCTAAGTTAGTAAATACAATGCTTTTAAGATTTTTTTAAGAACCTGTAAGAACTTTTGTTTAATCAACTATTGAGGTTGTCATCATGTAATAAAATGCATTTTCTGTTTACAAATGTAAGTAAAGGAAAAATCCCTTCAAGTTGTAATTCATTTGGAAATAATAAACATATTTGTGTAAACATTAAATCTTGAAACCCATGTATAATAAGGTTTTTAACAAGCCAAACTGTTTGTAAATTAGTTAAAATATGATTTATCACAGGGAAAACTATCATTGTAAAACACATCAATGTATCACATCATCATAACCAAATAACGCCCAAACACACATTTATTCATTACCGGTCCAGCAACACGGCTAGCTCAGCATCCCTATCTTATCCTGCTGTAACTCTAGAATTGAAAAGTTGTAACACTGGGTATTAGAAGCTAATCCTACTTTGACCTAAACTGAGAAACAGTTTGACAGAAAAGATCTTTCACAGCAGTGAAGGGAAAGAAGTGTTCTCTGACCTGTCTTGCTACTCTCTGAGTGAGCAGGGAGAAGTAAACAAGGGAAACAACCTGGTCCAGTTGAGAAGCTGTCTCAGCTCAGCGTCCAGCTCTGCAGCACACAGTGGATGCATCTGTTCGCCCCGGTGACCAAGCCATCAGCTTGGGAACAGTTTATTTTCCTTGCTTCTTCTGATAACGTCTTCTCTGGTTTCTTTGGTGGATCTGCCATGGCTCGAGTCTCAAAACCAAAGGGTTTGTTTATATCATTAGTTAGCACAAAGTGTACTGCTGTACAACTAGACTTGGACTTTGTGTCCTTGTTTTGTTTTCTAGCGTGTCAGGGATTTAGTTCAGCTGGTTTCCTTTATTGTTATAGTGTAGAGCTTCTCAGTTTTGCCTATTTCATTCAACAGGTTTGGCTCTGTCTTGGTTTTCCTCTCGTTGTCGCAATGGTGGACATCTTGTTCTGTCATGATCCATATCTCATGACCTTCAGCCATCCTATCACTATTTGGATGAGTAATGATGAGAATCCATAAAACACCAACAATTAAAATCTGCAATTCACAGAAAAGGGTGTCGTTCTGGAATAGTGGACAGAGATACATATGGTCTCTCTGGACCTGTGCTGAATGTGTCATACGAGTTGGTGATTCATTAATGTCATTACATAACACGGATCTTCTTATCATTCTTTGAATCCTAATATTAGACTGCTCCCAGGCTAATCTATTTGTCTTGGCATAATCTATGGCCTGCTCATGTCAGCAAGTCTTCACCTAAAACTTGTTGATGTCATTCTGTACGGCAGCTCATAAATATTATGTAAACATTTAATGTGCTATGATTGGCCTGTAGGCTACAATCAATCTCTTGGGCGGCACACAGTCCTCATTTGCATACAGGGTTCAGATCTGACTCAAAGCGAAACAACCGTTGTGTGAGCCGTATTACTTTAATTAGATACAAAGAGAAAAAGGAAGAGTTGAATATTTTTGAAGAAAACCTCCCCAGGACCTTGTGAAATCCATCTAAGGTCCTAATCCATGTGAGGGCCTTTGCTGATCACTAACAACAATCTGGATGCCTTAAGAGCAGCAGTTTATATATAAACCTAATTTATTTAATCCATTGTCTCTTCCATCTTATTTTTGCTGGGCTACGTATCACCAGCAATCAATGTGTGAGAGGCCTGGTCCTCTCCGGGCAGGTCAGCAGATTACGACAGGGCGGCACAGGACAAGCAACCATGCATACACTATCAGACATAAGGACATTTTAGAAAATCGTTTTTGGACTGTGGAGGAAGCCGGAATACCCAGAGAGACCTCAAACATGCATGGGAAGAACATACAGACTCTATACAATTAGATCCCTGGCTGAGATTTGAACTTATCGCTAAAAAGCAACAGCGCTCAAACGATCCACTGTGCAGCGCTAGATATTTTTCCCATCTGCCATTTTGACTGACGGGGTCGAAAATAAATACTTTTAAATAACAACATACATCTACATACAAAATTAAAAAATTGAAACAACTGCACTTGAAATACGAAGAGTTCACCTGCAGTTTCCTGAATACTGAGTCTCATAATTTCCTCCTGGTCTGAATGGAACTGAAATGATCACCAATTTATGTGCAATCAAATACTGGGATTGCTGCAGACATTATTGTCATGAGGTTCTGGATGTTTGGAGACTTAATCTGCACTCCGCTGCTGCATTGGAGACTGATATTAAGCATCAATTCAACCAACATTTTGAAATCAGGGAACATTTCTGCTTCAGTGGGAGGAAATCCTGCGGCATGCATATTTCTGAAAAGTGTGGCTTCACAATTTAACAACAACAACAACAACAACAATAAAAAGTAACAGAACAACACAAGAAAACGAGCCTGTGAATATTCTCATTCATCCAGGTCATGGTTATCTCAAGGAAATTTCAATCGAACACAACTGGACTTGGTAATTTGTCTTGGAAGACGTTTCACCTCTTATCCAAGAGGCTTCATCAGTTCATGCTCGTCGCTGACCAGGCTGGGACTGGTCCAACTAACTGGTGTGGAGACTCAGCTATTTAACCTCTTGGAGGGCTTTTACAAGACTGATTATGTCAGTCTTCCAAGACTGTTCACCAAGAGGCCAAGAGTAAAGGGGAGGATTTCAAACCTGAAAAAAACATCACCAGCTCTCAAGCATGGTGTTGGCCACACCATGCTGTAGGATGCTTCAACAAGACATTAAGCTGGAAACATCTAAATCAGGGGCTAGCAACTTTAACAATCAGTAGTGCCATTTTCCGCCATGTCTTATTTTTATGAACACCCACTGTATAAATTGTGTATGTTTTATCGCTAATTTGAAGAACAAGAGAAAATGTAAAGGTCTCACAACAAAAACAAACATTTTCTTTACTAAAACCTTCCAAAAAGCATTTAAAATGGAGAAAACATGCAGCTTGCAGCTTAATGACGCTACAGTCAATATAATAGTCTGTACAAATTTAACATGAAAAACAAGGAAAATATGCTCTTTAATTTTATATATATATATATATATATATATATATATATATATATATATATATATAAACATTTATGTTTCAAGATATGAAGGGCCACTTGTTTCACCAGAGCTGCAGAGGTTACAGGCCTCTTATTCATACATATTTTCTAATCACTGCAGTCATCAATGGCTTTATTGGGATGTTAGTTTTTGGAAAATGAAAGAAATATATTGATGAAGGTTTTATTAGATTATTCTCAGTTATATCAATAGATATATCACTTCAGAGACCATACTTTTTTTTAAAGAAGATACATTCTATTAAAAAAAAGCTATCTTTTATTTGGTTTTTCAGCAACCTTCTCAATAAATATCAGAAGGAGAACCTTCTCATGGAAGTTAGGGAACAGATCCTTAGTGAAAATATTTAAAACGTTCACAGAAATCATAAAATGTATGAAGTTCGATTTAATATTTAGACCGATCAAATATCCATGATGTTTAGTAATTACATCTCACATTTAATATTGAGAATATCTGATCTCCAACCAGTGTACATATCTGATGTTAATAAACCTTAAAACAATAAGAGTTCTGGCTTATGAGTTATTTAAAGGAACCAGCTGCAGATCATATTCAAATTAAAATTTAATTATTGATGAAGAAAAGGTGAATACACACATTTATGGGTTGGTTAGAACACTTTGATCTAAAACATCAATTTGGAGAAGCTGCAATTTCATGATTTTGGGTCATTTCAATCTCATATTTTTCCTAGGCAAACACAACCAAAAATAATCTTCATGCAAAATTTAGTATATATTTTTAAATTTTTGTTTGAAAATGAAAAACGTTTATATAAAATATTTAACAATAATAATAACTACAATAATTATATTGTTTTTTCTTTTGGCATTTGTTAATTGGATTTCTACCTTTTAAAATAGTTTAAATCATTTCTTGAACATGTTTTTGCAGAATAGTACAAAAACCTTTCATTATTATTTTTTTTTAAACTGTACACGCTGTACATGTTTTGCAAAGTAATATGGTACTTTTTGATGGTTTTCAGCTCCTGTCAGAAGTTTACATCCAGCCATCCTTGGAACCAAAGTAATTAATTTGAGCTTTTGGTAAATCATTTAAAACATATCGTTTCATCCTATGGTAAAACATGGTGACGAAATGGATGCACAAGTGGGATTTTATTGCAGATTTTCTCTGATCCATATCAGGTCAGTATTGTGGATAATGACGCAAATACATATCCATACACTCTCAATAATATTTGGTTAATGTTCCTCAGGAAGTTATATTTTGGCTGGACCGTTTTTGTTGCTGTTAACGAGCTTCTGGTGTAATTTTTGGCTGGATATTTAATAGGGATGCACCCATCCGACTTTTTCAGTCGCGATACCGATGGCTGGATTTTGTGTATGTGTCGATACCCGATACCGATCTGATACTATTTGTGACAGGGTGGAGGTCCTGTCACTATGACTCCCATAGATCATGTGCCCTGGCTGTTTGGGCACAGCGATATCCCTTTGGCTGACTGGTTAGCGCACATGACCTTCACCTGGGTGTCGTTGGGATCGAATCCCACCTGGATGTACCTTGCCACATATTGTTGAATTAATAAACTGTATAACTTCTGGTGCCTGTCTTGAAGAGATTAAAGGCACCAGACTTTACAAACTAAACATAACTGAGACAAAATAACAGATGTAAAATATAAAAAATGAAAAATTTGTCTTTTTGGTGAATTTGTTGCAGATTTTCCCCATTTTGAGAATCGGTTCATGGTATCGGTTAAGTTTAACCGATACCGATACCAGTACATTAGGCATTATCGGGGCTGATACCCGATACCAGTGTTGGTATTGGTGCATCCCTAATATTTAATCTTTCTGCAAATTTTATTCATTGAACCTTTTTTGTCCAATCAAGGATCAGATTTGATTGGTTTGGGATTATTTCCTGTTGGAAATCATAGTGGTGTCCAAGCCTGAACAATCTACCTATTGATTAATTAAAATTAGTTTTTTTCCATGCCTCTATGTCACTCATAAATACCTCGAATTCAGTTGCTGAAGAATTGTGCCTACTCCGACGGCAGAAAGTTGGTGTGTAGTAGGTGGGATATGATCCAAAATCATCAGAGAAAATGTCACTGCAGTGTGGGATTTATATTGGATTAAATGCATGCAATTGTGTGTACTCAATATTTGAAGAAGATTATGTACAGTTTTAGAAAACATTCAAAGCAAAGTTTTATCAATGAGACCCCAGGTCCTCATTAATTTTTCCATCCACACTGTACAATGCACAAATACCTTTAACACTAAAACAGTCCCACAGGATAATGCTTCCACCACCATTTCTGAGAGCTAGTGCAGCTTTACTAGGTTTCAAAGGCTCACCTTGATTCCCTCGAACATAATGCTTGTTCTTGTGCTCAAACATTTCAAAATGTGGCTCTTCTGTCCATGAATCTTTGCTGCTGAAGGAATAATGGTTGTCTAATTTGCAGGTGATAGCAATCGAGAGAAAATTTCTATCAATTTTGTAGCAAGGGGGTTCTTTATTAGTTAGTCCATTTTAAACTAACTTCCAGTTCATGGTGGGGTGCATCTTTGGTGTCTCTTGGGTTGCTTCAAACCAATTTCCTCTCATCTAAGTGGTGAAACAGTTGTAATATGCGCCCAAACAAATTAGATAAATGGTTAGAATAGAGAATAGCACAACACTTGAGATCCACCAAAGCAGGGAGAAAACAAAGTCACCATTCACATCAGCAATCAGTGAGTAATTGGGTGAATCCTTGTGGAAACCCCCTTCAGACTGCTGACCTCAGAAGACTAATTAACTGTTAAATCTCATGAAGGTCAGCCATGTCCCGACCAAGGATGAAGAGAGTAGCCACCATATGGCTAAAGATGCTCACAAGAAGTGTGTCTTCACTGCTCTTTTAATCTTTTGAGCTAATTGTGCCCCCCTCCTCACTCCCAGGGCTTCCTTGACGGTGGCCGAGGCCCCCGGCAGACAAAATGTGGTCAAACTCTAATCTACTTAACTGCTTTCCACTTTGTTTTTCCAATTATGGCGGGGATCTGTTGTCGAGGGGCTCAAACACGCTGACGCCAACATTAATTTTCTTCCACAAGTACAAACGTTCTGCTTTGTTTCGAATAAACATGAAACAGAAGAAGATAACAGATGTGTATATCTCTGATGGATTAGATGGATGTCATTTGATTTCTATTCACTATTTATGTGCTGGAAATATGACAACAGTAGGAGAGGGAGAAAGATGGCTCCTTCTAATGGAATCATTGTTCATCATTGAAGTCAAACCTCCAGATGGATCGATAAAACTAAATACTGAATAAGCAGAGGTGGGTAGTAACTACTTACACGAACTCAGTTACATTTACTTGAGCACTTTTTGAGAATAACATACTTGCACGAGCAGTTTTGCCGCCTTATACATTTTACTTGAGTACAATTTCTGGCTACTTTAGCAGCTCTGGTTCCTTCACTGACAAGAAACACGTTTAACCAAAAATGCACCAGACACAAACCCTTATACTGAAGTGAGGCTTCATGTTCGCACAAAAGCTAGAAATGTTATTCTCCTCAGTAGGGCTGGGCGATATAAGCTAAAATTAATATCACGGTAGCCTATATTGAGCATTTAACCTCGGTAACGATAAGTGGACGATAACAATGACCACATTAACCCCTCCCCGCCAGCCTTTTCTGTAGTTAATGTCCGGTAGTGGGTAAATTTACATAATGTTCTTTAAAATGTGAAAACTGTGTAAAATGTGTGTGGGTTCTTGCTATTGAACGGCTTCAAACAGCCTTTCAATTCAGTGTTTGATTTCCAATACTTTCTGTATATCTAACCCCTCCTTTCCACCGCACGTGTTAGCATCACGTTACAGCAGCACCAAGTCATACGCGGCTGTTAGCCACCGCTGTAATCAATATAATCCTTTCCACCGGAGGTGAAAGCAGCACGAGCGTCATGTCGCAGCACTTTTCTAAATATACGCGGCAGTCCTATTTTCTACGCGCTACGCCTGTGAAACGTGTAAACTTCGACATTTTAGATAGGGGAAGACGGGAAATCAGACGGCTCGGCATCCGGAAATTTTCAAAATAAAACAAAGGTGCTTCTTTCCGGTAGCTTTACTTTACTACCTGTGCAGCCCCATGAGAAGTCAGTAGATCGCGGGAGGGTCTACACTACCTCGGATCACCACTAACATTATTCTTTTGCACTTCGAGGGATTTTGTATATTCCCTGACATAACATAGACTTATAGGCGAATGTAAAACGGACAGAACATAAAACACAGACCTTTTGGAGCCGGGTTCTAGTCTTTTTTCCTGCTCGTTGTTGCGTTTACTGACGAAACCACGCGTAATTTTGCTGATCTCGCATGATTTCGGGTTTTCTGTGTGACAGCTGCTTCCCTGCTGCTACGTGCTGCTGACGCCCCCCCGTGGAAAGAGCCAAGCAGCAGAATACGCGAGTGAAACGTGCTGCTCCTGTAACGTGCTGCTGACACGTAAAGTGGAAAGCCTGGGTTAGAGTCCCGTTTAAACTCAGAAGTGATCATACAGACAAGATGCCGTGAGGACGCGACCGGGCTTAGTAAAATAGGAGATTTAGTGTGCAGTCATTTATTTTATACAGAATATCATCGGAGCAAAGGTGGGAGCAGGCGGCGGCTTGAAGCAGCAACTCAGCGGGCTTAATATCTGCTCCGCCTTAAAGGACCTGGGCGGGCAGAGCTGTTGAGCTACAAACACTCTGGTTTGCCTGCAGATCCGTTGCTGCAGTAACAAACATACATGCTCCACTTTAGAGTCTAAGTATCCAATAACACCATAAAAAGTCACTTTATTTGTCGCTAGTCGCACTTTTCGAAACAGGCGGTAGGCAAGTCTAACCTATTGCTAAATATAGCTACACAGTAGGTGCGTTAGGAGCACCGCTAAACTAAAACACATCTTTTCATTTTTTCTACTTACCAAATTTACTGGCACAGACAAAATGACGTTGGTTACAGTCCTAAATTTCGGTATCTGTAAGTTTTCGGTATACCGCCCAGCCTTACTCTTCAACCTGCTGGGCAATTTGGAGGTCAGTTGGATGTACAGTAAAGTATATATTGTCACAGGAGCTACTTTGCACTTTTCTAACATTGTCATACATCCCCTACCATAAGCAGGTCCAACGTAGCGAACCTTCCCAACACAGATTACAAGGCCTGTGTAAATTAATTTGCAACCATACACTGTACTGATCCAAGACAACCAGCAGAGGGTGCTTTAGGCTCCCAATAAGGACTTTTGGAGGCAGTAAAGAATACACTTTGATATGGTTGTATGCCAAAATAGACTTTAGAGCTTGACTTAATGAAAACAAGAGCAAAGCTTGAAGAAGTAGGGACAATGCTAAAACATCCCCAGTCTTAAAGAGGCAGTTGCAACCTTCAGGGACATTCTGGTCCACACTCCATACCAGTCGGTGGCGGTAATGCACCAATTTGTTCATTGTCAACCACCAAACATCACATACAAGAAGAATGGCACGGTGTTATGTTTAGGCTAATAGGAACATGCTAACTGTAGTTGATGATTAAAAGTTTGTGAAAAATACATTGCTTATAATCATCAAGGTTATAGGCGGTAGATTATTTTGGGACAAGACGTAAGACTTTAATTGGACTGTTGTGGATGTAAAAAGACCACTTGTGCTCGAGCTCGGTTCTGTCAATGATGTGAAGGCTGCAAATGGTGAGCTGCAAATAATTTTTCTTTCTGAGTGGGTTGGCAAAAATGTTTACAGTAGTGGTGTGCTGGCATTTGTATCCGTATTTGCATGGCTGCATCAATGGGACCCAACCTCATGTCAAAGACTTCTGCTGGGATTCCTTACATAGAAAACATTTAACGGATTGAAATGTTTGTATAATTGTGTTTAAATGACTTTTGTTGTAAAGTGACCTGAGATTTGGCGCTAAATAAATAAAAGTGAACTGAAAGTGAATTGAATTTTTTGAGTGAAATTCAAAATAGGCATAAAAAAATTTGCATTACACTTCTAATTCCCATTATTATCAATTTTAATAATTATGGATATGCAATATTGATTGATCTTTTTCCATAAATCCAGCAATGAACAAGTAACCAAGAGACCAAAATAAAGGCCACTGTGGCTATAAAACCTTAAAAAGAAGAAGAAAAAAACTGTTGGGGGACGGTTGTACGCCGCAAAGACTTATGGGTAATGTGTTGGTGTTAGTTGTGGAAGTTCTCCGTTATAGTTATAGTTTGTCTTCCAAATGTAGCCGTGCTCCTTGTTGTTGTGTTGTTGTCAGTGTTTGGTGGTTATTGTCCGTGTGCCACCATAGAGATGGCGGTCAGCAGGAGTTATATGTCTGCCCTACAGGCAAACTTATCACTCCAGTGACTCATTTCATGAATTATCAATCAATCACTCAAACTTTATTTATAAAGCGCTTTTCCCACTACATAGAGCTTTACAGATTAAAATGACCCCACAAACCCCACCCTTCCCAAACCCAAAATAAAATCATCATCACAACTATAGCCCCCAACCACCCCAGATGAGCCAGAAAACACCATCATGGGAGCCATCTGCATCGGCAGCAGCGGATCAACAGCAGCCAAGGTGCTGACCCAGGGCGCCCAGAGAAGGGAGGGCTGGTAAACCCCACCTCCACCCAGGCACTGCCCATAGAGCACCCAGGCAGCCACAGCCAACCACCGCCCCTGATGCAAAGGGCTCCCACAGAGAAAACACTGGAAGGATGATTAAAATAAGAAGACTGATAGCATCCCAAATTATAAAATATAAGAGAATGATAAGATATGATTAGATAAAAATGCAAAGCAGAAAAATAATTAATAAAATAATAATCAGTTAAAAAATAAACTAAAAATTCAATCAAATAAAACATGCAGAGCGATTAAACAGATATTAATAAATAACAATCAGTTAAAAGCTCGGCTAAAAAGGTGAGTCTTGAGCCTGCTCTTAAAAACATGAACATTCTCTGCGGTCCTGAGATCCTCTATCAGCCTGTTCCAGAGGTGAGGGCCATAATAATTGAAAGACGCCTCACCATGAGTCTGTGTCCTGACTTTAGGAGTGATAAGGAGACGGCTGCCAGAGAAGCGCAGAGACTGCGAGGGTTCATACGCTAAAAGCATTTCTGACAGATAAGAAGGCCCAAGACCATTAAGACACTTAAAGACCATTAAAAGAACCTTAAAATCGATCTTAAAACATACAGGGAGCCAATGCAGGGATTCTAAGACCGGTGTAATGTACTCCTTCCTCCTAGTCTTCATCAGGACACTTGCTCCTAAATTTTGTAAAAGCTGTAAACTTGACAGTTTTTTTCTGGAGACCAGAAAGGCATTACAGGAAGGGCATTACAATAAGAAATTCTACTGGTGATAAAAGCTGCATTAGCGTCTCCGTATTGCCCTGAGAGAGAATGGGGCGGACTCTGGTGATGTTCTTTAGGTGATAAAAACCAATTTAGCAATATTTTTAATGTGAGGGATAAAAGTCAGCTCAGAGTCAAAAATCACACCCAGGTTCTTCACTTGTAAGGAAGGATTAAAAGACAATGATTGTAGTTTTGGTAAAAGTTTCTCTCTTTGAGCCTCAGGACCGATAATTAAAACCTCAGTTTTGTCCTGGTTGAGCTGGAGAAAGTTTTCTGCCATCCAGGATTTAATGCTTAAAATGCAGTTAAAAAGTGCATCCATTGGCCGTGTGTCATCAGGAGACATGGATATGTACAACTGTGTATCATCAGCATAACTGTGAAAGTTAACTCCATGTCTCCTGATAACACTGCCAAGAGGGAGCATATATAGGTTAAAAAGCACTGGGCCTAAAACTGAACCCTGGGGAACACCACATTTATTTAGTTTGAAACCGTGATATTTATGAATGAATAAACAACATGGAGAAAAATGAACCCCATTTATTTGCCTTATGACAGGCTAATTTAACTGCTCGATTATGTGGAAGAAGAAATGATGGGTGCTTGACATTACTTGTTCCTGAATAAAGAAATATTATTTAATTCAGACCTAAATGGTGCTAGAGAAAGACATGATGCTTCATTAGCTTCTCCAAACTCTATTATTCTCTCCTCACATTTCCTCCAGTTGCCAGGTCAGAGGGGAAAAAGTGACTGATCTAAAAAAACAGGAGGGAATGGGAGTTAATAGGCAGCTCCTCTGCAAACTCTGGGGGTCATTATGAATAGGAAGTAATCACACAGATGAAATATTCAGCAGCGAGACACAGGGCTGGAATCTGGGATGGGGGGAGGGCAAACGGAAGAGGCAGGTAAATATAATAATGTTCGTCTCATGTGATCGTCCCTGTAGGTGGCGGACAGTAAAGAGAAGTGATGACTGATGTGGACATGAGGAGAGCTGGTCTAAAGTTACAACTCCAGCAGCGGCTTCAGAAATCATCCCTGGTTTTCATTCACCGAGCCTCTGTTTGGGCACTCAGTGAAGATCCATGTCTGAGCGGCACCAGCGTTCTGCCAATGTGACTGATTGATCCGGGTAGATGAACAGTAAAGATTAAGAGGATGACAAATAGGCATGCTGCTTACACAGCGCTTGGGGCTTAATCCTCCAACCCCTCCACCCCTCGGGCTCCCTTTTGAGGACCTGCTGCCGAGGTGGACACGCAGACGGCGACATTCCCAGCGGGGAGGAAGACACGGACCTGTTGAAACTCAACAAGTGTTGGCTCAAGCCCTCCGTCTGCACCTCCACACCCAGAATTGAGGAAATCTTTGTTTTCATATACTTCAAAGTCAGAAGAGAGAGAGAGAGAGAGAAACAGTTCATCATTTGTAAAATTTCCAGAGCAGAATGATGGAGGATCACCTGTCGAAGATCCCCATGATGCCTTCATCTTCTCCAGCCGAATCCTCAGCCAGCGGTGGGACGGAGGACAGCAGAGGAGGTAAGAAGGCCACAAGTCAGCTGCAGAAACACGTCTCCATGGGGCCTCAGAGATGGGATGTAAGCTTGGAGCTGAGTGGGAATCAAAGCAAACATTGATTTTATTCCATCTATTCATAATATACATTTTTATACCACAAGTTTAAATGATTATTATGATGGATATATTAGTGGTAAAAAAAAATTCTAAGCAAAACAGGTCTAAATAAACGGTCCAAGCTTATATAGACCTGTTTATCCGTCTTCTACTTGCATCTCATTTAGAAGCATTAAATATTGAAGATGAACCATGGTTTGGTTTTTTTTAAAAGGGGAAATATTAAAGTGTCAAATCCACATGTTTAAAAATATTTTTAAAAAATCATAATAATGCATTTTTATTAATACTAGCACACATACTGAAAGCAAATCTGTCACCATAAACTGTCCACGTTGAACTTTTTCAACTAAATTCAGTTTTTTGTTGCATCAATTCCTTGTTTAAGCTGCTGTTCTGCAATTTGGTTGTTACATCTCGACTGAACTTGGTCGCTCTTTTAACCCGCTGTCTTTTACATCAAATATTTACTTATGGAAGTCACACATTTTAAATGATTATCAAGGTAGTATTTCAAAAAATACAAAGACAAAAATTCCTTTACTTTCAGTAAAGAGATTTTAATTAAGAGGATAGAAGAAACCCACCACCGTGAGTGTTGTTCCAAAGTTTTATCTGACTGTTGGTGCAGCTGGTGGGCCCGTGTTGCACTAAAACAATACCCAGGCCCCAGATGAATGGCACCATAACGGACCAGAGGCTTTATGTGGGTTTTTTGTGTGTGCGTGTGTTTGAATCGCAGCCAAGAGTCCAGCTCCGGGAAAAGCTCTGAGTCCAGCTCTGGTGTGCAAAGTGTGCGGCGACACCAGCAGCGGGAAGCATTATGGCATCTACGCCTGCAACGGCTGCAGCGGCTTCTTCAAGCGCAGCGTGAGGAGGAGACTCATCTACAGGTCAGGCCAACCACTCATTTCACAGTTACATTTTTACCTCACCATGCATGCAATCAGTTACTGCTTAAACAAGACAATTATTGGAGAATTACAGACATTTTTTTATGAAACTCCCAAAACCATTAAAAAGTCAAAAACGTCTGAAAAGTGCTATAATCTGCGCATATTAAGGTTCCTTTGTTGATTTTAAATATAGATTTAAACATTTCATCCCTAAAACTGTAGACTGTCATTTCTTAAAAGGATGCATTAATATTCCAATCTTTAATAGCTTATAAATTCTTATTTTTCCATTGATTTCCGGTTCTCTTTAAGTATTTTTTTATTTACCCTACTGGGACATAAAATAAGAAAATGTGCAACAATGTCTTTTTTGTTTGTCTTATATGAACATTCATTTTCACTAGATGTTTATATTAGGCCTACTTAGAGTATTTGTTTTGTCAGTTAACTTTAACTCAAACATTTTTTTTCTTCTACAGATTTTAAAATAAAGTTTTCTGGTCTTTTTTATTCAAGTTGAGCAGAAATATCAGTTTATGCCGTTTTATTGTTACATTATGAACCTGGAGGAAGATGAGAAGCCGTTTTGTCAGTGTGGAGCCCCCCTTTTAAAAGCCTCTCTGGGCCAACAGGTGCCAGGCTGGTACCGGGATGTGTCCCGTGGACAAAGCCCATCGGAACCAGTGCCAGGCGTGCCGGTTAAGGAAGTGCCTGCAGGCGGGCATGAACAAAGACGGTATGTTAGTCGGGTAGAACTGCTGCTGTGATAAACGGACACGTTTAGCTGCGTTTCCTCCCAAACTAACCGAGCTGTGATTGTGCAGCCGTGCAGAACGAGCGGCAGCCTCGCAGCACGGCTCAGGTCCGTCTGGACTCCATCGACGTGGACCCTGAGAAGGAGCACCTGGCCACCACGCGGGAGCCCACCTCCTCCTCCTCCTCTTCATCGTCCTCATCCTCTTCCAGCGGCTCTGTCATCACGTGGCCCCACATCACCTCCTCCATGTCCATCACCTCCTCCTCTGTGGCCCCGCAGCGCTGCGTCAGCCCCCAGAACAACCACCGCTTCATGGCCAGCCTCATGACGGCAGAGACCTGCGCCAAGCTGGAGCCCGAGGACGGTGAGCTGGACCTGTTCCTGTTCCCTCTGGACACATTTACACATTCATTCACAGAATACGCCAAAAGTAGAATAGAATTTATTGTAATGTGAGTCTGTGGCTGGAAGAAGCAGATATGAAAAGTCCAACATGTTCAGCAACTTCAACATTCCTCCTTGTCAGCAACGTTTCCAGTCTAAAGCCCTTCTCTCTCTGGTTGCAGTTGATGAAAACATTGACGTGACGAGCAACGAGCCAGAGAGGGCGTCCTCAGAGTACCACATGGCTTTGTACCCGTCCAGTTCCGAGAACGTCTACGAGACGTCGGCGAGGCTGCTCTTCATGTCGGTGAAATGGGCCAAGAACCTGCCGGTGTTTTCCAACCTGCCCTTCAGAGACCAGGTGAGATTCCCGCCGGAGGTTTTACAGCCAAACCAGAACACGTTCGGTGGATTGTCATGATTGTTTGGTTTACTTTACGCCACGTTAAGACTTTAAACTTTGTGAAGGTTTCAACTGGATGGGACGGAAATCTGCTTAGTACGGCCTATTTATTGCATCACACTTGCTTAAAAGTAAAACATAACCCAAAGACCTATATTGTAAAGAAAATAAACAGTTCTATAATACAATATTTTAAAAATAAAAATGAATTAAATTTGAAAATACAATTTTAAATGTAATATAAACTCTGTTCATGACTACATTTCAAATACCAATTAAATAATTAAATGTATTATTCTATTTGTCTTTGTTTTTAAATACATGCCTTATATCTATGGTACTTTTATTAAATAAAATATTAAAATTATGATTTATTTATATGAAAATACATTATTTAAATGTAATCTGGACCCTGTTAATGACCATATATCAAATACGATTAAATAATTTTTACAGATATGCCTTATCTATAGTGCCTTTATTACTTTAAACATTAAAGTTATGATATATTTATTGGAAAATAAATAATTTCAATCTAATATATATATATATATATATAGAACCTTATTCATGACCATATTTAAAATACCAATTAAATTATTAAATGCATGATGGTTCAATTTATATTTTTAAAATATATGCCTGTTATGTAGAGAGCCACTAAACAGGCATTTATCATTTGAAACCTTATACGTTATCTTAAAGGAAGGAATATAATAAATTAATTTGTTCTAATCACTTCTATATGATATTGTTTAACCGTCCTGTTGTTTTTTTCCCCCAGTTAATTTGAAAATGAAATTTCTTGCCAGGAGGGAATAAAGTACTTGAAGAAATACTTTTCTTTTTTTTAAAATAAAATTTAAAGCCAAATTTAAAAAGAATTATTTGAATTATGTTTGTTCAAGGATAACAACAATGGAATCTTCAGATTCCACCTATTAATTTTGATCGTTTTCCTATTTTTCCCCCTCTCAGGTTATCCTGCTGGAGGAGGCGTGGAGCGAGCTCTTCCTGCTCTGTGCCATCCAGTGGTCTCTCCCCCTGGACAGCTGCCCACTGCTCTCCCTGCCCGACCTCTGTCCCGGCATGCAGGGCAAAACCAGCTACACCAGCCTAGACCTGCGCCTCCTACAGGAGACCTTCAGCCGCTTCAAGGCCCTGGCTGTCGATCCCACAGAGTTTGCCTGCCTCAAGGCCGTCGTGCTGTTCAAACCAGGTCAGGCCCAAAGCAGACAGCTTTTAAAGACTTGAGACTTGGACAAAAGCGAGGAAGCTTCAATACGTGTTCTCCTTTTCCGAACAGAGACTCGAGGTTTGAAGGATCCAGAACAGGTTGAGAACCTCCAGGATCAGTCTCAAGTCATGCTGGGACAACACATCCGCTCACACTACCCCACTCAACCAGCCAGGTAACCTCATATCCTCATAACTGTTCTGAAAGCTTTGTATGTAACTGTAAAATATAATATAACTTTTTCAAGTATTATTCAAATACCAGCTAAAAAAGAAAAAAAAAACTTAATATATAGTATATTTAATATAAAACCAGACTTATACCAGATATGTTTTGATGTTTTCAACTCAAAATAGAAGGCATTTTACTCCAGTTGCGTTTCTTGTACTTTATGGCCGCTAGATGGTGCCAAAACACAAACAAAGTCCATTTTAGTGTTACCATTTTAATGTTTGGTAGCCCGAATTTAGGGCTTAATTTAATATATGATGCTGGGAACATCGTATTGTTGAATGTATTTAATGTGTTAAGACATAAAAAAAAAAGTTTTTCCACCAAATGTTCAGAATAGCGAAAAATCTGTGTATTTTTATGTCATTGAACAATGAAACTTATAAACAGAAGAAAAAAAACTGTCAGCTGAAAAAACAAACAATTGGTGTAAAAGAAAATAAACATAGATACATGTTAAAAATGTTGTAGCTTCAAGTAAACTTAAAGTCAAAATGAAAAAACTGAAATCAATATAAAATAGCTATACATTTTAAAAATATAATACAAATGACATTAAACAAGACACAAAGCTAAATATTTAACATGAAATAACATGTTTTTGAGGTTTTGTAACCTTTTATCATGAGCTTAAATTGTAAGGTGGTTCATTTCGTCCTCTGATGCTGAATCCTTCATGATTTGTCGATTCTGTTCAGGTTCGGAAAGCTGCTTCTCCTCCTTCCCTCTCTGCGCTTCGTGAACTCAGAGCGGATAGAGCTGCTGTTCTTTCACAGGACCATCGGAAACACTCCCATGGAGAAGCTACTGTGTGACATGTTCAAAAACTAATCCACCCACCGTTGGGATCCCATGCAGTCATTGCTAAACCTTCCTAACTGGACTAATTATTTGCTCTGTTTTCTTCTATTAACATATTTAATAATTATGCATGCTGTTATCTTTTGTAAAGATCCCTTTATTGTTCGCTTATTGCTTCCATGTCAAGTCGTTTTGGCTGATATAAAGCATTTCAGTCCCTGTGATCATCCTCTGTCAGTTTGCATCATATTTAGATGCTGATTTGTTTCTTGTTGGGAAGACGTGACCCAAATCTTTGTCTCCTGTCATTAATGGGAATCCTGTGTTTGTGTTTTCATGTCTTATAAAGTGAAAACAACTCTAATAAGTATTGATCTTTTATTTCGTCGCTCCACATAACAGCTGCTGCAAATTAAAAATGTGAGATTTATTCAAACACTCTATTCAACAGCCCCCTCTGCTGTCTGGATGAAACAAAACCAGTTGTAGAAAACCTCTTAAAAGAAAAGGCTAATTTAGAGGAATGTCACTATTGCTTTATTTCTTTATAATGATAGGAGATCCGATCCTTTCTGGTCTACTTTAATGTATGTTCCTGGCATTATCTCTAAGATAATGAGTCACAGACGCACTATTCACATATTTAAAGAGGTCATTATGAGAGACGGACATTTAGAGAAGAAACAGAAGTCATCTTCTATATCCTGCTCAAAATGCTTTAACTCTAGGTTACTGCATCTCCAACTTATAGAAGAACAACAACAACCAATACGTTCTCTCATTTCTCCAACAGGAAAGCAGTCTGCCTTCAATATGCAAGCAGAGATTTGGATGTCTGATCTTTCCGCTCATATTTTTGTGCTTTGGTCATTTCTTTTCACCACCAATTTTCAGTTTGCTGAGGAGGTTTTTAATAGGATGTTCTAGAAGAGCTGGGCGATATGATCTCAAATGCATATTTGGATATCATCTAAAGCATGTGCGGTAACGATATGTACTGTGATGTATTATTCTTTTTTTTAAATGTATTTATTGGCAAAATTCAACTTCAAAAATGTTCACGGTGCATTTACACCACGTTTGAAGCTTCAAGGGCGTCAGGTTTACATGTAAAGTCAATGTAGAAACACGCGTCAGGGGGTCCCGATTCCCGCGTCATGTCTGAAGCAGATTTGCGTTGCGAAAACAAATTTCTGCCTTGTTCGCTCATCATGTCAGCAAAATACCGGCGTCGTTTTGTGCATTCGCGTGTCACGAGCACTTTTGCTACTGCCACCAAAGTTGAAAAGTCTGAACTTCGGCATCAATTCGCGCCGTGTCATCTAATCAGGAGCCATGTGACGGGGTATCAGTGATGCTGTGACGGACATGGAGTCACAGCAACAGCATGATATGGAGTAATGGCCCGTTCTATGTGTAGGCTACCCCGGAACGCTGAAATTCGGACTTCCGAGTGGGGAAAATCAACTGGAACGCCGTCTGAAGTCGGACTTCCCACTTGGAAAAGTCTGAGATTTTTTTTTTAAAACTCTGACTTTGACTTTCAATATGGCCGCTACTCACGTTAACAATAGTAACTTGCCAGGAACGGTGCACCATCTCTGTCCAGCCCAGCATGTGCGGCCGTGGCTCGACCTGGCCTCCAGCGAAGCTGGGCCCGCTCCTGCAGAACAGAAATGCCTTTTTACAACGCATATCTGCTTCTAACTTGAAGCGGAAGCCCCTGACACGAGTAAGCGCCCCTTCTATATTGACTTCACATGTAAACCTTATGGCAATGCATTCGGTGTAAATACACCATCCCAATTTATGAAAAAAATATTGTGTAAAATACATTTAAAAAATCCAATCTTTTTCTAAATTAAAGCAACATAAAATTTCTTACAACATAAAGATGAAGATATTAAATAAAATAAAAGTTAAATGTTGTGTTCAAAATTCTCTGCTTTCCTGGTTACTTATTTGTGAATTTAATATCACGCAAAAAGAAACCTGGACATATTTGAGTTAAAAAGTTAATAAAAAGCAACAAAAAAACAGTTTTAACTTGCAATATATAAAGACAAACACTGAAAATCAGTATGTCCTCCTCGTATACCTGAAATATGTAGGCACAGCCAGGATCACAGTGTGCAATTACAACCATTTACTTTCGTCGTGATGAAAAACCGTGAGCGTACGTTTGATTTGCCGGTCTGTAGCCGTGCAGTGTGACATGCTTCCCAACATCAAGTTACTCCACCTACAACCAAAAGCAGCCATTGGTGGTCTTCAGGCGGTCAAAAACTCCAATTAAATTGTGCCTTATGTTAGGATAAATGCCAAACAAAGCTTACCTCAAGCTCGTTTTCAGCATTTAAGTATAAGGGCATTACTAACGACGAGAATAATCTCATTAATTTATTTTCCTATTACTGCTGAGGATGCAAAGTGACATTGTGGTTGAGTGAAGTGCAGTGGTGACAGGCTTTCACATAGCTGGACTTCAGCTGCAGGGAGAAAGCAGGCTTTGGTGATGTCTGCGTTGCAAATAAAATGATGATTTCCTGGGTGGAGGTATACTGTGAGTGGCCTGGCTGTCTGCTTCCTGTAAGACTGCGATGAGGTTAGTTTTAAGTTGGATATTTATGGTATATTACATGTGCCACCAAGCTGAGTGGACAGTGAGACCGATCTGAGAGCACATATTTATGCGAACGAATATTAACACCTGCTCTGTCCTGTAGCTCTGTCTCGGCTTGCTCAACACTATCTCTCCTCGCAGCTTCAGTTATATGTAAATGAACCTCACCAGTAGCCAATCACAGATAGGTCGTTTTAATGCAGAGTGTTCGGTGGAAATACGGCATTTGCTGGAGTTAAAATCCTCCAATCAGAACTAGCAATTTAGAATGCTGAAAAAACAATTGATATAAGAAAAGAAAATGGCAGAAAATAATAGAATAAACACTTGAATTTTGCAGTCTAAGAATATTTTATTGGGTATATAAAGATAATTGCTTATTTTGTGCAATTTTTGTATTTACACATTTCTTAAGAAACTATGTGAGATGTAAAAAATGTTTTTTCTAATTTTCAGAAGTTTATTTTGTCCAGCTCCTGAATGGAAAAGACAAACTATTTGGTGTTTTTATTTATGGGAAACATACAATATATCCACCAATAATGCATCAATTTACTGTAGATTTTGAGTGCATGACCCAGATGCAATTATTGAGTCTTTTCTCCTATCGATCCACTATTGTTGAAGAGTATACAAGATGACTGTCACAGAATTCTAGGTGTGTGAGAGGCCTTGGATGAGAGAATAAAACCAAGTGTCAGCCATATTCGTACATAGTTTATTTTACGTGCACGGCGGGCCTCTTGTTTAGAACCCTCAAGCTTCAGCACAGATGCATGGGTTTATATAGCAGTCAGCCAGACCCTATTGAATCATCTCATGTCCGATCATTACATCATACAGTTATGGAAGGATAACTAACACTCTGTTCTATGCATCAGAGGATAATCACAAGACCAATAACAGAACAACATGGAATAGGTAAACACAGGATGTGTCATGAGGCAATAATGGATTTTTCACTTCAGTAGTAAGTAGTAAACAATAAGAAAATAGTTTTACTGGACAACCAGAATATAGATAACAATAAGGGACACTTAGTATAATGCTGAGAAAGACATTCACATGATCTGTCAGAAGTGTAAGACCAGATAATAAGATTTTTCATAAGTCAAGATGAGATGTTTACATACAATTGGTTCTTGTTTGTACATTTGGATTAACACAGCTGTCTAAGAGCTGAGTAAGACAATTAAACCTCTCTTAATGTCCCAGCATAATAAAAATTTCCCTCACAAAGACTATTGCACACACGTAGACTTCTAAAGTTGCGAGGAAAGCAGAGTTGAGCGAGCAGAGACACAGCTGCACGCAAGCACAGATCAGGTGTTATTGTTCATTCACGTAGATATGTGCTCTTAGATCAGTTTTACTGTGCGCTCAACTTGGTGGCACAAATATTACACCATAGAAATTAAATTGACCTACATTTGTTTCATCGAAGGGGAGACTCCCTCAAATGTCACAGTGAGAAATCAACTGATATATCGCAGCGGAAAGCTCGCTCATGAAGGCGATGGTTTTGGTTAGGTTTTAGTTTTCGATAAACCTCCATACATCCAGGAAAATACATAAACACCTGTGAGATCTACTAAAACAGTACCCCAAAAACACTAATAAATTTGTGAGGAGGAACATGACCTACTGAATTGTTAAAAAAATTAACATATGTAATATTTCTTATTAATATGTCACAGTTAAATATGTGATTTTTCTTAAATAGCTTCCAATTCATGTGACTAAGTGACACCAAATCAATCCTTGAATGTCTTATTACATCTAAAGAACCAGACAACATTTTTTATTCACATTTAAATGCATAGAGAATTTTATACATTAATATTTTATTGTAATAATTCACGTTTTCCTTGTACAGCTTCCATGTCATGTGACACTAAATCAGTCTTTAAATGTTTTACTACAAACAATTGGATAGTGCTCTTTTCATTGTGCAGTATTACAGATACAGATATTTGCACAAAGTAATGGAAAGATTTTCCTTTGTTTCTTTATATCCACATTTCTGTCTTAGTTTTGTGTGTGTGATTTTTATTTGTGTATATTTAATTTTTTCTGTATAGAGCAATAATCTTATTGAGTCAAGTTGAAATACCAAATGTTCTAAAATACTGTACATGGTGTTTTTTAATGTCTCAGTTAATTTGCTAAGTAACTAATTATTTTTTACAGTGTGGAAACTGAGTTACTAACTCAATTACATTTTGGAAAAAGAAGTTTGTAACTATAACAAATAACTTTTTTTATGTAAGATGCCCAACACTGCTCGTTTTGAAGAAAAGGGCATCCCAAACTATCATCTTTTTCCCAGTTATGAGCATCTACAGATTTGTCTTTTCTTCTTCATTTTCGTTTTGCCATTTGATTCTGTGCCGCAGCTAGCGCTTGTTTACAATTCCTTGTTAACATCTTGAGTCTGTCTATCTGTCAGCTTACAGTGACGTATGCTGCGTCACTGGTGACGGCTCTTGGCGCATCCTGCTACAGCTAGACGTCCTGTGGTTTGACCAACTGAAATCTACGGCCGTGCAGTGTGGCACACATCTAGAGCTCGGTGGAGCTCACACAGAGAAACAGTCTGATCCCAGCGTAACAGCTGTCATAAAGTAAAAAAAACGTAGGGGGAAAAAATCATTCCTGCTTCACAGCATTTAAATTTTAAATCGAAAACAATTTTAAAATGAAAAAACACAGTTGTCCAAATACTCTCATAAAAACATCCAGAGATAAACGTGTAATTGTGTTTTATGTACTGTGGTGCGTTTCATAAAAAAATAAATATATTTGATATACAGTAATCTACACTTGGGCAGCATTTTGATATTCATTTCATCCTATACCCTTCAGCAACATGTACAAAAAAACAGCCTATCGTAGTTACTTTTCTGCTTCAAATTGGATGTGATGCCAGAAAAGTGACTGACTGACGTACTTCAGCTAAATGTCAGCTTGATAAGAAATGTCATTCAGTACTTCCTTCTTCTTCTTTTTCTTCTTCAAGCAAAAGCTGAAGCTGTCAGGTAGAAAACAGGCCATGATAACAAACACATTTTTCATCTCCGAGCTCAAAGCTCTGAGCTGAAACGTGAATCTTAGAAGCAGAAATGAAAGCTTTGCGTCAAAGTGGAGTTGATAATCATCGGCGAGGCTCTAATTGAAATATAACTATGGACAGCAAATTGCCTCTGGTAAATGAGCTTTAGCTTTCTTTCCTCAACATAGTTGCAGCTGACTGTCAGAAATCTTGTGTCAGGTGCTTATACACTGAGCGGTCACATGAATGAGCTCCTGGATTGAGACTGGGAGATATATAACTTCCAAAAGAGAAGAGGGAGTATCAGATTTCACAGAAAAAGATTTGTTATAAAATGACAAAAGCTCCCAAGTAGCTCCTCCAACTTAAAGTTGTTCCATCCAGAGTCTGTAGGTGTTTTTCAGAAAGTTTTAATTTTACACAGGAAAAAAAAGCTGTTCCTCACGTGTCCGTGCTCTAATTTTGACCTGTTTTTTTTTACTTGTGTCAGACAAAGGTCCCCTTTGTTTAAATAAGGGGTTTTCATCTTATTATAGGATTAGTTTCTTAAGCAACAGGCAGTGTGCAAATATTTTTGGCTGTGGAGTTGCAGTAAAGCCTCCATGGCATACACCATCTGGAAAAGAAATCACACAATCCGGTGTTTCAGGGTGGAAACAATCTAATTTTGGATGAATGATAAGGCATTTCACAAAATTATAAAATGATATTAATCCAATGAACCAGATTCTAAGCGTGCATGATTTCAACTTTTGCCTTAAAGTCCTATATACTCTCTTAGCGTTGCTCTGTTGAGTCCAGGGATACTTCTGCATCATTCACATTTATTCTTCAACGTTCATGCAGAGAGGATAAAACTAACTCACTTTCTGGAATAACAGATCGATGTAAAAGGACACCGCTACTAGGGGACTTTTGTTAGGTTCCTGTTGAATAATTAACAAAGACAGAAGCTACAAAGACACCTGGTTAACTAATGTCCTGAGCAGATTTAATGAAATTATTGAAAGAATTTTGTGCATGACAAAACATTCAAAACATGAAGGGCCTAATTTTGGTAACCTTAACCTAATCTAAATCTTAATTTAAAAGAGGAAGATTTCAGGTTGTGATTTGTTATTTATCTCGCTTTAACAGTAATACGCTCAATTATTTTAATAATTTTTTTTCTTTTTTGGGGGGGGTGAAAGTCCAAGGACAAACTCAAAGATGGGTTGTTTTGAACTCAATGAATACCGACACAGGTAGAGATATTTTTTGGGGTATCTTTTAGCGAGAAAAGTTTGTACAACACCTGAAATCTATTGTTTTAAAAAATATGCATGTTACAATATTCAGCATTTAGGTAATGCGAGTGCTATATTATGTATTTCCACTAATTATCTCTCAAACACATGGGAGAAAAAAGATCATCAGTTTTTATCCTTCTTCTCTTTGTTTCCGTTCATTTAAATCGTTCTTGTTTTTGCCCTCCCCTCCTTTGCTGCTGTTAATCTGTTGCGCTGAGCTCTCAGTCAGACCCAACTGTATCGGGGGATACCAGCCAAACTTTTCACCAGCACGTTGCAGCACCAGCAGATTCCTGGGAGAGAAAAAAAACAAACATCCTCTGCATCCTTGTTTTCCACACTTCACCTGTTTGACTCCAGTCAAACAGCCAAGATGAATCAGAGCAAGACTGAGATTGAGCCGTTTCAGTATTCCTACTACGACTACTCTGACTGGTACTCCAACCCAGAGCCGACCAAACCCCCTAAAGAGTGAGTAGAAGAACTTAGACCGTTGGTGCTTTTTTTCCTTTTTCATGCTTCAAAAACCTTTTGATATGATCCCTCCTTTTCCTCAGAGTAATTTTACCCTGTGACCCAACTGCAGATGAGAGGTACTTTCACATATGCATCCTGTCAATATCTGTAAGTACGCACAGCGGTAACTGCATATTTCATTAGAATTGTACAGTATCTGCTAATTAATGTAACTGCAGTTTGTAGGAGATATGAGCTCATATAAACATATTTATCTTAACTATTACAACGTTTTGGATTCAAAACTTTGTTTGGGAAAGCCCTCGGTTTATAATGATGCTTGTTGTCCATTTGCATCTGTTTACGAGAGAACAATTTAAAAACTTGGCAAGAAAACTTTTTCTTCTATAACAGATGTGACTCTATTTTTCTCTCAGTAATTGATGTAAACTTCAGCAGGAGGACTTTTTGCTACTCGTCAGATATAATGAGACACTGTGGCCTGAAGAGAATTCTTTTTCCTTCAAAGCAAACGTTTTCTTGGAGTCAAACCCTCAGACGCATTTTATCATACAGCAACTACAAATTAGTGAATCAAGGAAGTGTCCACTGTTAGGTGTAAGATATTCTTACTTTTGGCCCTAATGCCACCCCGTAATTTGGTAACATGAGACCAAAATTACACATTTGCTTAAATACAAAATGCTGTGTGTGCAGAAAGCCTTTCGTTGCCCTTCACCCCCCACTGAAACATGGCGATGGCAGTATTATACTGTGGCTAAGCTTTTTTCCAGCAGAGACAGAGAAGCAGGTAAAAATTGATGGAAGGTGGGTGGGGCTAAAACAACCCTGAAAGCCATTGACGAAAAACCCATTATAGGCAGCCAAAAACTTTAGACTGAGTCAAATGTTCACCTGTTTAGAGTAAACCACGTTACCGTTTTTGTTAGAATGGCTAAATCAAAGTCCAGACCAAAACCAAACCAAACTGACAATCTTTAGAAAAGCTTTAAACACACATCCAGAGATGCTCTGTATCATAACTGATCAAAGGGGGGATGACAAGATATTGATTCAGAGGGGATAAATACAAACTCATGCCATACTTTTCCAATTGTTATTCACAATGAAATCTTTTCATTTCTGTGCATGCTTTGATATTCATATCACAACACTTTCGGAAGGCTTTGAAAGCTTTCCTTGTTTGTTTGTCTTGATTTGCATTTCTTGTATAAATAAAGTTTATTTGATTCCTCTTTGCCTGCAGTTCTTGATGATGCTGATCCTGGCAACTCTCACCAGGAAAAACAAATTGTGCCAGGGGTTCGCACGAGGGTCATCCAGCATTTTTAGGTGAATATATGAAAACCTGAAATAAACTGTCTTCTTTAAAAAAAATAAAAAAATCCAGATAATCTAAAAGTTTCTCTCCATTCCTTTAGTCCAGCTAACTTCCTGGACCAGACTCAGCAGAAGGGCCTGGTCATGGCAGTTTTTGGATTGGTCTTCAGTAGGCTGGCCATGCTGATGATCGCCCCAGACCCTCTACCATTCATCAGAGATACTCCAGCGAGCATCAAAGGTGTCAATGAAAAAAGTCTGTCTTCGCGGCTGACAGAAATATACCTTTTGCTCGTTTAATTCGCCATGATTTTACATCAACAGCATTTTCCCCACGTATGTTTGCAGAATACATGAAGATAATTGCCATTTTCTACTATCCTGTCCTCTATTATCCGCTGCTGGTCTGTGGCACTCTGCAGAACAAAGCAGGTTATGTTTTTGGGACGCTCCTTTCCTTCACTCACTTTGGGGTCCTGGTGTGGCAGAAGTTTGACTGTCCAAAGACACCGGAGGTGAAGCAACCCACAACACACAACCTTGATCTTTAGGAGGGCCCCATGCAGCAGGGGTCGAAGGCCCGTGTCCTGCAACTTTAACATGTGTCTCTGCTACAACACACCTGAGTCAAATAATCAGATTGTCAGTAGGACTCTGGAGAACCTGAACCTGCATGCTGAGGAGATAATTCAGCCATCTGAATCAGAAGTGTTGGACCAGGGACTCATCTTTAATATTGCAAGACATTGGCTCTTATGAACTAGAGATGCAGACTGAATGGCTATTACTCAGGGATGTAAGAAAATATCGATACACCAATATATTGCAATAATTTATGTGACAATATTGTATCTATATTTAAGAGCAATGTATCAATTTTTATTTAAATTGACTTGAACCGTTAATGATGACAGTAATTTTTGTAGCAAAATTAAAACTATGACCAATAGTTGGTGGATGTTTTCACCTTCTTAGTTCCAGGGGATCAACTAGACTTAGTAATATAACTGGATGTGCTACGTATTAAAAGGGTTGAGGTGATTAGAATGCTGTGACAGTTTTTCTACATTTAAATTCTGTTTTAAAAAATCACAATATATAGTCTTACTCATCGTATATATCATATTGTCTTCCCTGTATCGGGACACATATCGTATCACCAGAGTCTTGCCAAAAGATATCGCTCGAACTAATTGAATCTGAGATAAAAAATCACTCGGAGTAGCTTATTTGGATTTATGGCAGCCCAGCCAAGCACCTAACAGAGATTTTTGTCCCACTTTTAGCACAGAGTCTTCCTGCATTGAATATAGGTACAGAATGTGAATGTTGCTGATTCAACCACAGCACAATGCAACTTCAATTCCTATAAAGAAAAAACGTCTTTGTCAATACCTTCTGCGTCTGGGTGCAAACTTGCTGACAGAGAAGTATAAACTAGGCTTAAATGGGCCCAGCTGGACTGTCTACAGGGCACCCATTTAGAACAGGAACCTGTTGACTTATCTAAAGCCATTCAATCGAAACCACTTGAGCAGCTTAGCCCAGTTCAAGATGGATGACAAATATAGGTCCCATAAGATCACCCCTTTTTTGGTGAAGTTGTTGGGGCCTGCCCAATGCAATGCAAGGAGAGCCCATTCAATTGCATGGGCAGGCAATTAATGCGGGTCGTACCATAGCAAACACCCCCACAATATATAAATCAGAACGATCGTCTCGATCACGTCATCCGGGCTATTACTTTTATTTGGCGATTGGAGTAACCATGGTGACACAATTAGCGAAAAACCAAGCCCAAAAATCCCATAGGAAATGAATGGAGAAAGAAGTGAAAACTCATGAAAATCAATCATTTTTGAGGATTTACTGTGTCATCATACAATAACGTCGCAACCCCATTTGAAATTCAGGGTGTAGTTACTTCCTTGCTCTGTTCAGTAGTGAAGACCGAACTGTTGTGTTTTTTTCCCAACTTCACTTTGTTCGACCCAAAGTTTACCCCAAATCGCCATTTCTAGAGTGGAGCAGCTCGTTAAGACTTACCCTGTCTGATTCTCACAATAATTTCAAAATTTCCCTATGTCTCATGGTTTTCTCTCAGCAAGCTCCCGAGCACTCAAAGTGGAACCCAGTCTGACGACCTTCCTCCTATACTTTAACATTGTGACTGCTCAGGATTTTCTGAAATCGAGAGATGTTATTACTCATCTCTCTCTCTCGTTCGATCTTGGACTGTGAATAAGGTAGAGAGTTGTGCTGTGAGATTATCGAAGAAGAAGGATAAATCTCACTCACACTTCAAGAATTTTTCCGATACCTTGTACCGTTTTAGAATGGTAAGGATTTGTTCGGAGCACTTTAAAAAAAAAGGGGGATTAGGGAGATGTAAATTGAGTGTGTGAAAATCAGCTGCAGCTGTCACTGTCAGTTGTTGCTCGGCAACATAGCACCTTTGATCAGAGGTCATCAAAGTTCATCTCACAGTCTATATAATTTAGGGAAATTTAAAAGGGGCCTGCCACATGGTGCGTAATCACTACTAACCCCAATAAGAGGTTCTGTTGCCAAGTTAGATCCAGCAATAAAGTCAATAAGCTAAAATTAGCTTAACAAGCATGCTAATGCTAGCGAACATGTTTGCATTACTATAAACCCGATCAGTACAAAAGTATAGTCAAAAAGAGTCAAAAAGATAAAATGAGCTAAAATGCTAACAATAGCTAGCATGCTAATGCTAGCTAGCATACTAATGCTAGCTAGCATTGACTTAAAACGTGACTTAAAACATTACTCTAGAAATGGCGATATGGGGCAAACTTTGGGTCAAACACAGTGTAATTGTGGAAAAACCGTAAAAGCTTTCGACATCTGGTCTTCACTGCTGAACAGAGCAGGGATATAGCTGCACCTTGAAGTTTTTATGGGGTTGCTAAGTTATTGTATGGTTACACAGTAAATCCTCAAAGATAGTGTATTTTCATGATTTTTGACTACTGTTTCCATTCATTTCCTAGGGGATTTTTGGGCATGGTTTTTGGCTAATCACGTCGTCATGGTAACTCCAATCGGAAATAAAAATAACAGCACACATCGCACAATTGAGCTGGACGATTTGATATATACATTGTGGCGGTGCATGCTACGGTACAACCCGCATTAATTCCCTAAATCTTTCAAAAGTGAATAGTAATAGGTGCCTGCCCATGCAATTGTGCAGTGCATTGCGATGCATTGCACTGCTCTCCTTGCTTTGCATTGGGCAGGCCCCAACTAGAGAGTACTACATGGTACAATGCAGTACTACACAGTACAATACAGTACTACATGGTACAATGCAGTTTTACAGGGTACTACATGGTACAATGAAGTACTACACACTACTACATTGAAAATACTACACAGTACTACAGGCTAAAATACAATACTATGCTAAAATACAATACTACACAGTACTATATGGTACAATACAGTACAACAGAGTACTACATGTTAATATACAGTACTACATGGTACAATACAGTACTACACAGTACTACATGGTAAAATACAATACAACACAGTACTACATGGTACAGTACAGTACTACATGGCCAAATACAGTTCTACACAGTACTACAAGGTATAGTACAGTACTACACAGTAATACATGGCAAACTAAAGTAGTACACAACACTACGTGGTGAAATACAGTACTACACATTACTATATGGTACAATACAGTACAACATGGTACAATACAATAATAGATAGTACAATACAATACTAGACAGCACAACATGGTATGGTACAGTACTACACAGTATTACATGGTAAAATACAGAACTACACAGTACTACATGGCACAATACAGCACTACATGGTAAAATACAGTACTACATAGTACTACATGGTCAAATACAGTACTACACACTACTGCATGTGAAAATACAGTACTACACAGTATTACATGGCACAATGCAGTAATACGCAGTACTACATTGTACAATACAGTACTATATGGTAAAATACAGTACTACACAGTACTACATGGTTAAATACAGTACTACACACTACTGCATGTTAAAATACCATACTACACAGTACTACATGGTCAAATACTGTACTACACACTACTGCATGTTTAAATAGAGTACTACACAGTACTACATGGTAAAATAAAATTCTACATGGTCAAATACAGTACTACACACTACTGCATGTTAAAATACAATACTACACAGTACTACATGGTCAAATACTGTACTACACACTACTGCATGTTTAAATAGAGTACTACACAGTACTACATGGTAAAATAAAATTCTACATGGTCAAATACAGTACTACACACTACTGCATGTTAAAACACAGTACTACACAGTAGTACATGGTAATATACAGTACTACATGGCACAATGCAGTACTATGCAGTACTACATTGTACAATACAGTAATACATGGTACAATACAGTACTACACAATACTACATGGTCAAATACAGTACTACACACTACTGCATGTTAAAAATACAGTACTACACAGTACTACATGGTAAATTACAGTATACATGGTACAATACAGAACTACATGGTAAAATACAGTACTACATGGCACAATACAGTACTACGCAGTACTATATGGTACAATATAGTACAAGACAGTACAATACATTACTACACAGTACTAAATGGTAAAATACAGTACTACATGTAACAATACAGTACTACATGGTAAAACACAGTACAACACAGTACTACATGGTAAAATACAGTACTACATGGTAAAATACAGTACTACACAGTACTACATGGTCAAATACATTACTACACACTACTGCATGTTAAAATACAGTACTACACAGTACTACATGGTAAAATACAGTACTACATGGCACAATACAGTACTACACAGTACTACATGGCACACTAAAGTACTACACAGTACTACGTGGTAAAATACAGTACTACAGAGTACTACAATGGATGATACAATACTACACAGTAGTACATGGTACAATACAGTACTACATGGTAAAATACAGTAATACATAGTACTATATGGTACAATACAGTACTACATGGTAAAATACAGTACTACACAGTACTACATGGTCAAATACAATACTACATGGCACAATACAGTACTACGCAGTACTACATTGTACAATACAGTAGTACACAGTACTACATGATACAATACAGTACTACACAGTACTACATGGCACACTAAAGTACTACACAGTACTACGTGGTAAAATACAGTACTACAGAGTACTACAATGGATGATACAATACTACACAGTACTACATGGTACAATACAGTACTACATGGTAAAATACAGTACTACACAGTACTATATGGTACAATACAGTACTACATGGTAAAATACAGTACTACACAGTACTACATGGTCAAATACAATACTACATGGCACAATACAGTACTACGCAGTACTACATTGTACAATACAGTAGTACACAGTACTACATGATACAATACAGTACTACACAGTACTACATGGCACACTAAAGTACTACACAGTACTACGTGGTAAAATACAGTACTACAGAGTACTACAATGGATGATACAATACTACACAGTACTACATGGTACAATACAGTACTACATGGTAAAATACAGTACTACACAGTACTATATGGTACAATACAGTACTACATGGTAAAATACAGTACTACACAGTACTACATGGTCAAATACAATACTACATGGCACAATACAGTACTACGCAGTACTACATTGTACAATACAGTAGTACACAGTACTACATGATACAATACAACAACACACAGTCCTGTATGGTAAAACCCTTGCTGAATTTGTCAACAGAAGCTCTTATTGGGGTTGGTAGTGACTACGCACACTGTGGAAGGCCCCTTTTAAATTTCCTGAAATGTCTACTTCTTTATAAAATCATTTTATGGAGATCATAGGTTATTTGTTCAACCTGTGCCCGATTTTTCTTCCCGTTTCCGTCCCTTATTGGCTGACGTGAGGTTGCTAAATACTACCCATAACAGCAAAACGATTTGGGCTCCTTATGCAAATCAGTTCAAAACAGGCAACATATTTAATAACCCATATGGGTCCTACTTTGGCATAGAATTCGTTTGCATCAAATCTGTTTGGAAATATACAGGTCCCTTGCAACTAATACATTTTTTTTCAGCCCAGTTCCAAATCAAATGGGCCCTATATGTACTGTAAATGTCAACTGGTAAAGAACCAAGCATCCTGAAGGAATATATGTCGACCGCCATTAGGTCCATTTGCAAGGAGCTGGAACATAAAAGAGGCAATAGATTGTATAAGAAGTGGAATCATGAGTGTTGACCAAGCATCCAACAGTTCATAAACCCTCAAAGTGACCCATATATAGCTCCATCAAGGGCTGGTGACACTCATTGAAATTCTCCACGTTAGTGTCTGCTGACATTCAGCCCTCGTTTCGACTTACTGGAAACACATTGCTATTCACATTTCCTTTGAATGTTGAACTTGGTCATTTGTGTTTTAACTGTACATAACATATTGAAAAAAACATTGTTGAAATAAACACACAGGATTTGAGGGATTATTTTAGGACTTATACAATTGCTTATACTAAAAATGGCTGTACACCGAGAGGGTTAAAGTTGGAAGTGAAATGCAATAAAATTCTTACGATTGTATAGTTTTCCTTCAGCATTGTTTCATCATTTTTTTGACACCAGGCAGTATAAAAACTGATAAAAATTATTTATTATTTATTTTAAGCATCAAACATAAACGTTCATAAAGTGGGTTTTAAAGGATAAAAGCTAAAAGCCTCTTAAAACAGTGATGCGCCGACACATATATTGGGTATTGGGCCCATATCATTCCAATGTATTTTTACCAGTGAAAACTAACCGATACTTAAAATTTTGAGACTTTGCAAAAAAAAATTCACATATTTTTTTTATTTTTCACTTGAAACTTTTGTTTTTTCATTTTTATTAAAATTAATTTTTTTTATCTCCTTCACAATCATTTTTAATAACAAGCACAGAGTGAAAAAAACCTGTCTTCCAATTCATTGCATATTTATTTGTGTTGTTGAAGTATCGGCAAGATTCAACTATCAGTATCGTATTGATTTGAAAATTTGGTAGCGTTGCATCCCTAATTTTAATGTTTAATCTTTTAAAGTAATATTATAATAATTAAATTTGTTCAGAGCAAATTCTCAACAAGAAGCAAGTTGTACCAAAACAACATTTCAAGCCTTGAGAATAATTTTGGGTGAATATATGAGTAGAGATGGGGTTTTTTCTTTCCATCTTTGCAGATCTATAAGTATTATGCCCTCCTTGCAAGTCTGCCACAGCTGGCCTGTCTGGCATACCTCTGTGTTCAGTTTCCTATGCTGTTTATGAAAGGACCAAAGTCTGACGAGGTGAGAATTCAGATTTTATTACTCATTTAATATTTCTTGTGAAGATAAAAAGAACATACTTTTTATTTGCCAGATATGTGTGGAATCACACCAGTGTGAACTCTAGTTTGTTCGGTCATTTCTTCAATGTGCAAAGTAAGCAGAAGAATTTTAACAATGCAAAAATTAAGCATGCTGGTCCTAAGCAGATTGTGTAGAGCAGAAAGGTTTTAACACAGTGCTTTGAAAGAAATCTATCTAAAGAGAGGGCTTATTTTAAAAAAAAAGAAAAAAATATTCACTTTTAAATGTCATTTACTGTTGAGAAAAACTGTAGCATCGGTTTAAATTATGTCCAGTATTACATAAATCTTATATAACAACAAACTTTTCTTGCTTATAGGACCTCGACAGCAGCTACTACACAGATTATGTTAAGTCACTTTTCAAGAAAAAGTCCTCAAGTGTTAGGTGAGTGGAGATAAACTGTGACTGGATATGTTGGGTTCATTAAAAGAACAGTTCACAGTACTGTGCCCCTCCTTCTTGGATGAATGGATGTAGACAACTGATCAATGTAAGGAATATTGATAGGTTAATGGCATAAAAGACATCCATTTATAAACATGTAAAGAATCTTAGAGAGTTATATGAAACACTCCTGAGAGAATAAAGAAGTTCAAATGTTTAGTATTATGGTTGTTTGGTGTTTCAGGATGTTTTACCGATGCCCAGCTGTGAATTAAATTTAAACTCATGAGTATTCAGGCTGACAAAGTTGTGGCAGTTTGTTAAATAAATTCAAAATAGTAATATTAGAGAATGGTGGGTTAAATGTTTTCTCCTCTCTCTGCTTCTTCATTGCATGATAGCTCTTCAGAAACAGATAAACCACCACTAGTTGAGAGAATACTGGAGGTGCCAAAGAGTTACATATATTTACCTGAAAAAGGTGAGATTCTTGCTACTGATACCAATGCTTTTATGTTAATGTTATAAAACTTTATGATTAATAATTCTCCATTTCACTTCCAGTGTTTCAGTTCCCACTAAAGCTGGCAGTGTTGTCTTTTGTTACCTGTGTGGCCATCTATCACGTATGCATCTATGAATCAAAATTTTCTTTGTTTCTAGTAAGTGAACATATCAGGAGGTATCAGTGTTTTGCTCCTTAGACTGCGCTGTTGTTGGTTGTCCTGGTGGTCCCAACTCTGCACATAGTCCGTGCAGGAATTGATGAAAACATCGCCTTCCTGTTGCTTGGGTTTGGGATCGTTCTATCGGACGACAGGATGGAAGTAGTCAGAATTGTGACTTTCTACACCTGGTTGCTGGAAGGTATGTGGAGAAAATGTATTGTTTTGCATTTTCAAAAAATTTGAAACTTCTAAAAAAGGGAGTTTAATTTCATTTTTTCTCTTATATGCTGCTAGTGTGCTACCTCTGTGCGATGACACTGTCTTGTTCGGTCAGTCTTGTAATGCTAATGAGGTCCATGGTTCTTCACAGGTATGTGCAGAAAAAGATCTGAATAATAAGATACTCTTCTTTCAAAACATCATCAAAATCTTGTCGGACATGGGGAGCCTAATGTTGCATTCAGACCAAGGGCTTTGTCAGCGTCAGCAACGTCAAGATTACGTGTTAAGTCTATGGCGGAGGCCGTTGGAGGAGCATCACGGTCTCTGCAGCGCTTTGTAAGCTTTGGCTCTGTCAACTTTTCAATCTTTTCCTGCTTTTCATGCTTCAAAGCTCATAAAGTCAGCAACGCAGAAGTTCAGCTAGTTGAACTTTTGACGGTGCTGACGGGCCTGAAGCGGCATGTCAACCATCAGAGCTTATAATTGTAGTGATGTCACTACACGTATTTTGAATGTAGCGGGAGCAGGAAAAACCTACATTTAAGTCTAGAAAACGCAGATTTAAAAAAATCATAAATAACACTTACGGAAGACAGGACACCAACTACAGGCGCTCTATTCCTCCCGAAGAGCGCCTGTAGTTGGTGTCCTGGTAGGCGATTCGAGCTCCGATGCGACCAGGAGTCAATTTGGGCGCTGGAAAGAAGGAAGTACCGCTGAAAGCGAACCTCATCCATATGTTGCTCCTGGAGCAAATGGTTAAACTCCCGAACGTATCCGTAGAATAGGGTGTATCCACAAACGGAGCTTATGTAGCCGAAGTCGATGTTGTCTAGCTTTATTTAGCAAATAAAGCCAAGCCACTCTCTCAGTACTATCTGCCATAGTTCAAAATGTCCGGCAACAGAAGAAGCCCCGCCCTTGCTCTCTTTTTTGCTCAGAAGTGGCAGGCTTTGCAAGCTTCAACATAAAAGCGTCAAACTAGATGCTTTGTGAGATTTGAATGACGCTAACAAAGTCCTTGGTCTGAATGCAGCAGAAGTCTCCTCCTCTTCCGGTCAGCCCGTGGGTCCCCTGGCCGAAAAAATAGTGATTGGGAGTCAATGAAGCGATAAAAGTTATTTTCTGATCGGCTTTGTCTTACGTCCTGAATCACACATTTTTTGTACTTTGATTTAAATGATAACTAATGATGTACGTTTCGACTGTGTTTGTCAAGTGATTTGGAATTTATTTGATTGTAAAAATTTGCAATTAAAATCCCTACAAATCAGAAGTCAGAAGTTGCATATATGATGTCATGCAGCGAGTTAGCACTAGTTCTAGTATGTAAAACACTCACCTAGAGCTTGTAGAGCTTCTCCTCCATGCTGGCTCTAATTCCACCAACTGCTTTACCCCCAACATAGCTGTTACTTTCCACATGGTCAGATTTATAGTGGTGTCCTCGATGTTTAATACTCATTCCTTCATCCTGGAGGCTACGACCGTCGTATATCAAACTGGATCAGAAAATAACTTTTACCGCTCCATTGACTCTCATTCGTTTTTTTTGGAAGTAGGGGACCCATGGACCGGAAATAGAAGGGCATGACTTAGGCTCCCTATTGGTTTCATATCTGAATCTAATGAATATTTGGTTTTATTTCATTTAAGAACAAACCTGAAGGGGCTGTATAAGGGAGATGCGTATAAGAATTATAACAGCCAGAAGACCATCAGTCCGTCCAGATCTTCCGTTTTCTGCTGGATGGGTTTAACCGGATACCAGACTGCAATCGTTTGCCTCGGTGATACTTAAATTGATTATCAAAACATAACATATTTCATCTTACTTATGCATCATTTTATAAATGCAACATTTTCCCAATCAATTTAACATTGATTAAGGCAACATGATAATGATAAGCAATGTCCTAAGTCATGAAAAAAAAAGAATATATATATATCCATCCATCCATCTTCTTCCGCTTATCCGGAGGAAGGACTCCATCCCCGACCTGAAGAAGGCACCCTACCCTTTTCCGGCTCAAGACCATGGTCTCGGACTTGGAGGTGCTGATCCTCATCCCAGCCGCTTCACAATCGGTTGCGAATCGCCCCAGCGAGAGCTGTAGATCCCGTTCAGATGAAGCCAACAGGACCACATCATCTGCGAAAAGCAGAGACCCGATCCTGAGGTCACCAAAACGGATCCCCTCAACACCTTGGCTGCGCCTAGAAATCCTGTCCATAAATGTTATGAACAGGATCGTATCAAAGGGCCTGGTACCCCATACTCCCGGAGTACCCCCCACAGGACTCTCCGAGGGACACGGTCGAACGCGTTCTCCAAGTCCACAAAACACATGTAGACCGGTTGGGTGAACTCCCACGCACCCTCCAGGACCCTGCTGAGGGTGTTGAGCTGGTCCAGTGTTCCACGGCCATATATATATATATATATACATATGGCCGTGGAACAGACATATATATATATATATATATATATATATATATATATATATATATATATATATATATATATATATATATATATATATATATATATATATTTTATTGTAGGCCTTTTTCATTCTTCATTGTTATTTATTTTTACCTAATCCTCAACACCCATCATTTTTTTCATGATTTTCACACTAATGTTACTATGCAATGCTGCTAACTACTCTAACAGTTAGCACTGTTAGCATCTATGTTAGCATCGTAACCATCAATATTAGCATTGTTAGCATTGATGTTAACACCGGCTGTTTGATTAACTTGTATTAAGTAACATTATATTTATATTGTTTCTAAATTGTTTCACATTTTTAAAAGGCAGTCATGTTTATATGAATCATGTTCATCAGCATATAAAAGCTGGATTTGCAGTATTTAGTTTTGTTAGCAATAGCTTAGTTTGCTAACTAAGCTTAGTTTAATAGTTTTATACTATTTTTTTAGATTATAATTTTATTAATTTAGCTAATTAAACATTTTTATGCATAGTAATTTAGTTTTAATCTTCCATAACCATTTCATTATCTTAAAATAAACTTAAACATAAGAAATATGTATTTACAGAGTGTTGGTGAAAATGAACTTTGCTTAAGTAAAATTGATTTTCCATTCATGTTCTGTTGCCAGGGATGGCTATCCAGACCCTTGTGTTCTTCATCTGCTTCTTGTTTTTGGTATTTTTAATCATCATCCCTATATTTTCTGGCCGCAACGTTATCGTTTTTGAAGTGGCTGGAAAGTCATGGTGAGTCAGCACCCCTGAAATGTTGTCTTTTATTTTTTTGCATCTGATCAGAAGGTATTACTTATGTGCTTCTAATTCTTGCAATTTTTCAGGCCAGCTTGGGTAATGGTCATAGCAGTTACAGTGCTTCAACATGTGACTGCTCAGTTTTTCTTTGTCAAAAAGGATGAAGGTACAAGAGGTCTAAAAAACAGGTGCTTGTTGGGTTCTGCTTATTTCTTTGAAAAGTTGCAAACTGCATGTTTTTTTTAGTTTAGTTTGGTTTTATTTCGGTCTGTCCATGTGAAGGCTTTACGAAGTAGCCACCAATCGTACACACACAACAAAAAGAAAATAAAAAGAAAAGAAAATAAGCACTGCTTTTACACGAGAGGGAGAGTGATCTGATCTTGTTGAAGATGATGTAGTAGCCGACATATGCTCGGCTTTTAGAAGCAGGCCCGGCCCAAAGTCTTAAGGGGCCTTAAGCAGATTTTGATTCAGTGGGCCCCCCCTTTCTGTTAAGACCACTACCCACAATAGCAACATTTCATAAAGATTTGGTCTAATCTGGGAAAGGAGGGAGAGTTCATTTGGCCGATCCTAAAAATCATTCAGAGATAATTATTAATATTAGCTGAGTCATTCTGAAGCTCAACCAAAATACAAAAGGTTAAACTAAAGTATCATATTGTCACAATAACACAACTGTTGAACAACGAAAATTAAAAAAGGCTATTTAAAATGTTATTTTAATTTAATTGAAATATTTAAATATAAGGACTTTTTTGTATATTTAAAGGTACAGTATATACATTTTTATTGCTTTAAATGTATTTGATAGAAATATTTTTGCAATATTAAAAAATACATTTTTATTAAAGAACTTTAATTAAAAAAATTATTAATAAAATAATTAGTTACAAAGAAACTTGATTTGTGACTACACAAACATTTTAACAATAATTTTTTTTTAATAATCTACACTGAAATAAAACTATATCAAATAGAGTAATAATCACAATGGAGTAATGATCAATAAAATAATGGAGTAATAATCACAACTTCATAAAATTTTAACATCTATTGTCTCTATTCAATTTCAGCATATATCAGATGGGTTTGGGGGGGCCTTAAGCAACCGCTTAGTTATGACTTGGGCCAGCTCGGTTTAGATGGCTGTGTGCTCCGTGAATGCAGTTTTCTTTGGTTTCCCCAGATTTCCTCCTCCTTTATAAGGAAAAGAGTTGAAAAATGGCAGAGAGTCCAATATGCCCTGAGCAGATGGCAGTGATGTCATCTTTCCTGAAAGTCCCTGGCCTTGCGTTGACATTACAATGAATCACCCAGCATTGTCAGCATTCTCCACTCTGGAAGCCGTTTTTTGTTATGTTTTTTGCCCCCACAACACACTGTTCTCGTGTAAACGAGCGGCTGAAACCTCTGTTTTGCTGAAAAGTTTGTGTAAACAGCCCCTTAGAGCAATGCCAATTTTAGCTAATATAAAGATTTAGAAACAATAAGACAACAAATAGATAAATAAAGGTAATAAAAAAGACTGCAAAAAGAAAACAACAAATCATTCAATGAACTTTATGAAATCAAGCCTTTTAGGCTTTAACTTTTGTAAGAGAACTGGGTTAAAGAATTCTAATGATAAAGAAGAAAAAGACAAGACCAGTTAATTTGTACATATTATGACGGAAAGTATATTACGAGTTTTACAAACAAATATGACATTATGTACAAAGAACAAAGCAGTAAATGCGAAATGATATGAACTAATAAGCATATGGGAAGCCTAAGTCTCCTCCCCTTCCAGTCGGACTTTGGGTCCCTGGCCGAAAAAATAAAAAATAGAAGTCAGAGGAGCGATAAAAGTTATTTTCTGATCCGCTTTGTCTTACGTCCCGAAACACACATATCTTGTACTTCGGTTTAATGATAACTAATGATGTACATTTCGACTGCGTTCATCAAGTATTTTGGGATTTATTGGATTGTAAAAATTTACAATTGAAATCCCTACAAATCAGAAGTCAGAAGTTGCATATATGAAGTCATACGAGAGCGAGAGCTAACACTAGCTATGGGACCTAAAACACTCACTAAGACCTAGTAGAGCTTATCCTCCATGCTGGCTCTCACTACACCGACCAACATAGCTGCTACTTTCCACATGGTCAGATTTATAGAGGTTTTCTCCGTGTTTAATGCTCCTTTCTTCGTCCGGGAGGCTACGACCCTCGCTCTCCTTCTTCTTCTGCAGTTGTAGTCCGCTAAATGTTTTTACTATAGGGATGTTCGATATTGGCTTTTTTACTGATAACCGATATACCGATATAGCCTAACTCATAATTTCCGATACCGATATAAACCGATACCGATATGTGGGGACCCTCCCTCATAAAAAACAAAAACTACTAAACCCTTTTAGGTAACTACAATGAAATATCTTGTATCATGCATACTTGAGCTTTAAAAATTTAGAAAATGTAATAATTTAAGAATTTTAGTTAGGCAATTGAAAAAGGTGCCATTTTTATTTTGTCTTCAAAAGTAGCTGGAACATTTTCTCATACAGAGAATACTGACAAAGGCCCACCACTCAGGACAAATTTCTACTTTTAGAAAATATAAACAACATTATACCTTTATAGCAGTGAGGTAAAGTGGAAACAACTGAAACAAGAATAAAAATTAAAACACCAGCAAACATTTAAGCGGGGCCAAAAATTAACCTACCTTTTGATATATTGAAAGTTGTCTCAAACAATATCTCAAAAACTAAACCTCAAATCTCTCATATTTTTACATTCTGAGAGAGAAAAGAAGGAGCTGAAGAGTTTGATATATAATAATATAATATGTGTATGGTGTGAAAAACTCATCTTATTAAAAAAATAAAAAACGATACCAATAATTTCCGATATTACATTTTAATGCCAATATCGGCGATAATGACTTTAGGCCGATAATATCGGACATCCCTAGTTTTTACACAAAACCTCAAGTAACTTTTGCCACCGGTCGAAAATCAGCATTTTCTCTTCTTTTGGCAGTAGGGGACCCATGGATCGGAAGTAGAATGGCGTGACTTAGACTCCCCATGAAATAAAATAATATGCAGAAATTTAGACTTGTGTCTTGTATAAATAAATGCATAATAAAAAAAATAAATAGCATGTAGCTATCGAATAAAACTGTTTCAAGAATGGAGCTTTTAGGAATCTAAGCTATATGTTATCTTCACTCAAAATTAAAATTTTTAAAACAGAAATAGGTGGCGCCAATTTTCTCATTTGGATTCAAAACCAATAAGTAAACCAGTTAAGTTGTAAAAATAAATTCTCTGGTTACTTTCAGAGAGAGCCTCTTTCTTCTCACCTACCTGCTGTTTGTGGTCAACATTGTGTTGGGGCTGATTGTTGCTATTTGGAGAATGGTGATAACAGCCTTGTACAACATCGTCCACTTTGGTCGGATTGACATCAGTCTTCTCCATCGTACGGCAGAGTCCTACGATCCAGGTAAAGACATTCCTCTAACGAGCTGCGGTTGTCTGGATTCATCAATCAAGATCTCTTTAGGCTGTTGGGTTTGATCAGGCGCTGTTTGTGTCTTTTTAACCCCACCTAGCTTACAGATACTACACTCAGTTCCTGAAGGTGGAGGTCAGTCAGTCTCATCCTGTGCTTAAGGCTTTTTGTGGACTGCTGCTGGACATGATGGTTGAGCTTGGCAAAGGTGGACAGAAAATACGAAACGTGGAAGAAGGTAGAAACAAAAAGTCATACAGCTCTCTGCATCTAAATTGTAGCTACCATTAAAACCTTCTGGGAAATCTCTATTGAGGTGATTTTAGAGACCAGAAATCAATCCACCCGTTGTAACCTTTTAAAATGTATACTTTATAGTAAGGGTTTTAGAATCAAATGGATTAACTATTTGATCTGCACACTGAGCTAAATAAGAAATTACGTTGCACCACTGTGCAAAAAGAAATTTCTATAAAGTCAAATGGCATAAAGTAATATCTTAACTGTTTCTAGAAACATTTTTGTCATGATCAGCTCCTCATTGTGTGCTTGCTTCTCCGTCATGCTTTCAGGAGTTCAGGAGAACAGATCCAACAAAACGAACAGCAGTCGGAGGAGGAATCGCGCTCGCTGGCATCTGCTGTACACGCTGGTGAACAACCCGTCCCTGTTGGGCTCCAGGAAGCATTTCCAGACACTGCAGACGTCCGAGAGTGTCCGGAATGGCACGCCCAGCCACAGTTCTAAGAAAGGCAGCAAGAAGGAGGCGGAAAAGACGGAAGCAGAGCCCGTCCAGTCCTCTGAGAGCGCACCAAGTGAAGATAAAACTGAATGAGAACGTTGGCCTGTGCCACAGAGTCAGCAGTTTATAAATAAAAACTGAGGATGCAATGTACTGAACGGAGTGAGAGTTATAAAATTAGATTTGAGAGAAATTAATGAGAAATCATCTTTAGCTTAAAAGAATTTGATAGGTGTCTGACTCACTGTGTGGTCCTCATTGTAAGATGTTACTGTATGAGTACAATCATTGTGTTATAGTTACTGTGTTGTAGAAACTGTTTTAGGCTCTAACTTTATGTAACATGAACCAGGGCCTCTGGCTAATGTTGATAATATTATAAGGTAGCCTACACTTGGAGCAGAGGTTGCGCTAGACATTTTGTTTGTTTTTGTTGTCCGTCATTTTGACTGGCAGGTAAAAAATATCCTGTCATAGTCTAGTTTGAGTTTTTAAATCCAATGGCAGGAGGATGGTGTCCATCTCCAGAAATCTGACAGGTTGATACCCATCTAATAGTATTTAATAGTATTTGTTTCTTATTCGTTTTAAATAATATTTAAATGCAAACAATCTGACAAGAAAACTACGTATAAAATTAATTGATTCTACTTGTTTTATGAATACCTGATGCGGTTCCCGCTGGGCCTGGAACTGAAATTCTCACCCATTTTTTGGTAATCAAATAGTGGGATTGCTGCAGAGGTTATTGTCGAGAGGTTTTGGATTTTTGCTCGAACAGATGACTTCTCATCAGGGTTTAGATGTTGGTCTGGAAGCTGAATCCGTGCTCCACTGCCAAACTGGAGATTAGAATTAAGCGCCAAAGCTTCAGCCAAAGTTTTAAAACGAGGAAACATTTCTCCCATTTCACCCCGCCTCTTGCCCAACGACCACTGGAGGTAGGCACCAGCCCCCACGCAACATTTCAAGGAGAAGTAAAACAGATAAGTGAAGGATTTTAGTTTCGTCGACTCCATGTGTACAGTTGGTTGGAGGTGTGAATAATAATGTTTAAAATTTACCGACAGCCTTCAGGTTTTTCCGTCACCTTTCTAAAGAAATACGGAAAATATTTAGTTAAGGCGGCCCCTGACCTGGAGTGTATTTAATTTTGTTTTTTTAGGTTTTGGAGCTATTTTGTTCAAGTTTGCCAATTTACGAATTTCAATCTGGTTTTCTGGCAAGATGGCAGCTGTGACTAAAACAGAGGAATTGTCCAAACAGTAGTTGACCACACAGACCACATGCTAAATAGCGGAAGTAGACTTTCTGAGTCCCGCTAACCTCTATATACTGCATATTCCCACTGCTGGTTACATTCCTGTTGCTATAAATCCATAGCTAGCTTGCTAGCTAAATATTTAACTTCAAACTAAATATTTAGTTTTGGTTTGGAGCTAAATATTTAGTTTGCAAACTAAATGTTTTGTTCAATAATAAAATATTAAGCATGTTACCTAAATAGTTATTTTAGAACAAAACATTAAATGTGTTAACTTAATATTTAGCTTTAATTTGAAACTAAATATTTAGTTTTCATAAAGTGAATGTTTAGTTTAAAATCTAAATATTTAGCTTGTTCTCCACAACAAATTAGTTTAGAGCAAAACATTGAATTGGTCAACTAAATAGTACTTTAGTAATACTTTAGTTTGGAGCTAAATATTCAATTAAAAAAACTAAATGTTTTTTTTACAAACTAATTATTTAACTTGTTACCTAAACCTTTAGTTCAGAGCTAATAATTCAATTTGTAAACTAAATATCTACCATGCTAAATATTTAGTTTAGTTGTAAACTAAATGTTAAACTCATGAACTAAATATTTACTTTCTAAACTAAATATTTAGTTGGATACTGTGATATAAATAGATGAATGAATAAATAAATAAAATGGACACAAATATGACTTTGAAATCTGAAGCTAAACACAGAGAAAGAGATGGCTGCAACGCTGCTTCTGGAAATGTAGGGCTTTTACACCTCCCTATGTGAGGTGCTAATATCTGTGAAGGGTGCTGCACCTGCAGTATGCAGCTTTTAGAGGAAAATTATTATGAAAGAATGGAGGTCAACTTTGAAGGGTTTATTTATTAAACCTACATCCTTTTAGTTTAATAGTTACCTGCACAGGGAAAATAAAAACACATTTTTGTAATTATTATTTTAAAAAATGGACTCTCCATGTTATCCCCTGGCACGTCTTTCTTTATTCCATGTTTAATCTGACTCATACGCAATCCAAAAACTAAACAGTCATCTAAAATTCACATGAGATACAAAAAACCTGATCTCCTAACCGTCAAGTCAATCACAATTACCTGAAGCTGAAAGTTTTTTTTTTCAGGTAAATCACATCTTGTGCATCTAATTAATCAGAGAGGCTGTTTTTTTTTAAACCTCATTGACGTTCGAAACAAACAGGCTGACGGCGCTAATCAATGTTAGCATCCGTGTCAGCAGTGAGTGATCGATCATACGCCAGCAGCCAGGTTCTTATTAGCTCCAAGTTCCCTTGATGATTTGCAGTCTGCATCAACATATTTAAAATATACTTAGATGGGTTATGTATAAAATGTTAATTGTGGAATAGCTTCCCAACTGTCTGTAGGAGTTTGTTAATGAAAACCCTTCTGCTTTCATTTATGCTTTGGAGCATTAACAGCTTTTGTTTCAAAATATTTTAATGCCAACTGAATCCTCATTCTGTCAGACGGATGAATGCACTACGGAAAACAAAATCATCTAATGTGAATATTTCATATTTTTGTGACATCTAAATTGCATATATTAAAGAAAAGAAAAGTCTTTTTTCTCCCCTCATTTTAGCTTCATGTTAGTTTTCTTAATTACCTGATTTTGTTTTGTCTGTAATGTAAAAGCATTGAAATTCAGTGTTTTATTTGTTCAACTAATCTAAAGTGAAATTTTATATCTTTCTTACGTACAAATTAAATAAAAGAAGACTTAGATAAACTCTTTTTTTATACAGCTCATTCTCCATGAAAAATGTCAGTTTTTACAGAAAAAACGATGGAATGCCAGATTAAAAAAGACTTGAACAAGTGTTAGTTATTCCATTTTTTACATTTTATTGAGGCACATTGGGGGTTAGATGGGAACTGATTCAAACAGAGAGGTTTTCTCATCACTTGGGTTAAGACAGACTAGAGGCACAGATATAAAGTTTAGTTTTGAGTCGATTACATTGAAGACACAACATCCAGGCAGCATGCAGGTCCTCTAAAACAGAATCCTACCAGGGACGGACCCAGGAGACATAACTGGACAATGCTGAAGTACCAACAGCTTTTCTTTTATTTTTACAGAACATCCTGACATTAATACAGGACCAACAGATTATATTTGAAGCAGCAGTGTAACATTTAAACACTTTTACACTGAATGTTTTTATGCTTATGAGCTGTTACTGTATTCCTAACAAGACAAAAAATCACAAGTACTCACATTTTACTAGAGCGAAATATATGTTTTTTCAAATTTAACTCTATTATTTTGAAAAGCTTTGATACTTATTCTAAGATCTGAGAATTTTTTTTGTATCATCCTGACCACACAGAGCAGATCTAATGAGTTGACTGCTGTTTTCTAATTGGACATTTATTGATAATTTTTTACCACTAGAAAGACTCAGTTTTTGTTAGAAGCCACTAAAACTCCAATTATAGAGAACTGTAAATTTCATCCTGGCAATTTCTTCAAACTTACCTTACGGAGTTGCTCGCACTCTGTGACCTTTAACTCATATTACAAACACAAACTTTAATGCATTCGGACAGGATTTCATATGAAAGAACAACATAAAGCAGAGGAAAGTTAAAAAAATCAAAAACAAAAATGTGTTCATTTTTTTAGTCCTCTGTACTCTGATATTCCTAAATAACTTTTTGTACAAATCACAGCCTTCAGAGGTCAGAGGTTGTTTATTTATCCTTTTGTAAGCAAAAATACATTTAATTTAGTCTCTGAACTGACTATACTTAAATTCGTTAAAAGTGGCATTTTTCTCCCTTTCCCTTGGGAATACATAATACATTTTATTTTTATTTTTTGCAGAAGAAAACAATCAATGAGTAAACAAACTTTTTTCAGACATAAAGTGTAAGGAGACTTTTTTTCACCTCAAGAAACAGAAAAACTCTCCGGAAAGTACATAAATAAAACAGAGAATGAGGCAGATTGTGGGGCTTTTTATACAGAAAGCAAGGACACCATATCTTTTAATTTGTTTGTTGAATATTTGCTCTCAGGTTTTGACCTTCTGGCTGCATCAGTACTCAGTACATCAGTACATGAGAGCTGCTTCACGACTTTAAACAGACCGAAACTGGTTTGATGCTTTGGAAAATCTATTGATTATCTACTCTCTATCCTATATGGGGTTATGGGGGGGATGGTACCAATCTCCAGTGGTCATCGTGCGAGAGGCGGGGTACACCCTGGACAGGTCACCCATCCATTGCAGGGCAACACAGAGACACAGAAAAAAACCATCGTGCACACACACACACACACACACACACACACTAAGGGCAATATAGAAAGGACAGTGAACATTACAGGCTAATCATTTATTTAAATGTATTTACTTTGGACAGATTTTCACACAAAAGTTTGGGCCTAGCTAAGATCTGGTTGATTACCCTCCTAAAATATCCTTCCTTCTACAGACAGCTTGGGTTCTGCTTTGAAGCAGTTAAATCTACTTTGATCCATTTCAGGTCAATGTGAAGGAAAGCAGAACATCTTAAGGTTTGAAGCGAAACCAACCCACTGGCACAACTGAGAGTAAAACTGGTTAAAGTCTAAAACCGTATATTAGTCATCAGGATATTTGTAGTTGCTGGTAATATTCATGGCTTCAGCCCCCAAAGGCAGCCTGTCACTATACTCAGATCCCATCTCACACTCGTCTAGGTTTCCCTTGCGAGTGAAAGACTCAGTAACGATACTTTCCTCTGTATCTGCCTCTTTGTCCCCGTCATCTATGCTCTCCGTCTCCACGTCGTCCTCGTTTATCTTCCTCTGAGAGTCCGTGATGGGAGTGTGCATGCCTAAGTTCAGGTTCCTCTCCAGGTGGTACTGGCCTTTAGCCTTCAGGATCAGTTTGTAGGTCTTGCTGCGGTATTTGTAGACAAGGTGGAAGCATGTTGCTCCGAGCAGAGGCACGGTGGACACTGTGAGGAGGAAGATGCTGACTGAGATGATGATGAGAAGGTTTGGCACCCTCCGTCTAGTGGCAAACAGCACCTGGACTTCGCAGTCCTCCCCTCTGTAGGTCACACACAGAGAGTAATTGGTGCCAGGTGTTAAACCACTGAACAGGTAGGTGTTGACGCCCTCTTTGATCCATGACCACTGCACGGCGGAGTGTTTGCTGTCTGCAGCGATGCACAGATACAAACCGTTTGAGTGGTCTTTTTCCAGGAAATCCGGGAAACCGGAGTTTTCCTCGCTGTCACTCTGGAAGCTCTTGGCTTGGCTGGGGTTCCTGTCTTTGGCTGTGAGCAGAGGACTGAGCCGGACGGTTGCCTCGGTTTCAGACACCCCCAGGGCAACGACGCCAAAGTCGAACATGTACTGCTTTACGTCGTCCAGGCTGGCATTCAGGACCTGGCTGGAGATGTTTTTTGTGTCTGCAGTTAAGCCACATTTGCTGGAACGTGGCAGAAACCTTGTTGTGTCCTCATAAAATTTAGAGTTGATGTTTGCAGTTGCAGGGATGGCTGGTTTATCAATCAAAGTGTCTGTTCTTTTTAAATCTGGCAGATGCAGAGAATCAAAAAACGATTTTCTCTTTGTTTGTGGGTGCATTGGTGGGGTGGTTTGAGTGGAGCTGAATGCTGTGGTCGTCAGTTTGATGGCTGTTGGTTTTGGACGTGCAGTCACCTTAACGGACACAGAATCTTCAGCTCTGCCAAACCCATTTGTTGCTGAGCAGCTGTAATCTCCGACATCCTCTTGTCTGAGGCTTGAAATGAGAAGAGTGCCGTTATGAAACACCTTAACGGAGTCAGAACCTTCGTTTGATTCTGCAGAAACATCCTCAGGAACAAACAGAGCGGCCTCTCGTTTTTGGCCTCTGCTGGAAATATTCCACACCACCAGCGGCTTTGGGTTTCCTTTAAACACACAAGTCAAAATTAATTTTGAGTTCTCTTGGAAAGCCATGTCGGGAACATGTGGTTCGGTCCGTACTGTCACATCTGGGCTTGTGCATTTGGACTCATTCAATTTTGAAATGACTTCACCTTCCAGCTCCCTGGGTGAAGTACAAGTGATCAAGCTCTGATACAAAACTGAGACGGTGGTAGTGGAGATCCAGTTTCTGAGCCAGTCCAAGGTGCAGTTGCACTCAAAAGGATTGCTGAAAATCTGTAAGTATGACAAAGACACCAAACCGTCAAATGTCCCCTCATTTATAGTCTTGAACCTGTTATTGTTAAGTCTAAGGAACTTCAAGTTTCTGAGGTTGCAGAAGGCGTCTCTGGGAAGGTGAGACAGTTGGTTGTGGTTCATCCTCAGCTCCTCCAGAGCCGTCAGGTTCTGCAAATCCCCCCAGGGGAAGTCTACCATCTTATTGTAGCTAATGTCAAAGTTGCAAAGATGAACCAAAGGTAAGAGGCTTCCCTCTTCGATGGAGGTGAGTTTGTTGCGGGCCATCCACAGGGAGGTCACCTGGGTGACGTTATCGAAGCTGCCGAGCGGGATCGTTACGATCAGGTTGGACGAGAGACTCAAGGTCATCACGTTAGAGAGCAAATTATCCGGGACTTCGGTTAAATGTTTGTAGGAGCAGTCGGCAACGTGGCGATCGTTTTTGTCTGAGCAGGTGCAGAGCTCAGGGCAGCAGAGGGCGGACGGGAAGAATGTGATGAACCACAAAGCAAAGGGGAAGATATCCGCTGCAGCCATTTCTGCTCCTGTAAAACAGCATCACAGGCCAGCTGTCAATGAGCATAATTCAAATTGACTCATCATTGTTTACTTAAGGGACCTGTGCATGAAAAAAAGGGAGATACTACAGGTAAAAGGAATATTCTGAACTTCTAATATTTATAAATTTAAACACATTTGGACATTTTTAACTCAGTTATATAATTTGCTAATATAAGCTGTTAATAGTCCCAAAATGTGCGTTCAGAGAATGGCGCTTTCTGACAGTTCTCACAGAGGTCTCCTACTAGATAAAACTAGTGATGATAAAAAAAGAAACACAGTAGTGGTCAGAGACAGCAAAGTCACCAACAGAGGACACACCGGTGGACAGGCGATGAGTGATAACCTAGTCCAGGGTGTGTCATCTATAGTGGGTCAGCTGTTGAGTAAAATCCATATAATTCAACTCATTTAAAAAAATCAGGTTATAAAGGATCAAAGCAGTTTATAAACAATCTTCTTCTACATGTTTTCTGCTTGATCATTTTTTTATTTATTTATTATTATTCACCCAGAAATACATTTGCTTTATGTTTGCTGTTACCTGATGACAGGTTTTGGGTTTAAGGACTATTTGACTGGAGAATAAAGAAAGTTTTCACTTTAAAAGCTGCAAAAATGCAGCCTCTCTGTGAGATGGAAAGAGGGTGCAGTTTTTTTTTTTTAAACTGCGCAGCAGCTTCTGTCCTTGGTGCTGAAAGACAGCAGAAGGTTCTGGACTGTTGCTGTCTGCACACAGCGGGACGTAAACATCACAGTGGTCTATGCAATCAGACATAAAAACACCACAAAGTTCATCTGAAGCCAAGGAAAAAAAATAAAAAAGATCTGTGTCAGATCTGTAACAGCAGCTTACCTGTGTTTTGCATTTGCTTATTTAATTCTGCTGAAAAATCCGAGATGCATGAGTCAGTGTTTGCAAGAAGACTTCAGAAAGCGGAGTTCCTGGATCAGTTTGTTTGGCATGATGGAAGCAGGTGCTGTTTGCTGCAGAGGGAATGTGCTGTCTACAAATCATCAGCATCTGCTTGTCCTTCTGTGGTATCTCACTCCTCCTCCTCCTCCTCCTCCTCCTCCTCCTCTGTCTCTGCTCTAGACGGAACCACGTCAACGTCCCCCCCAAACAAATTTTAAAGGGAACTTGACCTCTTTTATTCTCAGAAATGCTAAATGAAGAGACTCATAGCCAAATAACTTTAATGCACTGTCTCAGTAGAGACAAGGGGAGAACACATTTGAGGTTTGCTGTACTGTACAGTGAAAGTGTAAAAGAACTAAAGAAAAAGATTACAGTGGATTTACTGTAAAAATTACAGTAGCTGGTTGGAAACCCTGCTGTCAGTATTTTGCTGTACTGTATAGTTTAATTGCGTTTAATTCACCTTATTAATATGGCGACAATCTAAATTACATTCCTATTAATCATTC